>JAOUZG010013036.1:867043-882063 GCA_026289955.1 Argiope argentata
TGTAAACAACAGTAGTAAAAATATCTTTGCGGACGCCTTTCAACTATAGTTTACTCAAATGATCAAAAAGATCCCCAGATGAGTAATATATTTGAGAAATGTAAATTAATCCTTATTCTAAATTGGTATTAAAAACCTTGATTCCATATCACAGCTTTATTAACAACGGAAAAACACATTCAAAAAACAAAACAAAAACATACATTGTTGCCACACAGGACGAGCTAAATCAAACAAAACAAATAATTTCTAGGTTATAGATGGACGGTTTAAATTCAGACACGGAAAATCATATTGTACAATCATAAATTGAGCACATACGTAAAATAAAAATTAAATAGAGTTAAATATTTACAACATGTTACAATTATTTTAGATTTGAGATGTAATCTCACTCACAGAGCCTTCGGAGAGTTTTCGGGGGATCATCATTTTAAAGGAGGTGAGAGAAGCTTCGTATGATTCAGGCTTGCCGATTAAGAACCACCCAATGAAGTTTAGTGGATTCCTTGAACTACCCCGGTAGTAGCCTGATGAGTTCACAACTTGTTACCTTTTCTTCCCAGGTTGTTTCTCTGAAATTAATCGAGGAGCTATTCATGTAAAACTGTCAACTGTGGTGTAAGTATTATCAATCATATTAACCTAGATGAGAACGGGTTGTTCTTATGTACATAAGGCTGTAAATAAAGAAACTGTCTTTAAATACTACCTTCTTATTTGATTAGACAGAATCAAGTCATTATACGAGTAAATGATACATCTGCAGGATAAGCAAAACATTGGGATATTTTCAACTATGCAATATGCACCAATTTAAACAAAATTCCAATTCCAATGTGATGTGAATAAAGTAGTAATTTTTATTGTAATTTTTAAAATTTCTAATTTACCGATATTCAAATCTTTAACTCAATTTATAAACAGGCAGAGATATTTGGCATACTTTGATTTAGAATTTCATTCAATATTCCAAAGATTCAAGTTCAAAAATTTCTATTGAGAAAATCTCACATTTAATGTTTCTTAGAGAGCAACAGTATAGATTTAGTATCTATAGATTTAGTATATATCTATAGATATCTATAGATTTAGGAATTTTAATGATATTCAGTTGATATTATTATTTAAGTTTCTCTCTATATTTGGCTTTAAAATCCCGAGAGAAGAAATATGCTACCTGCCTCTCATACACAATCAAAAATAAATTATTGCCAATATTCATTTTTTCTTCGAATATTAAAATGTTGAATCCAAAATTCAATAAAATAATTCTGGTATACTTTCATGCATTCTGTAAGCATTGAATAAATTGGATCCAAACTCTGCATGTTATAAAAAAGCTGGCACAAAATTTATTTTTTAATAATACTTTTACGAATACCTATGCTATTTTTATGAAAACATATTCAAGCATTGTATACAGCAGACAAAATCGTCGCACTCGTCTTATCATTTAATTTCCTAATCACAATAAAAATCAAATTCTAATTACCAAATTTTTGAAAAGAAAATTATTATCCACAGCATTGAAAAAATCTAGTAATTTTCCAATTAGTAAATTATTATGGAATGAATTCTACTTTAATTTATTGTTTTATTTTAACTTAAATTTTTATTTATATTCTTTTAGTTTTAGAATTTCATAAATCTAATAAATTACAAAACAAAGAGAATTTCATATGTACCACATTATTTTCATTTTATTCATTGAAATCAATGTTTTTAAAATATGATCATATAATTTAAGAAAGGTACAACAAAATAATTTCATTTAGCTAAAAGATTATGCAATTTTTGGATACATGTACAAACAAAATCATCTATGGCTTTTATACTCGGAAAAATTATTTTCAACAGATTTATTCATTCACTGAACAAAAGCAAGTAAATAATTACATATCAAAATGTGATATAGCAATTAATGGAATCCTTAAATAACTCTAGCTTTCAACAAATTCTTATTTGAATGAAAATATGATATTTCCAAACATAAGTTGCCATCTATTAGGCAGAAGAGTAAATTCCGTGAAGTGGTGAAAAGTGAATTTAAATATTTAATATGAAATATTACATACATTTTTTAAAAATTTAACCTTTATTATTAAAAGCATTGCCTTTCATATTTAGCTGAGAAATAAAATAATAAACAAAATTAAAAAATAACTTCAGTAATGTTTTTAAACAAGACTAATTATATGTTTACAATCATTAAATAAAGAATATTTATTCTTAAATTATTATATATATATATATAAATAGACATATATAAAAATATATATATATATATATATATATATATATATATATAATAGATAAACAACTATTTTTTGGTTTAAGGAAAATTATAATTTTAAAATTTTTATAACTTTTTTAATAAAAACACAAACTATAAAAATAAAATGTTATATTAAACTCAATTAAAAAATGAATCTTATTTAAAATAACAAATCAAACAACTGCAAAGAATGTACTATCATAATATATTAATGATAAATGTATTACTGAAAAACTTATATTTATTATTGAAATATAGACAGATTGAGACATACATTCATTGTCATCATAAAAGGGATAAGACTTAAACAAGAGCAATAAATAAAAAAATTACCTGAATAATAAAAATTGTTTTGATATATTTGACCAAATCAAGAAAATATTTAATGTTTTAAGCTTAATTTATAATAAAATTCAGAAATAAGCTACATAGTTTGTTCTTTTAAGAAATTATCAAAATCTTTCATTTTTTAATTAAATCTGAAAATATAGATTAAAAATGGTTTACTTTTTTTTGTATCTTGGCATGTTCACTTCATTTAAAATGATATTTAAAAAATGATTATTAGTAAATTGATATTATAAGAAAATGGCATTCAATTGTGCTTTTAGTATTTTTTAAAAAATGTTTAATACTAACAGCTAGATAATATACAATCCTTAGAGTTCAATCAGAAATACATTCCAAAAGTTGATTCTTTCACCCTCGATATCAATTTTTTTATTATTATTATTTCCCTATTAACAGCAAATTGCTCATCATTGCTTCAATGTCAACAACAGTATTTTTCTCTTCATGACTGGAACACAAATAAAGAAAGAAAAACAGAAGACATAATTTCTTTCTTAGAAATACTTCACATTCATCTTTTCCACAACTGGAAAAGATAAATGTGTCTGGAATTTTGCAATATATTTGAGAAGATCAAACTAATATAAAATTAATTCGTTTAAACTCAAAATCTTAAGATATATATTAGGAAAGTTTTCCAATCATTCACTTTTTTTATGTTCATCTTTAGAAGTTATAGTGCATCGATATTTCTAATAAGTATTTTTAAGAAATGAAACAAAGCAATATTACAAAAAATGATTAACTTGCATGAATCTAAATTTAAATTATTTATACTGTACAGTTTTAATACACAAAAGTTAACAATATCTTTAGATACAACTGAAATTGTTGTTTAGATGTATTTTTAAGCTTCATTACTTCAAACTATTTCATATATAAGAATATGATAAATTAATTTAGTTCCTATGATTAGACTGTAATTAGAAATAGAAAATCTAAATTTATTTTTAAAAAATAAAAAATGGCAATTTTATTAGTAAGTTTGATAGATATTTATAAATTAAATTCTCTTTATTCAATATATAACAAACATCCTCTTAATACAAATAAAAAGCTGTCATGACTAAGTATGTATACATTTCACATCACATGCTATATAAATGGTTCAAATTCATTCATATGCATGTTTATTATTTAAGAGAAAGAATGCTGTTAATGCTTCAACCTATAAAAATAAATAAGTATTCAATTAATTAAAAATGGAAAAAAATTTTGAAGATTTGTGGTAGTAATTTCCAAGTAAGTTATCCACATGAAATTTTTTCATACCTACTTAACTAAAATTGAAACTTTACTTTTTCATTTATTTCATTCATATGCAAATTTTATCATTCTTTCAAAATTAAAATATAACTGAATGAATGTAGATGATTTTGAAATAAATAAATAAGATACTTCATTGCTAGACAAAAATGAAATTTTGGTTCATTTAATCTTCACTTTTTGATGACTGTATTCCATCTTTTAAAAACTATCTTTGGTATTATTTTATTTTATTTCTGTTTAATTTGTTTTGCTCCTTTTAATAAATTTTTAATTGATTTTATACATAATTTTAACATTATCATTATTGATTTTTAATTAAAAAAACAAGAATATATAGAAGACATGTTGACAGGGAACATTAGTAAAATCTTCAATGAAAATTAATAATTTAGATTAGGAATAACTATCAATATTGTTTATTTTTATACCTTTCAACAGTGAAAAAATAATTATTTAATTAACTGCCTTATAATGTTCATTAAATTTATTAATATATCAGTAGTTGTTCAAAAAATTATGTTTATTCCATTGCAAATTCCAGTGTTTGTATAATAAATAATAATAATTCATAAAATAAAATATTGAAATCATTAAAAATTGTTATTTTCAATTGATTTTCTGATTTCTTTCCCATTTCATCAAAAAAATACTTGATCAGACAACAATATTTAATATAAAAGTAGTTTTTACAGTAAAAATATTTTAATTCTAAGAAGCACCATCCAGTGTATTAAATAGATAATAGTCTGCAGATAAATATTGGTACTGATATTCTTTTGAAAAGAAACTTAATATCTTTTCGAAATATCTGTCTTAGCAACTTAAACTTTTTTGAAGAATATTTATTTATCTATATATTATTTTTTCATATTTTGAAATATTAATGCTCTATGAATTTAGAACTAAAGAGACAGCATCAGGATAATTTCAGAATTTCAAAATAGGAGATATCCTTATTTCAGAAAGCAGTGGGTAAGAAATCACAAGTTTAATTTTTGAACAGGTTACAAATTCATAGAAAGGAGCAACTGATTGCGATCATGTAAGTTACTCATAATAATTCTAGTTTTAAAAGTGTGGTTAAAAAAAGACTTATTATGCAGAGATAAATAAAAAGTAAAAGATTCTAAAATAGTTTCATTTAAAAGTTATTTTAAAATTTAATCCTATATAAGAAAATATGATATTGAGATATGAAAATGAAAATATTCATCTTTTAACAATAAAGTTATGATTTAGTTTCACAAAAGAGAAAAGATAAGTAATGAGTTCATATCATGCTATGGATAAGATTTAAAAGAAAGAAGGGGGGGGGGAGAAAAATTAAGTCGCACAAGAATCTTCATTTGAAAGTTAGTTAATAGGTTTACAATTTTCCAAACTAAAATGAATATTATATATATATATATATATATATATATATATATCACTTTAATTAAAATGCAGAACAAATCTATCAAAGGATTAAAAAAATTAAATGAAATAGATAAGAAAAGATTAGAAATATGGACTCCACTCTTGTATTTAGCCTTAAAATATTTAATTAAACACACAAGCATAGTACAAAATGACATTTATTTAAGCAAATTTTAATGAAATTATAATTAAAAATAAAATGATAAAAATTTTAGAATAATTTTTATTATTAATTTTAAAACTCAAAACTCAAGTAATTCAAGTATTTAAAAACCCAATAGGCTGGTTTAAAAGCAAGATAAAGAAGTACAGTAAGGCAATTTTTCATATAAAATATTATCAGAACAATGAAGAATATTAAAACAAAATTTCACAATCTCAATTTAATCTTTACATCACACCTATACTAATTAATGTTGCTAAAATAAAATAACAGGTTAACCTAAAATACAAAGATAATAAAAATAACAAAAAAGTACACTAAAATAAAATGAAAATTCTATGAATCCCTCTACTTTCATATTATTTGGAAGTTATGAAGCATTATATAAATATAACCTTTTTAAAACTTCATACTAATAATTCTGCAATTACCATTCCACAAAAAAAAGTAAACAAAGAATATAGAAATAATTATCCAGAAATAAATTAAACATCTTAAAATATAATCACGAAAAAGTAAACACATAAAAATATTGGTGCAGTATACTTTTTTCTTTTCAGTTTAATGTATCTATGTTATATAAAAATAAAAGGTATGACTATTATCTTAATCTCTAAAATATATTATATAAATATATATATGCCTTCAATGGAAACTAATTTGTACGTTCATAAAGGCAGCAAAACTAATATCATGAACATAAAATAAATTTCTCAATTTGTCTCATATCATTTACAATTTCATCTGAAGAAACAAGTTTTAATTCATCATTGTTTATGCTTGTCTTGGTAAATAATAATGAGTTCCATCCTGCATCTTTAGCTGCTAAATAGTCTAATTTCACATTATCTCCAATATGCAAAGCTTGAGATGCAGTGCAATTACTTTGAAGTAATGCAAGGTCAAATATCTTTTTGCAAGGTTTTGCTGCTTGAACAACATATGATGCCAAAATGAAATCAAAATATGGCTTTAAACCATTCGATTTCAAAACACAATCTAATCGTTCATCAAAATTAGAAATGACTCCAAGAATTATCTGTTTTTCCTTCAAATGTTTCAAAAGATTTTCTGCATCAGATTCTACTTTCCAACATTTATCACTTTTATACAAATCATACAAATGACTAGAAATGGAATCTAATTGAACTGATGAGAGTTCAGTTGTACCATTTAAGAATGTTTTTTGAACAAGTTCTCTCCACCATTCTTTAGAAGACAATCCAGTATTTTTACCATAATTTGGATGGTTTAAATTCATTACCTTCCAAAAATGATGAAAAGATTTTGATATTTGCTCAGGGTCTCTATCCACACCATACATTTTTCCAATTTTTGCATACTGCTCTCCAACAGTAGCTTGAAACTTCAGAAGAGTGTTTGTGACATCAAATGTGCAAAGTTTAAAGCGAGGATTAATTTTCGGCATATCTTTATGTATCATAGAATCCTGAAATAAAAACATGTGCTATCTTTTCGTAAATGCAACTTTCACTCCATAAAACAATAAAATCATTTTAATATTATTTAAGATTAACTAATTTTAAAATAAGAAAAATACGTAGAAAAACATTTTTAAAAAAACTTTTAATAAATTTTAAAACTATATTTTAATTAGCTTAGTTGTAAAAAGTTCAACAAGATTTAATCAAAAAAGTAACAGCTAAATAAATCGAAATATATAAAGATCATACACAAGTTAGCAACAAAACAGAAAGTGATCATAAAAAAAAATTAGAAAATTATAATTTGAGAGAACTTGATAGTAAGTAGAAAATAAAAGTGAATGAATATTAATTGAATGCTATAGTATGCTTTTAAAAATATATTTGTACAGCTACAGAAAGAATTTCATTGAGTTAAATAACTTTTGTTTTCTAAAAAAAAAAAAAAAAAAAAGGTTACATGAAAAAAATGCAAATATATCAGCATTTTTTTAACAAAATAGAATCACACCCAAAGTGTTTATGTAACTAGACATAATGATATGCATTTCCCATTATGCCTACTAAAATTAATGTAGATTATATACTTACAAAAGCAAGACCTGCTAATCATCTATATACAATGTTTAACTTATTATGAATATATTTTTTAATAATCCATATTATATATCCAAAAAATATACTCAAATATATAATTTCAAAACTTTTTGCTTTGATTTAACTTCATATTTTATTGGGTGCTTTTTCGTTAGCCGGTAGGCAGCGAAAAATCGCTAAATATTATAGAATTTCGGTAAATTTCTTATAGTAATTTTAAAGCGAAAAATCCCCAAATGATGTAGAATTCTGCCAAATTTTTGTAGCGATTTTTTGTTGCCCGGCTAACGGAAAAGTACATTTTACTGTAATTATTTTTAATTATAGAGAGATAATCACCATCACAATTTGAAATTCATTCCTTCAATTCCACAATAGTGTAATTTCTAACAATCATGTTCAAGAAAAAAAAAAATTGAAGAACGGAAATATTTCATAACTGTTAGGTTTAACAATCAAATACTGGTACAGATAATTGAAATTAGCAAATAAGGATTATTTCAACCTAATTATAAATTCATGATTAAAATAATTTTTTGAAAGAGGATTATTATTCAGAAAGTGCTTTACTTAATAAAGCAATCATTTAACAATGTTTCATTTAAACATTTCATCGCTTCTAAACATAGTTCTGCTATTAATCAGCTCATGTATGAAAAATAATGTAACGATTCATAACTGTATTGAAAATTAAAAAATGAATACTAAAATATAACCCTCAACGGAAAAGATTTAATTACCTCTTTAAAATTTTAATTAATTCACAAACAATAAATTCAGCAAATTAGGCTATGTCCAAGAAACTAAGAGACACTGAAATTTAGCATTTTTTTGCAGATGATAAAATAATCAGCAATCATCTGTAGATGTTGCAAAAAATGCAAGTTTCCCAGTAAAAAAAATAAACGAAAGTCTCGTTGTTTATAGGTCGAAACGGGTTGGGATTATCCGGAGGACGCATTGGGGATCAATAAAGTTTCCAATTAATGCCTGTAGACGACGCTAGTAGTCTGCAGCCCTCTATCGGCGTTAACACGAAATATAATAGGGGTTATAAGATTTGGTAAATAAGCATATTTTTGGCGAATTAATCTAATCTTTTAATTTTTTTTAAGCGTGTTTTGTTATTCCACTAAAACTTAGAATCATCAAACAGTTTTGTTTCTTTTTACTCATTCTGAAACTTATCTCGTTTTTTTACTTATTTCTTTCAAACTTTCAATAATTTATCTGATATTTTTTTTTTTACTTGAATTGAATTTGATGTAAATAAAGGATTTACTATTAAAATGTATTTATTTATTAAAACTTTTTAAAGACATTTACTAAATGTTATGATTTATTAAATAAATTATCAAAAAATATAAATATATTTATTTATTACTCTTTATTTTTTTATTATTATATAATTTTTTGATTTGAAAGAAAACGTTTCCAACCGTGAAAAATAAAAATATTTTGATGTAAAATTTAATAAATAAATGTTTTTATGTTATTACGCTTTGAAATTACATTTGGCTGTAAGGACTCTCCGTATAAATTTTTTTACTATATACAATTCTTTTCTAATAAAAAGGAAAGTGTGTGTGTCTGAAGAGGAGAATAAATATGCTTTGGAGAATGGGATGTATTTTTTGGACGTGCAATTTTTATAACTCAAAAATTGAAAAACAGATAGAATTTTTAAAAATAGTAACTTCCAAAAATATTTTCTTATTAAAAAAAGTTTAATTCATCGTTAAAATAAAATTATATTTATATCTATCCTTTTAATTAAAAAAATCTTACGATATTTCTGCTTCATTTCTACAAATTTTTAAATATTACTTTTCAACAATATCGTTAAAATGAAAAGGAAATCATTTTCATTCTTCAATCAAAGCTGAAAGATTTTCTTTTGTTAAATTATTCATACTTTTAATATAATAAAATTAATAGATTGCATGTTATCGATAATTTCTGTCTTTTGAGGCAGATTGTTAAACTTAGAGTTTCTAAATTCGGCTGACAGTTATTTCTTAGATAGCAATATTAAGAAATGGTTTTTCGAAAATTTTAATTAAAAAAATTAACAAACTTCCAGCATTTTTTTTTAATTCCGATATAATGACCAAAAACGAATTTGCACTCTTTTAAAATTTAAAATCTAGTTTCGTTATCTCTTTTTCAATTTCATTTAATATTTTTCTTTTTTATCATAATATTTGTAAAAATATTATTATGCATATTTTTCATTGATTTAGTAAATACTTCTATAGGAGCACATTGCAATGATATTAAATACAATTTTATTTGCATATTATTGTTATTTTAATTTGTGAAAAATAATATAAGACTAAACATTTAAAATCTACAACATTGTCTTCCTATAATATGATTGTAGATTCAAATCTGCTTTATTTTCTTTACAATTAATTTTGTGTTTCATGTCATTTATTTTAGATTAACATACAATTAAAAATTAGGTATTAAACATAGCTTTTTTTCGAATAAAAACAATTAATTTATTTTATTTTACCGGTTTTTCTAACATGGTGTAAAAGAAAATTCAAAAATTAACTTCCTATTAGTTTTAATATATTCACTTAGCTCAATCATTAACTAATTCTTCCGTCAACTGCAAGATAATTCTTTTTGAAGGTTATGTTAATTATTTTTGTTTTATAGTTTGCTTAAACAGGATTCTCACAAAAGGCGAAAAAGCAAATATTTCTTATAATATTTTACAACTATATAAAAC
Organism: Argiope argentata; assembly: GCA_026289955.1. Lineage (NCBI taxonomy): Eukaryota > Metazoa > Arthropoda > Arachnida > Araneae > Araneidae > Argiope > Argiope argentata. The sequence continues at coordinate 877,303 of JAOUZG010013036.1, forward strand.
TTGTTTTTATCTTGCAATTCGTGCATGGATTTAACCAAAATTATATTTATTGCGAATACAATATAATCAATTGATAATAAATGCACGCTAAAAGTAATACTAAATCCACGACAGAAGGACCGGCCGACCGCCGACAGTGGCTGGTACCCGCTTAATTATTTCAATTTCAAATCATACGTTCAACGATAATCATCCTTATAACGTAAATGTATTTTCAATGGGGAAAAATGTTTAGGGAACGCTGTGTTAATATATTAAATAGTTTTAGCTAACATTAGAGTACATGTCCATATTGGGCTCTAGCCATGTCATGCATGATGTACATGTTTAGTTATGATCAGACTCCACTAAAAATCTAAAATTAATATTTATTCATTGATTATCTATTTAGCATTTGTGTTCAGCTGCCAATTATGTATTTATATTGTTACAATATTGTTGAATGTATAGCATGGATTTTTGATTGTTCTATAAATTTCTAAATATCTTTTCTAATCAACTACTGTTCCTTGAATAATCTGCATTTGTTTTCTGAAAACGTACTGAATTTGCTTTTAGGCATTTGATGAAAATAAGCTGGAATGTATACATCCCTTCAAACCCATAGTGGGATTTATGGCACATAATCTTATCAAAAATTGTTGACTTAAGTTGTTAAAAAGTGAAAGAAGTTTTTAAAAATTAAAAAAGAAATCAATTTGTCTCAAAAACTGTTGATATGACTGTTTCAAGCACCATCGTTAAAACAATATTGGAGAACTTATCAGGAGAAATGACAGAAAAAACCAAAGAGCCCGAAGTGGAGCAGTTCTTTGGGTTTTTGGAAAGGAGATATCCTATAATTGCATATTTACAAGCATTGTGTTTTAATTTGTTCAATCGAATCCTATTACTTATTCTGATGGTTAATCAATTAATCTTATCTGGTATCAACGATACCAATGTAATTGCTCTTGACCACTTGTTATCTGCCAGGAGAAAACACATTAGGTGGGAAAATGACTTTGACGGCAAATTAAAGAGATCCCTATATTTATACCCATACTTTAACATGTATTGCAAAATAAGATGCCGAATGCAAAAAGGGAAAAATTTTCAAACTTGCTTCAAAGGTTGAAAGTGTGTGCTTTGATACAATGTGTCAAAATTTCCAATTAAAGTTTTAACTACACAAAATGTTGATGTTTTCCTCATATAATTCTCCAAATTAGAATAAAAAATAATATTGTGCCTGTGAATACATACAAAACTAATGGGTGATAAAATTTAACACATTAGTTTTTACCATTTAATTAATTGTAATTTTGATTGTGCCTGTGAAAAATTCACCTTTTCAACGCTCTCATGGTTTTCAGACAGTCAACATTCATTTCTAGTCAAAAATTAGATTCATAAAACGTAATTCTGAGTAAATCATGTAAATAAATAATAAATATAAAGAAATAAAAAATATAAATAAATCATATCAAGGTATTATCCTTTTATTAAGAAAGATCGTCCATAATTAAAGTATACTCTCTTTGGAAATCCGTTACTCCTTAAACGACAGTAAAGCGCACTTTTACACAATGCAATACATTTGAAAATGCGCTTCATTTTTGGCTTGTAGATAATTTTTCACCGTTTGGCGCAAAAAAGCTTTTCTACAAGCAACCATACATCTAGTGCGTCCTCTCTCCCCCATTCTTAGAGTCCTCCCGTCCTCCAGAGCTGTTTTCCCCCAAACTTCCTGTGCTTCCCCCCCTTAAAAGCGTCCTCCGGATAACAGTTTTCATCGAAACGAAAACCCAAATATTACTCCATTCCTTTCTTTTCTTTTTTGTCTCCGTTTACGCCTATTGCGATACTTCTTGTGGCTGAAAAAGTAGTTTCAATCCAATGACCTTTGTGACTTTTAATGAAAAAAAAACCCCTCAGAGTTAATGTTGCATTTTGTATCTAAATTTATATTTAAAATTGTAAATGTTTGTAAAGAAGTTCTGCTTTATAAGAAGTAAAATAAACATCCACATTTAATGTTGAATCAACAATGTTATCTATCAATTATTATTTATTCGAGTCCAAATTTATCTTGGAGGGGGAGGAGGGTAAAATGAAGAATGGATTGCTGTTATAGCTCAGTAAGACACCTGAATATTTTACTGTATATATATATATATATATATATATACTAGCCGCCTTTGGCGACCAGTCGGTTCGCCAGTATTAATGCTCGTTAAAATTTTCATAAAATATTTTATGTAGCTTTGTCTCATAACAGGTGTTTCCCCAAAATATTTTTAAACCAAATAAATTTTGATAATCATATAATTCATTTATAGTATTATTTTCTTCAGATGTTCTGTTCATTGTACTACTCATCTTTCTGTTTCTATCCGAGTAATGATTGTCCCGGAATTGATATTTTACTTAAATGGTGGAGGGAAAGGTCTAAAATTCTACGTTTTTATAGAATAATGAGATTCTAATTTTCATAAAGGTAAACACACTAAACAAATAAAGACACAATTGGTTTTCAAGAGATGCGAAAGTTTAAAAACAGCTTGGAAAATACCGCGCACAGAGGAATTAATGGTGACACACACCCTTCTTTTATTTCTTTTTTCTTCCATGTCCAGACTTTATTTCGAGCAGGCATAGATTAAATATTCATACCGTCTAATAATAAAAACAACTATTTTCTTTCTTTTTTAAACATCCCGTTATCTATGAATGAAAACCAACTGACTTCGCGTATTTCTTTCTAAACAAATCATAATTTATTACTTCCTGCTATCTTACTCAGTTGATCTGGGAGGGGAGGAAATGAAGATTTTTGGCGGGAAAGTAAGAAAAGTGTCATTTTAACTATTTTCCAACTGACTCGGGAGAAAGCTACATAAAATTGGCCGTTTGAAAAACATTCTCCTCTTAAATTAATCCCTGCTTCTTTTAATTTCTGTCCTTGTGACTTATTAACGGTTATTGCAAAGCAAACTTTTACTGGAAACTGCACTCTTCTAAATTCAAAAGGATAGCCCGACGGAATTAGTGGACTGCGGGGTATTAAAACCAACACTCCTCGAGCACATCCAGTAATAATCGTAGCTTCGATTACATACTTATTAAGTCTAGTCATTCGTAGTCTGGTGTCATAGCATAATTTAGGTGGAGGAAGGTTTCGTAGTTGCATTACTGGTGTCCCAACTTTCAGGTGAAGTATGCGAGGTGGAAAAACTGGAATGAATTCATAAGACGCGAAATTTTTGCAGGATTGTTTTCAAAATTGATCAGGGTGTGCCAAAGCAATGCCAAATTATATATAAAAAAATTTAGTCTCATTTTTATTTATCAATGGATTAGATTTGTAATGTTGAAGAGGGAAACCCAATAAACGACAAAATAATTTTTAAATGCGCAATTTTCTATCAGATTTTTTCAATCTTTCACACGATTTTGAAAAATGTATCGAATTTTATGTAAAAAAAATTTGATTGAGTTATCTTGAAAAGTTTCGGCGTAATTCAATATTAAAGCGAAATTTTGCCTCTTCGTTAAAAAATTCGTCAAAAATTCAGTTTTAAAAATTCGATTTTTTAAATTATATTGCAGAATACTATATCGTATTGCCTTTCAGAAAACATATTTTCTGTATTTTTCCAGCTAAGCGTCTATTTTACAGGGCCGTTCAAGAAATAGACCCGCCAAAATGGACCTTTTTTAAAAAAATCCGTATTTAATTTTTGCGTCGATATTTCGTAAAATAAATTATACCTCCGTGGTCTACGATAAAAAGTCCATCCAATTCCACAGCGATATTGAGTATAAGTTGAACGGACGCGTAACGATGGCAATTTTAAAAACGCGGTTTTACTGGACGAAAAGGTACTCATGAGCGATCGCTGCTCCGGAAGGCCATGTTTCACTCGGAAAGTAACTTTACAGGTTTTAATTTCACAGAAATTAAGGGGTTTTAATTAATTTCTCCTGAACTAATTGATATTTCGGGATGAAAAATAGATGTTGGCCGATTCTCATAGATACCGGATAAGCACAAAAAATTTCATCAAAATCGGTCAAGCCGTTTCGGAGGAGTATGGCAACGAAAACTGTGACACGAGAATTTTATATATTTTACTAGCTGACCCGGCAAACGTTGTTTTGCCATATAAATAATTTCCTAGTAATTTCTAGTGTAGACAAAAAATATCTTACTTATTGTAAGTATGTATGTATGTTAGAATGTGTATATTGTATTTATGTAAGAATGTGGTATATGCGTGAAATAAGCATGGAGCGCTGTGAACGATGAGGGAATATAAAAATAACAAATAGCATTCCCGTACCCGGCATTGCTCGGGTAATGTAATTAGCGGGGGATAACAGTGTTTGGTGCACTTAGTTACGAAAGTCCTCTATAATAATTACTTATTGTCTATAATTTTTTCCTAATTTTGGGAAGGTCCCGGCGGCCCCAGATTCCTTATATATATGCCCTTGTCCTTAAAGGATCCTTAAAGATGCTTTTAAAGTAGTTATTTTCTTTTCAAACGCAGGCCATCTACATTTTATTGTTATACCTGTGTTTAAGCATGAACTTCTTTGTATACAACATTTTTTGGAGTTTTTTTTCTGTTGATAAATTTATTAAGCTGCTAGATGAACTGACTCAGGAGAAAGCTACATAAAATTGGCCGTTTGAAAGACAGTCTCCTCTTAATTTGATCCCTGCTACTTTTAATTTCTGTCCTTGTGACTTATTAACGGTTATTGCAAAGCAAA
>JAOUZG010013036.1:892063-923311 GCA_026289955.1 Argiope argentata
AATATGCAAAAGTGGGCCTTCAGACATGATTTTCTTCAACTTCTCAAATGCTTCTTTTTGTTGAGTACCAAAGACAAAGTGGTTTTCTTTTCTAGTTAAATCGCTAAGTGGTTTAGCTATCTTTGAATAGTCCTTGATATATTTGCGGAAATAGCCGGTTAAACCAAGAAAACTTTGAACTTGTTTTATCGTTGTTGGTTCTGGAAATTTTTGGACAGCCTGTGTCTTTGCAGTAGACGGTTTAATAGTTCCACCTTCAACAATGTGACCTAGAAATTCGATTTTCTTTTTTAAAAATTGGCATTTCTTGAATTTAATTTCTAATCCGTATTTCTTTGCAACTTCGAACACAATTTTAAGTTTTTCTAGACCTTCTTTCTCATTTTTCGCTGGGATTACGAGATCATCTAAATAAGTGATTACAATTCCTTTGCGGGTAAGATCTCTAAATATACTTGATACATAGCGTTGAAAAACTCCAGGACTTGTGCTTAGTCCAAAAGGAACTTTATTAAATTCATATTGTCCGTCTGGAACAATAAAAGACGTATACTTTCTACTATCTTCGTCAACATCGACGTGGAAGAAACCATTACGTAAATCCAACGTAGAAAATACTTTTGCTTCTTGTAAAGTGTCCAAAACGTCTTCGATGAGAGGTAAAGGAAATTTATCTTTTACGAGCTTCTGGTTTAACTTTCTGTAATCAACACACAATCTTGAAGATCCATCTTTCTTTTTTACAATTACAATCAGACTTGCGTATTCTGATGAACTCGGACGTATAATGCCTTCGTTGAGCCATTCTTCAATTTGCTTGTTTACTTCCTTTCTTTCTGTGAAAGCTAGTCGACGAGGTGGTTGACATACTGGTTCTTCGTCTTTCAGGATAATTTTCATTGTAACGTCGGTGGATGCCGTTTTTTCTGGCTTGTAGTCTTGTATTAATGTTTCAAGTTCCTTCTTAATTTCACGATTTTCAATATGGCGCAGATCCAGTTCTTGAAGATTTTCAGCACATATTTGCATGAGCAATACTTGATTCTCATATTTTTGGAATTGAATTCCTTCTTTGGTTAAATTTATCGATGCTTGTTCTAAAATATCTGATCCAATGACTGCTTCGAATTTTAATTTGTCAGTAGGTATAACATGCCAAGTTAATAAATAATTTTCGTTGTCCATTTCAAATTCGCGTTCAAAGGAACCGATCGTTGTAACTTGTGCTTCACCAATGCCTGTGAGAAGCATTTTTTTTCTGTGATAATTTGGTTGGATCCATTATCCTTCTGCTTGTGTTTTCTCGTAGCAAACTTACGGTACTACCACTATCTATAAGTGCCGTGATTTTCGTCTTTCCAAAAAATATTTCCTTAGTGCGTAAACCTTCTTTAACGATTAGAGTGCAAGTTCCCTTTGATTCATTTATCTCTTTGGCATTTGGTTTGTTCGTGGTAAACGTATTTACTTTCTTCGGCGGTTCTTTGAATTTCTGGGACTTAGAGTAATTCGTTTGAGCATTGTAGTTCGAGTGTTTTTCGTAATTTTTGTTGTAGCATCCTTTCTGAGCGCTGTCTTGAGTTCTTTGACGAGTTTCGTACTTGGTGACTGGGAACTTCTTATCCGTTCTGTTATACTCAGATCTTCTTGGTGCTTCATATCTGTAATATTTTTCGATGGGTTCGAATTCTTGTTTTTTAACAAATTTAGATTGCATTTGAATCTTTAATTTTTCTAATTCAAATTCGTCTTTGCGTTTGCGTTCAGCGAGTTCGTCCTGCCTTTTTTGTTCCTCTAGCATCAATTCTTCGAGGCGTAATTTTTCTTCTCTTTCTTCTAAACGTAGTTTTTCTTCTCTTTCTTATAAACGTAGTTTTTCTTCTCGTTCTTCAATACGTTGTTTTTCTTCTCTGGCTTTGCGAACTTCAACAATCGTTGTATGCAGGTTTTTTGTTAGGTCTTCGTCATAATTTTCACTACTAGTAATTAGATTTTTGAGTGTGGCGATGGTCATAGATTGATCAGCTTCTAAATTTAATTGTTTGGCTAATACGAATGAATCTTCGCTTCTACCTTTGCCGAGATATGCCATTTTAAAATTTAAATTTAAACTTAGTAAGCAATTAAAGAAATTAACGAAATTGTGGCGTGTTCAGATAGTAACAATAATGTCGCTATAGTATGGCAAATTTCGTTTTCTCATTTATCAAAATTCTTAAGAAAGAATAATACTGCACCAAAATACACTAAATATACGATAAAATATGGAAATTTCCTTCATTCAGAAATATTTTAGACTATTAACGTGTAAATTAGTTTGAATTATTCGATATTTTAGTTTGCCTATCTCAATTATTAATTTCAACTGAAATATAAAACACTTTTACAAAAACATTTAATACATCAGTTGTCTCATTTTCTTGTAATAAAGAGAAAAAGAGTTTGAAAAGAATAAAAACTAAATAATAAAAATTTTATTTTAAAAACTGTGATAAAATTTTGTTAAAATGTGAAAAAGAATTTAATCGTCAAAGTTCTTTAGATAAAACCAAACACTCTAACTAAAATATAAGTTAATTACTTCGCGGAAAGAACTTTGTTATTATTATTGTTGCGAATGGCAGCGCCTCACCCAACCAATCAGAGCTAACCTGAACTGACGTCAACTGTTGAGTTCTGCATTTAGTTAGTCATGTGTTGCTCTTTACGCCTTTCTATGTAACTTTGTGTTTGTCCGTGTTTTTTTGGGGGGGAATAAAAGTCTGTGTGTGCCACATCCTTTGCCTATTCAGTATCTAGTTCGTTTTTAGCCAAACCCGACATCGGGTAGATGTCAGCCCATAGTAATAATAATTATATGCAGCTTAACTACGCTACATAATTTTTTGGCGCCCAACGTGGGGCAAGGTTTTGGTTTCAGTTAGTGTTTGAAAACCTTTTCGAGCCTGAAGGAAAAATGGATGTGGCGCAGTTAAAAACACAGCGAACGCCTCTTCGTTCAGCGTTCACAAAATGTGCAAAAGATATGGAAGGCGAGCTTGCAAAAGAAACTTCTAGAGTCAGCGAACTTTTAATTTTAAAAACTTAACTTTGTGATAAATTCACTCGTTTAGAGCAGTGCCAAACGCGACTAACAGATGCCATTCTGGAGAATGCCGATGAGGCAGAAAAGTATGAAGAGGACTTTTTGTCCGCAGAGAAATACCGTGATACGTACTCCGAACTCTGTGCTAAAATTCAAAGTTTGTCATTGAAAGCTATGGAAGTGAAAGATCTATCGGAGAAACGGAAGTTTAAGCTGCCTACCATCGAACTGAAAAGGTTCAGTGGGGAAGCAAGGGAGTACCTCACCTTTTGGAGTCAGTTCAAGAAGATCCATGAAGACCCAACTATTGCCGAAGAGGACAAAATGCAGTATCTTTTACAGTCGATGCAACCAGGTTCAAAAGCAGAGCGATTGATCCTCAGCTTCCCGGCCACCGCCGATAACTACAGTAAGGCGATTCTTCAGTTGCAGCAGAGATTCGGTCGAGACGACTTACTGGTTCAGATTTACGTCCGTGATCTGCTCAACTTGGTGATGAAAAATGCGTCGTCTGGAAGAACAAAGGTGGACCTTCCTCGTTTGTATGATGAGTTAGAGGGAAAACTTAGGGCCCTACAGACTCTCGGGAGGACTCAAGAAAAGTACAGCGACTTCCTGATACCTTTAGTGGAGAGTTCCCTGCCGGAAGACGTTCTTTTAGCCTGGGAGAGAACCAGAAGCATGAAGGATGCATCGCAGGGGGAACATCGGTCCTTGGAGTCGTTGATGACCTTTCTGAAGCAAGAGGTGCAAGGGGAGGAGATGATGGAACTAGCGAGAACTGGGTTCTCATCCCCTCCAAATCAAAAGAAAAGAGAGGCTCCGAATAAAATGGACAATGTTGTTCCTACGGCGACAACCTTGGTAAGCACTCAGCGCAACAAAGGTAGGAGCAGTTTCATTTGCATTTTTTGTAACAAGAGACACCCTTCCAAGGACTGTCTAGAAGCCAGAAATATGTCCTTGGAAGATAAGAAGAAATGTATTCTTAAACATAGAGCTTGTTTTAGCTGTTTTTCTGTTTCTCATTTTGCTAAATTTTGTAAAGTAAAAAATTCCTGCTTGTATTGTGCTAAACCTCATCATTATTTAATGTGTGATCTTCCTGCAGAAAATAGTAAACAATTGGTTAATACTGTTGAAACAAAAAATTCATTGTGTAATAGTTGTACAAATAATGTGTTTCTTATGACTCTAAATGTAAAAGTGTGTTATAATGGTAAAGTATTAAGATTAAGAACGTTAATCGACTCAGGGTCTGAAAATTCCTATCTTTCAAAACGCGCAATTGATAAATTGGGCACTAAATCAAATAACAAGATGCAAATGCAGCATATATTGTTTGGAGGTTTAGAGAGTAAAATCAAAAGTCATGACGTTTACGAACTGTTAGTGAGTTCTTTGGATGACTCATATAGTATCAAGGTTACAGCTTTCTCTACAGATATTATTTGTGGCAAAGTGCCAAGAGTGAATAGTTCTGCTGTACTTAATGAATTACATCAAAAAGGGATTATTTTGTCTGATCTCGAAGGTCAGGATTGCGTAATAGATCTGTTATTGGGAGCGCAGGTCGCAGCTGTGTTATTTATGGGAGGATCTGTTAGGTTGGATTCGGGATTGTTTGTATTAAAAACGCGCTTGGGTTGCATTTTGACTGGAAGGCAGGAAGTGCCTGGTGAATGTAGGGCAAAAAGTGATATTGTTTTAAATGCTATTTTTTTATTAGTTAGAGATTCTCGTATCACTGAATTATGGGATCTCGAGAAAATTGGAATATGTGACCCCATTCAGAGATTAAATGAAGCTAACGAACATTTAAAGGTGACGGAGGAATTTAAAACCAGTATGAAAATCCTGCCAGACGGTAGATATGAGGTTTTTCTGCCTTTTAAGTCATCTGTATTTGAGTTGTCTTTCAATAAGGAATTGGCTTGGAAGCGACACGAGAAAATGTGCGAACGCGCACAAAGGAATGGGCTTTTAAATGATTACCAAGCTGTATTTCGGGAATGGGAAGAGTTAAAAATAATAGAAAAAATTGTGGTTGATTGTAAAACTTCTCATTTCTTGCCTCACCGGCCAGTTGTTAAAAACGATTGTGTCACGACTAAAATAAGGCCAGTTTTTGACGCTTCGGCTCGCGAAACTGGTAAGAGTTCTTTAAATGATTTATTGTATAAGGGTCCAAATTTGATTGAGCAGATACCTGATATAATTGATAGGTTTCGAAGCTATGCTATTGGTATTACTTCCGATATTGAAAAGGCATTCCTTCAATTGGGGATTGCTCCTGAACATAAAGATTATTTGAGATTCTTTTACCCTGTTGTAAATGAACAAATTGTATATAGACATTGTAGAGTGGTTTTTGGTGTATCATCGAGTCCTTTTTTATTAGCTGCTGTACTTTCTCACTTGCTTGAAAATGTGTTTAAAGAAGAATTAGAAATAGCTGTTAAATTAAAAACCTCATTTTATATCGATAATTGTGTCACAGGTGTAACAGATGTTACACAAATGGAAGAATTTATTTTGAAAGCTAGAAGAATTCTGTCACGTGGCTGTTTTAATCTACGAAATTGGGAAAGCAATGTAAGTTGTAAATACATATCTAAGAGTACGGGAATAACCAAATTATTGGGTATTTTGTGGGATTTAGATAAGGATGTTCTAAAATGCAATGTTAATGTAGAAGATCTAAAATTTGACTGTTCTGTAACAAAAAGAACTATTTTGGCGGCTGTACAGAAAATCTTTGACCCTCTCGGAATTTTATGTTCTGCAACTCTACCACCTAAAATACTATTGCAGAATGCATGGAAATTAAAGTTGACTTGGGATTCACCTTTGCCAGATGAAATTGTGAAACCCTTTCTTAAGTGGTGGGGTGAGGTGAATAAACTTTCAGATATAGAAATCCCTCGTTATTTTGAAATTAATGATAGCACACAGATGCATGTTTTTGTAGATGCCTCTGGGGAATCATTTGCTAGTTGCGTATTTCTTAGATCAAATACTTCCAAAGGTGTAAGGGTTACACTTGTTAGGGCAAAATCGAGAGTAGCTCCTTTAAAAAAAGGTAACAATCCCCAGACTAGAACTGATGGCATGTTGTGTTGGGGCCAGATTGGCACATTCGATACAACAAGCACTAAATTGTAAAGAGATGCAAACCATTTTTTGGAGTGATTCCATGGTTGCATTGTATTGGTTAAGGGAAAAAGGAAGTTGGTCAGTTTTTGTGTCGAATAGAATTAAAGAGATAAAGTCCCTCTTTCCTGACAACGAGTGGAGACATGTACCGGGGAAAATGAATCCGGCTGATTTAATATCTAGGGGTTGCTCTCCAAGTCACTTGGTTAACTCGCATTGGTGGGAGGGTCCAAAGTGGTTATTGGAGTCACCGGATTCTTGGCCAGCGACGGAATTGGTTAATTGTGATATTTCTGAAATTTCATTAGAAAGAAAGAATGTTAAGTTGTGTAATTTAAATATTTCAGAAGAGAATATCTCTTGGTATGCAGAAAGAGTGTCTGATTATGAAAAAATGATACGTGTATTTTCTTGGATATTAAGGTTTGTGAATAATTGTAGATTTGTTAATTCAAAATGTAGGGATTCTGAACTCTCTCAATCTGAAATTGAGAATTCTGAAAAGAAATTGATTCTGTTGGTTCAGAGTTATTATCTTTCTGAAGCTAAATCTTACAATTTTATTGAAACTGTTGTAGATAATGAAGGCATTTTAAGAGTAAAAACTAAAATTGTCAATCGAAATGATGATAGATCCTTTTTGTATCCTGTATTGTTACCTGAAAAGTGTGAATTCACGAAACTCTTAATTAGAGGTGTACATAGAAAAAATTGTCATGCTGGAATTCATATGATGCAATGTTTGTTTAGAGAGAGCTATTGGATAATTAGAGCTAGGAGAGCTATAAAAAATGTACTGTATATTTGTATTGTTTGTAAACGGTTTCAAGTTAAGTCTATGTCAAGCGAACCTACACCTTTGCCACCAGAAAGAGTAACGGATTGTGTTCCATTTGAAATTGTTGGAATAGATTTGGCAGGACCTCTGTACCTAAGAAATGGAGATAAAGTATGGGTGGTCTTGTTTACTTGCGCGGTATATCGTGCAATTCATCTTGAACTTGTTAATGCTATATCTTCTGATTCCTTTCTTTTGGCTCTTAAACGATGTATAGCTAGACGTGGGCGACCACGAACTATCTATTGTGATAACGGAACAAACTTCCGCGGCGCCTCCAGTGAATTGGCAAAATTAAATTGGACCAAAATTCAAAAAGATACTATGACTCCCAAAATATTTTGGAAATTTATCCCACCCACCGCCGCGTGGTGGGGTGGCTGGTGGGAAAGGTTGATTCGCACATTAAAAGATCTGTTAAAACGAACTTTAGGTAAGTCTGTACTAACTTATGATGAGCTGTACACTGTTATTTGTGATTGTGAGTCTATCGTTAATCGTAGACCACTAACTTATGTGTCTGAAAATCCGGAGGAATTGATTCCCCTTACGCCTGGTATGTTTCTTGTCGAGAACAAAAATTCAAACACTGAGGATATCGAGGAATTAAATGGGAATAGTCTTAACAAAAGATTAAGATTTAGAAGTAAACTTTTGCAGGACCTGCGCCAACGCTTTAGATAAGAGTACCTGGGTCAACTTGTTCAAAAACAGAGGGGAAAGCATTCGCGTGATCCTCAGATTGGAGAAGTGGTTTTGGTTGGGGACGATAATAAAAAACGTTTGTTTTGGAATTTGGCAAAAGTTATTGAGTTAATTCCAGGTCGCGATGGTAAAATTCGAACGGTCAAACTTAAAACTCGGCATGGAACGTGTTTACGCCCCATACAACGCATCTATCCATTGGAAATTTACTCGAGTGAATCTTCAGTTAGCGAACCAGGTGAGGGGGAAACAGTTTCTTCAGATGCTTCTAATAATGTAAGTAAATTAGAATCTACTGCTGACGTAATGATTAAGAAATATACGTCCTCTGGGAGATGTGTTAAAGTGCCCAAGAGATTCGATCTTTTCAATAATGTATGTTACGTTCTTGAGACTCTTTCGGAGTCTCAAGGGGGGGATGTTGCGAATGGCAGCGCCTCACCCAACCAATCAGAGCTAACCTGAACTGACGTCAACTGTTGAGTTCTGCATTTAGTTAGTCGTGTGTTGCTCTATACGCCTTTCTATGTAACTTTGTGTTTGTCCGTGGTTTTTTTTTTGGAATAAAAGTCTTTGTGTGCCACATCCTTTGCCTATTCAGTATCTAGTTCGTTTTTAGCCAAAACCCGACATCGGGTAGATGTCAGCCCATAGTAATAATAATTATATGCAGCTTAACTACGCTACAATTATACTACACCATTAGAAGCAAGCACATGTTAAAATCATTAATCAGATTCTAAAAAGGAACACACGTTTGAATGAGAGGCATAACCTAAACACTTCAGTAGCTTCTTATTTAGGATCAGTCGCCGAGAGCGAAAGATAAATAAATTTTTAATGAAGCGTCTGTGAGGAAATCGAAACCGAAAATAAAAAACTATGCACATCTGGCGTATGCCACTTAAGAAACAATATAGAATAGGATGAATCAATTCGTTTTTTAAATGAAAATATAACAATTTGAATATTACTCTCGATTTCCTTAATGGTTAAAATATATACTTATGTAGTATATTATTATGCATCACAAATAGAAAAATAATATTTTAAAAAATATATACTCGCTTGATACTTAAAAATATGATCGCATACACTTTAAAAATATATGAATTATTTCTTTTGCACAGCTAAAATCAATTTCATAAACAAGACTGAAGTTCTTCGGAAGATTCTTCTTTAAATAAAGAATTAGGAACAGTACCTCATATCACGGTTTCTCGCTGGCGTTGTCGATTGTTTCACCTGTGGTTTTAAGATGTTTTAGTTGAAGACCGACGGAGACACTGCAGATCGCCGCTGTAGAAAGGATTTCTGAAGTGGACGTAAACTGTTAGCTTTCATCTATAGACCATCTGGAGTGGTTTCGAGAGCAGCTTCAACGACGACTCCACTTGGGCAGGGCGTGAAATGTGTTAATTGTTAGTATACAGAGGCAAGCCGCGCGTTTAAGAATTCAGTAAGTTTTTTCTCATCTTAGGCATTAAGCCAATTTCTTTTTTTTTAAGGGATAGTAATTCAAAATAATCGGATACTTAAAGAAGATTTTTAAATCTATTCCGGCCGAGCCCCCATTATTTCTGTGGGAGTCTAAATAAATCTTCCAAAAATTAGACTCTTCAGATAGCGGGATTTTAGTGGCATGATGTCTAGGGGTTTTTTAATATTTACGGGTTAGTTTCTAAACCAAAATTAAAATAATACAAACGAAGGATGAAGAGACTTCTTTAGAAAAAATAAAAGAATTTATTTAGAGTTAAAGGGGAATATTTACAGGGGGAGTATTTACAGGGAAACATTGAAAAGAATTAAAACATGGAGATATTTGATAATCAGAAAGTTAGATTATTTCCTCTAGGAGGACGTTAGAGATGGGGAAAACATTATGACTGAAAATATATATTACCGCGCATCCGCTGAGCTTAGCGGGAACCGCTGACGCGTGAAGACAGGCGTCTTCTCTGGACGAAAGTTAGTGAGCCCCTGATTCAAAGTTAATTGGGACAGACTTTCGAAAGACCGATAGGTGGCGTTGTTCTGGAATGCAAACTAATTAAAAATAATGGCCCTCTGGGAAATAATCTAACCTTTACAACACTTGCTTTGGATTTCATATATCATCGAATGTTGACAAAACAAGATGAAGGCAGATGTTGGTTAATTAAAATGGTTCTGTGGAATATCCTACATACATACATACATATATATATATAATATTTATCTGTTTACATATCCTTTTTTAGATTTAATTATGAATAAAAAATTCAATTTATCAAGTAATAAAATAAAGTTTTCGTTGAACCATGGGCATTTTTTTATTATTTTTCTTAGACAGAGGCAATTTTGAGATTTAACATGTTTGAATTCTCCTCAATTGGATTAATATCATATAATCTTCAGTTGAACTGAAAATTTTCAAAGATTTATTTTAAGATGCGGCATTTGCAGAGTGATCTAAGCCCGAACTCGCAATCTGAGGGCTAGTAGCCAAGTCACATGACCATCGAGCGACAACGAGGGTTGACTGACCCTCGTAGACTGAGGGCTGTTATTTGCCTTATAAAGCTTTCACCCCAACCACATTGTAAGGATTTTTTTTTTTTTGTAAAATTTATTTCGAACTTAAGATGGCAAGTAGCATCGCAGGTGAAAGGTGAGTTGGGTTCCGAACTCAAGATAATGTGTAGAGAGTAAATACAAGCCTCTGATGGAACGATAATTGCTGTGTTCAGTCTAAAGATAAGAAATAATGCAATCACTAGCCACAGAAAGAGTTCAAATTCTGTCGAAGTGACGAAATCCTGATTTCGAATGCATTTTCGTCATAATCAAGGGTTAGAAGATAACCTAAAAGCTATTTATGTTTTCGGGCCGATCAGTTTGCTATATGAATCCATTGTGTTTAAAATAAACGTATAATTAGTCAATTAGTATAATTAGTTTTCTGTTTATGATTTGTTTTTTTATTATTATCAGCTTCCTTCAAAAATTGAAAATGAATGAAAATTCTTTAGAATATTTTTAAAAGCTGCTTTTGAAGTAAAATAAAGCAAACAAAATTTATAAAATGAAATAAAGTAAATAAAAAGAAGATAGTCTCCAATAGAAATAATTCCAAAGAGAAAGGAAATAGCTTTGCAGATTGTACGTAGATCTCAAGGTTGTCCACAAGTATTTTCGTTCCTCTTTTTTTATTTTTCGCATTGCTTGCTTTTAAATCATTCAATCTGAATAATTCCATTTCCAAGATTTCGAATCCGATAATTGATAATACACAATTACTAATGGAAGACACAAATAAAATCATAATGCATCCTTCTAACAACGACACTTTTTTTTCGAAGTGGAAAATCGGTAAACGAACTGATTTTAAGAATGGGACAACATAACTATGATCACATCAATATCACTATGCTGCACAGTGATAACACGATGAAAAGTCCCCGTTCAAATCCTGTTCTAACTCAAAAAACATAAAAGAAAAAAATCAACAGGCATTCTAATATTTCAAACATGAGATTTGCCCATCAGGAAAAAATTATCTTTTCCACTAAGGATCCGGTTTGTGCGGCTCAATTATTGATAATGAATAAAATTCTGGAAACCCTAGTTTCAACTGGTATTATCTGGGAAAATATTACAGACAAATTTCTAATTTTTGACATACCAACCCAAATTTCATTTACTGAAGTGGCAACGGAACTGTCCAACAAAGGGAAATTGAAGTTTTAGAGCCATGAAGATTCATTAAAGCAAACACCACATGTGCCACATTTCCTATTCTAGAAACAATTCTTGGAACTAACCTTCCAGTATAAATCAAAATGTGGTTTACAAACCCAAAAAATCGTAAATTTATTGATAATCCTAGACAGTGTTTAAAATGTCATAGCTTTTTGCCCTCAACAAGGAAATGTAAGGTTGAAATTTGTCACGATGGGGTAGAGGGTAGACGCATGTTTAAACAATCTATTAAACCCAAATATGCTAGTGCTGTGAAATCAAACATAACAGAAATCGATATTGAAGAGAGCTTAAACAAAAAAATCTAAGCTATTTTTCAAAATAAAATAGAAAAAATTGAACAACAGGCAAACATGTTAATGGAAATATTTCAGAAAACTGTGGAAAACATAACGAGTATTTTTGCAAACCTTATAAGTAAAATGGATTCTGTAGATGAACCAATTAAAAGATAAAGTCCAAGGATTACGACTGGCTTAGCTAATACAACTATATAACGGGATGCTGGAGGATCTTCCAGTAAAAATTAAATCGTTTTTTCTCTTCTTCTTTATTTACTTACTTTCTTCTTTTTTTTACATAAACTCAGAGCATGATGTTGTTTTGGAAAAAGGTGTGAGGCGTGAACAAAAATCCGTACGCGAAAAATAAAAAAAAATTATTATCTGCCCAAGCATTTAAAAAAAAAACAGTTTTTAATAACATGTTGCCATTGCATTTACAAAAGCTCATTAAAAAATAAGTTAATTATTACAGTAAGTAAAATCAAGAAAAATGTCCTTTTGAACACGTGATAATATGAAATGAAATGAATAGGAAATGTGATATTTTTAAACAATAAATGCGAGACAAAGTGTTTTGGATCGTTTGCAATACTAAAGTAACTCATTCAATGAAACAATTAAAATGAATAAAACCGTAATTTAACTTGCACGAGCACATGGCGCTTGGACATTCATGAAATTAGATTCTAACATGATACACTGCTATATGCAAAGCAGATTTTATTTTAATCTCTCTCTCTGTGTGTGTGTGTGTGCGTGCGAGTTGCTCAAATCAAATTTTTATTTTGATATCATCTTCGAGTCCAAAGTTCTGGATCTTAATTACTCTTGTTTTTCTTGTTTCCCCATACAGGCTACCTTCCCTTGCATGTTTTATCAATGATCTTCTTGCAGTGGAACTATAGAGGCATTAAAGGGGGTGACTTTTTATCCCTCCTTTTTCGTCATCATTTTTTACAGTATTTCCAAGAAATCTTTTTAACTGAAACTCGTAGCTTTTCTTTTTATAACAGAGTGTTTTTCAGATTAAATATACTTAACAGACTTTGTTTTGGCTCACGATAGCTCAGTTTTTAGATGCTCAAATCACTTAAATGAACACAAATTTGTAGACTGTATCATTATCGCTTTATTCTCCTCTCATTCTCTCCGAACCCACAATACACTTGCTTTCACCGAAACTCCTTTTCTCATACAGATGGCACGACGGTAGTA
This sequence comes from Argiope argentata, assembly GCA_026289955.1. Taxonomy (NCBI): domain Eukaryota; kingdom Metazoa; phylum Arthropoda; class Arachnida; order Araneae; family Araneidae; genus Argiope; species Argiope argentata. The sequence goes on from JAOUZG010013036.1 coordinate 905,091, forward strand.
TGCGCAGATACATATCGCCGGGCGTTGCAATGTTTTAACATTCAACTAAATTATACTCTTTCACAAATAAACAAATAAAAAATTTCACAACAAAATGCAATAAGTTTCTCAAAGAACACAATACAATGAGTAAATGACAAAATAATTTCCAATGACACATAATAATTTGATAAGTTGAACAAATTAGTATATATGTATATTAGATCACAGTTAATAATATTTAAAATTCAATAGGTAATATACAAAGTTTAGAAATTGGACGTTTGAAAACTCCTTTATTTGCTTTAATACCAGCAACAAGAATCTTGCCATCCTTTCCCGGAAATAACGCCACAATTCTACCTATTACCAAATTGCACACACCCATGTTATCTTCTTTAATTACAACCATGTCTCCTACCTTTATGTTTTGTTTATCAAAGTACCATTTTGATCTTTGATGTAAGGGTGTCAGATAGTCATAGTACATTTTTTTCCATATTAGTTGCACAAATTTTGTGGTTTTAAGCCACAAACGCAACCTATTTTCTAATATATTTGTCAAATCTGGCTCCAAAATTGCAGTAAACGATCTCCCGATGAGGAAATGGCCTGGGTTGAGAGCGTTCAAATCATTGGCAACCGAAGATGAAGGAGTAAGTGGTCGAGAATTTAAAATTGACTCAATTTGGTTAATTACTGTTAGAAAGCTCTCATAAGTTAATTTCCGACAACCCACAACTATTTTCAGATGAAACTTGAAAGATCTCACTCCACTTAAGATCTCATCAGGATTTTTGACCAATTTAAACAATAGTTGTAACTCAGTATTACTCCCTACGAAATTTGTCCCGTTGTCCGAATATAAAATACTGCATTTTCCTCTATGCGAAAAAAATCTTTTAAGGGTATCTATAAATGCTTGGGAACTTAACTCTGTTACAAGCTCTAAATACACAGCTTTGGTGACGAAGCACACGAATATCATACATAATTTTTTTGGTATGTACCTTTACGCTGATGCTTATATTTAATAGTGAATGGCCCACAAAAGTCAACTCCTGAAATGGCAAATGGAAAGTTATGACTCACACGCTCTTTAGGTAGTTCACCCATTAATGGGTCACACGTTACTGGTTTAGCTTTAAAACACTTCACACATTGGTGAACTATCTTTCTACAATTAGCTCTGCCATTAATCGGCCAAAATCTCTGCCTTATTGTAAACAGTAATGTCTGAGGTCCTATATGCAAATACCTGATGTGATAACTAGCTATTATTAATTTCGTCAATCGATGATTACCTGGTAACAATATCGGAAACTTTTTGTCAAAGCTTAACTTGCTGTTGGGCAATCGTCCACCAACTCTTAAAATACCTTCTTTATCAATAAAGGAATGTAAACTTTTTACCTGGCTTTGTTTTGAGACTTCACCAGAACATCTTAAATCTTTCATATCTTTGGCAAATTCCCTTTTTTTGGACCAATATTACCAATGAAAGCTCGGCTTCTCAGAGCTCAGCAGGTGATAAAAAACCTCTTGATGTGTCATCCTTTTTTTTTTCAATTTTCAGTGAATCTATACATATAACTTAAAATACGAATAATTTTACTATAACTATTACCAATATTTAGAAAATTGTTACCACTTATAAAATAATTAGAGTCACTAGATGGCTTAAATTCTTTAGAAAAGTCATCTGCAATCACTCTGATTGAGATGTCTCTAATTGGATATTCACTGCTATACAAAAATGATGGTCCTTCAAACCATAGTTTGCACTGATTAAGATTATCAGCATCGATTCCTCTCGGGATGAGGTCAGCAGGATTCTCATTAGAAGGAAAATATCTCCAATCGTCAATGCAAGAGAAGTCTTGAATTTGGGTTACACGGTTGGCAAAAAATGTCTTAAGAAGAAATAGTTCTTTGCGATCGTGGAAGAACGATCGTGCTGTCACTCCATAGAAAAATGTGGGATATTGGTAATTTGAGAGCAAGTATCACCTTTTTCACTAATTTGGCTAGAAGCACTGAAGCACAAAGTTCCAATCTTGGAACTCTTTTTAATGGAAACACTCTCGATTTACTGGCAATTAATTTAATCGATGTATGACAACCATTAGTGCACTTAAGGTAGATAGCTGCACCATAAGCTACTACTTATCAATGAAACCCATGGATTTTTATCACTTCAGCTCCCTCAGTAAGTATACATCTTTCAAATTTCATACTGCTAACACTTTGTAATGATTCAACGAATTTTGACCACTCTTTAGTTTGTTTCTCGGGCAGTACCTCATGCCAGTCCAGCTTCAAAGACTATAATTGCTGTAAAAATATTTTTGCCTGCGCGATTACAGGTCTTAGTAATCCAAGAGGGTCGAAAAGTCTGGTAATAGTTGATAAAACGGACCGTTTTGTGACTCAACAGTTCTTCCCAAGAGATGATTTGAAATCGACCTTAAAATAAAGGCTTCTCTTTTGGTATTCCATGAAACTCCAAAAATTTGCGTTTCCTCGAAGTATGTAAAATTATAGATTTCTTCACTATCTCCTGACACTAACTCTCCACAATTACTATGCCACTTATGCAGTTGCAAGCCAGAATTTTTCAAGATATCAATTAACTGTATTTGAAGTTCTTTGGCGGTAACTAGATTATCGGAACCGGTTAACACGTCATCCATTTAAAAATCCTCTTCAGTGACAGATGAAGCAAGAGGATGATTTTCTCCCTCTTCAATCGCTATTTGTCTCAACGTACGAGTTGCTAAAAAGGGTGAACTCACCTTTCCATACGTCACAGTGTTTAGTTCGTAAGTTTTCACAGGCTCCTCCACCTTTCCTTTCCATAGAATGCGCTGTGACTTCCTCTGGCTAGGGTGAATCCAGGTCATTCTGTACATTTTCTTTATGTCCGCTGTGAAGGCATGTACATATGTACGAAACCTAACCATGATGGAAAACAAATCATTCCGCACTATCCCTCCATTATATTGAATTGAGTTGAGCAATTTTCCACTAGTAGTCAAGCTAGATGCATTAAATACGACACGTAGTTTAGTTGTCATTTTTTCAGGCTTATAAATGCCATGATGAGGCATATAATATGTCCCTTCACGTTCAACACTTTCATCTTGTATCTCACTCATGCGTCCTAGCTCCTCATACTCCTTCAGAAAGTCGGAATACAATTTCTTATATTTCTGATCTCTAGACAGGCGAGTCCACAGCTACTCGAGTCGTTTTAGAGCAATATCCTTTGAATTCCCTAGACAAGACCAGTGCTCTTTAAATGGCATAGAAACAGTATATTTTCCTGTCTCATCTCTTCTATGCGTTCGCACATAATGCTCCTCACAAATATCATTCTCTTTACTTTTAGGTATTTCGTTATCTATTTTTTCAATCTCCCAAAATTTTCTTAAGTTTGAATTTAATTCTTCTGCCTCACATATTAAACCGCAATAGTTAGAATTTAATTTATTTGAACTCGAAACGCTACCTGCAACAATACAACCAAATACGGAATCCTGCAACTTCAAATTCTCATTTTTAGAATTTAACTTTCCAGCCTTTAATATGTGATAAAAGTACTCGGCTCCAATTAAAATATCTATTTTCCCCGGAATACTAAAATCAGGATCCGCAAGCTCAATTGATTCTGAAATCTTTACGCGCATACCAATAATCCTATTTGGTATTAAATCCGTTATTTTTGATACCACTAACATCGAAATATTTCTTTCGAAATCTTTATTTTTATTAGCCAGTTGCTGTAACTCAGCGATTAACTACTAGCGAGGCATTATTAATGCAGGAAATAGATAGATTTATTTTTTCACTTTTAATTTGAAGCCTCTGCATACAATCCTGACTCATGAGAGAACACTGTGAGCCGTTATCCAAAAGGCACCTTACTTCCTGCCATTGCGAATACCTATCTTTTATTTTACATCTTACAGTAGACAAAACTACATTTTTATTTATGATTAGATTAGTTGCGACGAAAGGCGAACTCCACTCATTCGGGAAAGTAGAGTTTGGATCAAATTGGTCCTCCCCCCGATTGCGAATTATTTATGACTTATTATTATGACTTCTGCGGTTTCGACATTCGTAGACGAAACGTTTTTTGCTTTCAGAAAATGAATTAATTTACTGTGAGCCTTGCCACAAAAACAAATTTATTACGAACACTTTTTAACGCTACAATTAGGCGATAAGCATTTAAAGCATACGCTTTTATTTTTTTCTACCTCTACGCGTTCAAGAACCGAAAGTCTCTTAAATTGAGAACAAACCTATAACGGATGAATCTCATTCTTTTGACATAAATCTTATTTTTTTTATTTTTCACCTCACTGAAAAATACTGTAGATGCCGGTTTAAATTTATTGCTATAATTTTGCCCTTTTCTCGTCTCATTTATGATTTTGCCTTTGGTAACAAAATTTAGATCGCATTCTTTTCCTAATTCGAGAGGTGTAAACCACTTTTGATTTTGTGCAATATTGATATGAGTTGCTGTTTCTTTATCCAGCGTTTGGAATAATTTATCCGAAACTATCAAATGTTTATGAGTCTCGAAATCAGTTACGCCTCTTAATTTTAAATAATATTCAAAACTCGTCATTAAGCATGACGCAAATTGCACATGAGTTTCGTTATCTCTAGAAGCATTTCGAAAATTCTCTAAAACCGCTTGCGCTGTTTGTTAGAATTCTCTTAATACAATTTATTTAACTTCGTCATAATTATTTAAATCTTTCTCGGCAATATGAGTTAGGATATTAGACGCTCTGTCTCCTAACAAACTTAACAAAATCTCTGCTTTAAACATCTCAGGTACCTTCTTAGTACTAAATGCTCTCTCTAACGAAGTAAAAAAGGAACCCCAATCCTGAGATCTGCTCAATGGTTTAATACACAATATTCTCACAGACTTTAATAAGTTATCGAGTGACTCTTCGGGTTCGGTTTTACACCCTTCGGGAAAAATAGTTTGAGTACTATTTTCATTAGCTCTTAATTGCGCTAATTGTAACTCTATTTTAGTTCTCTCTAATCTAAGACGCTCTAGTTCTATTTCACTATCCTGATCGGATTTCTGATTTTTATTCCCTATCACTCTATCTACAGCGTCTTTAACAACTTCGTTGTCATTTTTGAACACATCACTTTCCTCAATGAAACTCTTTATTTCACTCTTTTTTATGCCTTCGGCAACAACCAAACCTATCTCCTCGGCAACGAGTTTTAATTCATCTTTTTTGAATTTTGCTAAATCCGCCATTTTAGATAATTCAAAAGAAATATTATCAAAATTTTATTCTAAACTCATAAACAAAATTAACACAAAATTAACTTAATTAGCACTCAAAACAAAATTAACTTCGAATCGGGAAATTAATTATAACTCATGAAACCAAAATTTTCATATCGGGAAATTAATTATTTAATAACTCAAAGGATAATATTGCCCATACCTCTTTGCTGGGACTGCTCTCTCGAAACCAGTTATCCACAATAGAATTCTCGCTCTTGGCAGTTTCGCACCAAGTTCGTTATCATTGACGATATCTCCACTAATAAATCACATATTTCCAATAATAAATCACTATTCAATAGATGCATAGTCGTCTCCGGCGAACTGGACCATGTTTTGACCCACAATAGCTCAGTTTTTAGATGCTCAAATCACATAAATGAACTCTAACTTGTGGACTGTATCATTTTTGCTTTATTCTTCTCTCACACTCTCCGAACCCAAACTCACACTCGTTTTCACCGAAACTCTTTTTCTCATTCAGAAGGCGTGACGGTAGTATGCGCAAATACAGACTTGGTAGAGGCCTCCTTACTAGTATACCTTCATATATATCTGGTAAAATCATCCCTACCACCTTCAATGAGGCCACCAATTTTGAACTACTTGATAGTGAAGCTCATTCCATACTTTTAAATTCATTATTGTTAAGTTATACGCCCCTCATGGTTTGGATATAAACAGTATAAAAGCTTTCATTGACTCATTATCGTTACCAACCTTCATTGTAGTGATTTTAATCTTCAAGTCTCTTTTGGTAGAGGCCAACATTCTTCTGCTTTTAGCAACAATTTTACTGACTGTTAAACCAATTCTGGGTTTATAATGCTAGAACGCAACCACCCTTACGTACATTTCAGTTAGAACAAAATCCCTATTAGACTTTTCTCTTATTTCTTCTGATAATTTTAATTAAATTACTTGTTATGTTACTAAATCTTCTTTTGCTAGTGACCACTACCCAATAGCTATCTCCTGGCTCAAAACTGAGGGAGAAAATGTTCTCTAAAAACCATTAAGTAGGTAAAAACTACTGAACAAAATCAGGAAATGTTCAACACTTATCAAGCCTCTTTAAATGTGATTACTGAGAAAGAAAAACAAATAATCATTCAAAATACAACTTCAAAACTTTTACCACTTAGAGATTATTCCTCATGGGGCCATAATCCATTCCATCTCTTGCCACAACTACGGAAACTTAAAAAAAACATTTGAGGAAAAAAGCAATCAAAACTATATTTATAATTAATTGGAACAATTACAAAAAGTTTGCTAGTCGTTTACGTTTTCACACCAAGAAGGCAAGAATAGAAAAATGGGAAAAAATGTGCATAATATCTCGAAACTCAAAAATGTTCTTCAAAATTTTGAACAATATCTCGAACCACCCTAACCAATCTGCAAAATGTAATAACGTCACTTTTCACAAGAACCGATATATATCTGATCCTAATCACCAAAGTGAATTGTTTGCAAAAAATCGCTCAAACCAGTACACAAATATTGAACCGATCCCTATGGTCTTCTCTGGTGATAATCTCTTTCTTAAGAATAATTTTAACTCTGGGAACTAAAAAAGGCAATTCACAGAACAAAAACTCCACCCCTGATGCTGACAATATTCCCGCTATTTGGTTCGAATGTCTTGACAGCAAACAACTCCGCAGTGTTATGAAATTATTTCAAAACCAATTTGAAATTGTCAATATAGTCAATGGAGACACGCGATAATAATACCAATTCCCAAACCAAACAAAAATAAATCTAAAAGTTTCTCTTATAGATGAATTGCTCTCACCTCTGTTTGCTCAAAAATCTTTGAACGTACTATCGTTCAACGCATTGCAAACTACCTCATTTACACTAAAATAGTCTGCATGGTTTCCTCCCGTTCCGAGACAACTTAGCTGAAATGTATAAAATTCACTCTAAAATCTCAGAAACTCAAAAATTGAAAAGCACTTTGTTGGTGTAAATCTTGAAAAAGTGTAAATCTAAAAAGCACTTATGATTCAATTTACATTGACGGCTTATAATTTCTAAATATTTCCAATTCAAAATAACAGGAAACATGTTTAAATGGATCTTTAACTCTCTCCAACAGGGAACAATCCGAATTCGCTGGAGTTCCTGTTGTTAAAACTTTAAATAGGGGTTTAACACATGGAAGTGTCCTCGAGCCCATTCTTTTTTATTATTTTTATGCTTGCTTTTCATGAAACTATGGATGATGGAGTTGATTGCGTCCTGTTAGATGATTACATTTTTGTCTATTGTTCGCATCATTCCTGGGATCTAACTACAAAAAAAATACAGAATGCTTTTTAAAAATAGTGTAAATACTGGAAATTAGAAATCTCGTCTGAGAAAGGCTCAATAACAGAACTAGTCAAGAAAAAATTGAAAATTTATCACATTTTTATTATTATTTATTTTATTTATTTATTTATTTATTTTTGTTTACAATGGAATGAATCTATCAAATTTCTTGGGGTTCAATTTTCTAAAACAAAACAAAACAAAACTTGAATTTGCTAAAAAATTTTAGGAATCGTGCTTTAAAAAAATAAATAGTAATAAAAAAACCGTGGAATCAGGGCTAAAAATCTTACCAATATCAAAAATAATAGCTTTTTTAGTTTATTTTATTATTACAGCTGTACCATCATTAACAAAGTTTCTGATACACAGTTCACAGTATATAACACTATCCAAATCACAACTATGAGAATTATGTAATCTTAATATAATTATTTTAAAAATTGCTTCCCAGGAAATCTTATCCGGAAAAATTAAATGACTAAATCACAAGTAACAGCTATAAAAAATGCAAATATTTCAGTTCTCTTGGAGATTTACCTAGCATTGAAGAATTCTCTTACTGGACAAAGAACCAGACTCTTTTACACTGCACCAAATTTACTAAATCTTTTCAATCTTCATAATGATTATGATTGCAATAAAATCAATGATATAGAACACATTATTCTTTCTAGCAAAAAATATGCACCCAGAAATAATCTTTAGTCTCAATTTCTATTAACTACCAAAACAATATTACCTATCAAATAATCTTGGCAACTACCACGACAAATAAATTCAAACAAGTTTCCTTAAGAGCTATGAAGTATTTCAATAATACTTAGACTGTCTTGTTGCAGCCTTGTTGGTTTTGTTGTGTTTTCTCTTTCCAGTAGGACTGATGTACTGTTTTTCCACTTCTCATTTTTTAAAATTATTTTCAGAAGTTGAGGAGATATGTTCTAGCATCAAATTCATCTTCGTTAGCATATTTCTTCTCTTCGATATCTTGTTGTGTTTGATTTGATATCATTGGATTGAAGAGAACCAGTTGTAAATCATATCTACATTTACATTACTTTTCCTTTGAAGTTTTTTTTTTTTTTTCGTTTGCGTGAGTGAAAATTTTTCAGTTAACTGATTTTAACTGATGATTACAGCCTATGTTGTTCCATATCCCATCAACACCAAGTTTCAAGTTAAATAAAAGGAAGGAAATAATATTCCAGATATGGATATGGATTTGGATTTCTGGCACAAGATCCTCATATAGGATATGCTGCGCCGAAACAGCTTAAAATTTTCCTGGTAGTCTAATGGTAAAATTCCAGAATTATTTAAACAACTCTCAAAGACTTAGACAGTAGCAACATTATGATTTGTGTAAAGAGTAATAAGATCAATTCAAATATTCCAATCTTCTACTTCTTTTAAGTTCAAGTTAAATTCAAGTTATTTATTTGCAATTTCTATTATTCTAATTTTGGAAAAAAATTATAATATGATGGTTTTTATAGTGATTGTAAAGTAATTGTGAATTAGATAATTGGGCTTTTATTTATAATTAAGTTTTTAAAATTAGTTATTTTTGCATTTTAAATTTATTAAGGATAAATATAAAAGAGCCTTATTGTTTATTTAAGGAAAGATAATTTATAACGATTATTTTCATATGTGTTTGGGTACTTGATTAACTAATATTTTTAATGAAATATTGTTTAATTCTAACGAGAAATGCACAAACATAGCCATTTATCTCAAATTTTTGGGGATATTACTTTATAAAAGACCGGGGTAAAAATGCTCAACTAAAATAAATATATATTTAAATTATTCATTGTTCTTTCCTTTAAATTCTATGACCATAAATTGTCAAAGAGCTTAGTTATGACAATTTAAAGATATGACTGGCATTTAGAGTAACGAATAACATCTTGAAGATAACTTACAATAACATGTGATAAAAGTGATTGTAGTTAGTGTTAAAAATGATTTTAATTAAGGTTTCAAAATATATTTCCTACTGAATCTTGTTCGCAATTACTTATTAATTTTATTTGGGGATGAGGAATATTTTTCAAGGAGAGATTATTACGTAACTAATATCAAAAAATCACAAATACCAATACTTTTCAAAGTGGGGTGTGATTAATACGATCTTACTGGTGATATTCGATTACAGGTAGTTTCTTCAGTATAGATATTTTTATCTTAAAATACTGAAAAATGTATTTTAAAAAGTATTTTATTCATAAAATTAATACACGATTGATCTATCTTAGGTGAATGTACCAAAAAGACATTGAAGGAGTTTCAATCTTATGCACGTTATTAATGTAAAATCTTATGGTTGATAATAGACAAATGTGTTGTGAGTGGAAAAGGAATAAAAAAAGTCCTGGATTTCCTTCAAAATTAAACCACAAAGGCACAACTTCCTGTATTGACATTACGCTATCTCAAAACTTAAGCAGCCTGAATCGACATCTCAGAAAGCAAAGTAGTGTTATCGACTGATCCCCGACATTCAGGGAAGAGGAAATGAAATTCCGGAAAACCCAAAACATTCTTCTCTTGTGTCCTCAGGGTTCCATACCCTAAATGGGAATAAAGGGAGATGGAGAAGAATTATCGTATCATTGAATCGCATATCACTGACATTTATCCCAGTGGTGACTTCACTGAAAGGCGTCATCTATTGGTGGAATTTAGAACTAAAGCAAGACTTTTGCAGAAATGACATTCATTTTTAAGTCAACTTGTACAGAAAATTCTTTCTAATCCAATAAAAAAATAAAATAAATAGTTTTGAAAAAATCAAATTTAAAACGTAAGCTGACATACATAAATTAATTCGATCTCATGTACTTAAATTAGCAAATTAATCGCAATTTTTTAAAATTTGTTTTCTTGCAATTTGTTCTCTTTCTATGGTATAGTTTCCAAATTTGAAAAATTAAGAGAAAAACACGATTTATGCTTAAATTTTTTTCTTTGGTGGATATATATAGTTATTTAAATGATAGGTTATTTGTGTTTACAAAGAACTTTGACGCAGGTAATTTTTGAGAGTGTACTTTTTGCTTTACATTTTTTATTTCTTTTATTATTTTCTCATATATTGGAATAAAATGAATCTGAATATATCTGTTGCTAGACTAAAGTGGTTTAGTAGATGACGAGCCAGCGAAGCAATCCGAAAGGAACTACATTAGCAGTTCCGGAAGGTTGGCAAGCAAAAGCGAATAAGAGGCGGAGCTCCCTAGCATTATTAATTTTTTTCATATTCTATGATATAAAGGACTAAGACGCGTGACTGCTCTTGATGAAAAATATTTTTCCTCAATTGAATAAAAAAACTATTTCGAGGCTTATTCATTGAATATTTCACTTTTTAAACTTAAAACTTGTTAATAAATGTTTCTAAAAATTGCCCGAAGCATTTATACTGTATTAAGCGTATATGGAAAAGATTATAAAGTTAAAATGCCCTGCTGAATTCCATATTAACAATTAAAATGTATTAATAATTCGTTGTAAAAATAAAACTCAAAATGTATCAAAGATGTATCAAAGAAGACAAAATGTATCAAAGATTTCGATCATCAACCAAATGATACTGCTTAATGAAACAAAATAAGCTGCCCGTGAGTGGTGGTATTAAAACTATTTCTCTTCCCTTTTTCCCAAAAATTTGCTTTTATAGACAATCTTATCTAAAAAAATGCTTTCTGAAACAAATAGTTATAAAGAATGTTATACTTTTGAAGCAAACAACATGTGTCTGTCCTCTCGAATACTCGTCACTTGTCTTCTCCAGTTCCGCTTTCTGCTCAATTCAGTCGCTACACACCATTAAAATAAAATCAATTCAGTTTGAGTCTGCAGCCTTTCCCGAGTCGCGGGGCCAATAAAGGCACATTCCGGTTTCTGTTGGATGATCGGGAACATTCTTGAACGTTCTTGTATTATCCATTTCGTCTCCAAAGTCGGCAAATTCATCTCCAAGTCACCAAATGATCGCCAATCCCTGACATCATTAACGCGGCATCTATTGAGTACGTAACAGTACTGATCATAAAACAGTTTTTCTTACTATGGCGCTGTTCATGCTGGGAAGCCAATTTACAGATTTGTAACAATATGCGACTCAGAATTGTCTTGTATGGATATCCAAAATTAAAATTTTGATACGTTCGTAATCTTATGCAGAAATGTTTGATAACATATTTATTACAGAGAAGGTTAGAAAGTTTCAGAAGGTATTACTCCTTGATTATAATTGTGATCTTTGTGAAGACAGTAACTGAAAAATGCTCGGATCTAAACGAATTAAATTTGATATGAAGTCTTTACAGTTTTCTATTTGTTTCTGGTTCATCTCATGACCTTGTGTCCTCACGAGTGAAATTTTTTCTTGTCTCATGTGTATTTGATGGATGAATATTTGTTAATATTGTTTTAAAAAATAATAGCGCTTAAAAAGTACCCTTTTTCTGCTATATAATATACAGTATAAAATGCTAGATGATACAAGAATTATTGTAACTATTCTGTGTGAAACAGAAACTGAAATAATATGTTCGAAAAAAAAACTGACACACACACACACAGTTTAAATTAGATTTTAAAATATCGTTACGCGTGTGCGTGCACACACACACACACACACACAGAGAGAGAGAGAAAGAGAGAGAGAGAGAGAGAGAGAACAAATCGTCTAGTCAAAATTACTAAATCGATTTCTATGATTTTATATAAAGAGTTATGACTTCCAACTATGTTTCAAGGGGCGTCTACTCTCCTCCAGTACCGGATTTTGGTAGACAAAAAAAATGTTTGAATGTATTCTCTGGGGGAAACTTTTGTGACGAATTTCGCCAATCAAAGTCACTGAACTGAATTCAAATGAACATCAAATGAATTTAAATCAAATGAATACTCATGACATCCTTATTCATCTTTAGTGGTCTTCTACCCATTACAGCTTTATTTTAAGAGATTTGGTAAAATAAAACTTTGACCGGGACAATTTCCTTAATTCTGACCGTTAGCTGTAAAATTTCAACAATTTTCAACTATTAATCAGTCAGAATGCTCTGTCATTATTGTGCTTCATTTATAATACAACATTGATAAACTTTTTTATATGATTTTTTGCGAATGCTTCATTTAAGAAACATAAAAACGGTCAGCGCTGAAGTAAAAGCGTAAACTAAAAACATTTGTTATCCTTAAATCTTTAATCCCGTTTAAGCTGAAATACGATTCTCCCCCCCCCCGTGGAGGGATCCCTACGAAATAAGGATGAGATGCTTCCTGCATTATGGTTGGACCTCGCCACCCTGGAGGGTATACAAATAGGTGGGGATTTGAATCCTTCTATCGATGACGGTGTTACAAATAAAACTAAATACAGAAGTTAAAACTAATTAAGTGGCTTAACAGTAGCGGTAGCTGCACTTGACATACTCCCACCTTTTGATAACAGGAATTTTATCAAAACTAATATTCAATTAAATCAGAAATTACACTAAGTTCCTTTTAATGTTCGAAGTCTTTAAATCTCTCAGGCAACTTTATTGCACGACCACTTCTAGAAACTCTCTCTTCTAATATCTCTTGAAGATTTCCTGAGGTTTTTCCTTGTTTAGCGTCCACGTTTTCGGGGCTTTCTTTAGATTGTATTTCCAGGGGGTACAAGCGCTGGACCGGTCGCAGAAATTCTCCATTCGAAGTTTTTACTTTAACTAGTCTAATATTATTGTCTTTACCGGAATATAACTTGACTATTCGTCCCAAAGGCCAAAATGTTCGTTTCTTGTCTTCATTTTCGATTAAAACTATGTCCCCAACTTTCAATTCATAGGATGACCTTTCATTCGTGTGTTTGAGCAGGAGATAACTAAGATATTCTGCTCAAAATCGTTTTCTCAACTCATCCCGAAGCTTTTGCTGATATCGTAATCTTTTTTGTTAAGTTTATCTTGTCAATAGGGTCTAGATCTGGAACGCCAATTTCTGTCATTTCTTGTAGAAACATTGCAGGAGTAATTGGCTTGAGCTCATCTGGATTTTCCGATACATAAGTTAACGGTATCGAGTTCATTATAGCTTCAGATTCACAAAGCAAACTGAGTGTTTCTTCATGTTAGGGATGCATTCTTCAAAACTCTTCTTAACGTTTTCTTAACACTTTGGATTAAAAGTTCCCAGAAACCTCCCCACCAGCAAGCTGTGGGAGGATTGAACTTCCACCTAATTCTTTTATTAGATGCTTCATTCTCGATCATTTTCCAAACTATAGCATTAAAAAGATTGTTAGCTCCAGTGAAGTTCGAACCATTATCACTAAAAATTATGTGAGGACGTCCACGCCTTGCAATGAATCTTCGTAAACTCAATAGAAAGCAATTCGTTGACAAAGAAGTTAACAGTTCTATCTGTATGACTCTGAATACAGCACATGTATACAAAACAAACCAAGCCTTCGTTCCACCTTTCAGAATAAGAGAGCCTGCTAAGTCTACTCCTACGACTTCAAAAATGGACGCATCTCTTATTCTGTCTTCTGGTAGTGGCACAGAAACTGTTTTTATTGCTTTCGCGCTGTGTCTTTTGCAAATCACGCATTTTGAAATAACTGATCTTATTGTTTTCCTACCGTTTATAATCCAATACTGCTCTCGAAGATTGGTTAAATGCGCGTTAAGTCCAGCATGATGTAAAATCAAATGATATTCTAAGATTAGTAATTTAACTAATTTGTGTTTGCTTGGTAATAAAATTGGATATTTAAAATTCTCTAGATCTTTCCTCTCTGTCAATTTTGTCTTTACTCGAAGTAAACCATGACTATCTCTAAAACTACAAAGAGACTTTAATTCTTTTAAACAGTCATCATGGAAACATTCATTTTGAACTACTTTTATAATTATTTTTTCAGCTTCATCTAATTCTTGGGCTCCCAATTCACCACTTTGACGCTCTTGTTTTGTTTTACGTGCATTGTTGTAAAACCTCAACATCCAACAAACCATTCTTAATATTTTGCGATAAGTGGAGAAATAAGCTAAAAGTTCTTCTGAAGCAACACTCTTTTCTAATAAAATCGTTGTGACATAATTCTTTTCTTCGAATGCTTCTTCAGTCAACACATTTTCTGACTTTGGCCAATCTCGTTCATTCTCCTTTAACCATAATGGTCCCTCCCACCAACGCGATTCAACTAATTGTTTGGCATTACAACCTCTAGGTGGCAAATCGGCCGGATTCTTTATTCCTGGTACATGTTTCCAGTCATTATAATTGGTAAGACTTCGTATCTCTTTAACTTGATTTTTTACAAACACTGTCCATGAATCGTCATGTTTTATCCAATATAATGCCGAAGACGAGTCTGTCCAATAATATTCCTTAATGTCTCGGAAATTTAATGCCCTTTTTACTAGGTCAGAAAGACGTGCGCCTATTGTACATGCCATTAATTCCAACCTAGGAATTGACATCCTTTTTAGTGGTGCAATTCTTGATTTAGCAAGCACAAGTTGCACTGAAATTTGATTCCCATTTTCACTCCTCAAGAAAATAGCTGTCGCATAAGACAATTTAGATGCATCACAGAAAGTATGAAGGCTAATCGATATGCAGTTACCTATGGACATATAGCGTGGAATTTCTACTAATTTCAAAAGAGGAAGGTCATTAAACCACTTCAAAAATTTCTTTGTTACCTCTTTTGGCAGTTCATCATCCCAACTGAGTTTTGATTTCCAACTTTCCTGAAGAAGTAATTTGGGATACAATGTTACGGGACAACTGAAACCAATTGGATCGAAAACCTTTTGTGCAATTGAAAGTAACTTCCTTCTAGTAAATGGTTCAGTTATTTCAATTCTTAAATCAACTGCACAAGATAAAGTATCAGTTCCACGACGCCACAGCAGTCCTAAGACTTCAGAAATTTCCGATTCCGAAATTGAACTTTCGAAGTCGGTGTATTTCCAACCTCTCAATTCAAATTTTGTATTTGCCATTAACTGCGTAGATACTTCTATGAAATGTCGAGTTTCATTTTCTGTGTTCAATGAAGTGACGCAATTATCGACATAAAACGATTTCAATAATTTTTCTGCAATTTCTTTATGTTCTAAATTTACGTTCTCTAGATGAGATTGAATAACAGCTCCAAGAATGAACGGACTGCAGGTTACTCCGAAAACCACTCTGCGATGTCTAAAAACTTGAATTTCTTTCTTTTCATTATCCTTCCACCACAGAAATCGGAGGTAATCCCTATCCTCTTCAGCAATGCTTATTTGTAAGAAAGCCTTTTTAATATCAGATATAATTCCAATCCTTTTTTCTCTAAATCTTACTAAAATTGATGGTATTAACTCTAAGGTGTTAGGTCCTTTTTCCAAACAATCATTGAGTGAAGGAAATCCTTTTCTTTTATTTGATGCGTCGAAAACTGGTCTGACTTTAGTTGTTGAATTTTCCTTGAAAACTCCTCTATGTGGCAAGTAGCAACCAGATTTAGATAATTCTTCAGGTGGTACTTTTTCTATTATTTGCTCTTCTAACCACTCCTGGAACACCATATCATAAGCATCGTATTTTCCTTCCAATTTTAACTTTGATGTAGCTCTTTCTAATCTTCTTTCGGCTATATCTCTATATTCAGGAATATTCTTGCCTTGTATCCACGGCAATTTCACTTCATATCTTCCTTCGTCATCTTTTCTCAAATTTTTCCTAAAATGATTATTTACTGCCTTATCAATTTCACTTCTAGATTCTGTTCAAATGGATCTCTAATACCAATTATCTCCATTTCCCAAAGGTTTCTAATATCTTGAGTGTGAATTAAAAGGGAGGTAACTACAGCAGCAATAGAATTTTCATCTTCATTGGTTTGCAGTTTTCCCATTAAAACCCATCCGTGAAAAGTCTCAATAGCAAAAATGCCTGATCCTAGTTTATGCATTTTTCCAGTATAGATATTTCCAGCAAAGTCAGAACCTATCAAAAGATCAATCTTAGAGTTCACACAATTAACATCTGTGATATGAATTCCCTTTTCAGCTAATTCTGATAACCAAGGCCCTTTCTGTACACTAGGTATAGATCCACAAATTGTAGGCTGATCAAAAACAGGAATTTTACAGCTATAACCAGTATATAGATTCTCAACATTGATGCTGTAGCATTTATGATTCATATCAGATGACCTGCCTCCAAATACTACATGGGTTAATTTTTTACTAGCTTCAGATTTTATTCCTAAAGCTTCTACTGTTGATTTTAAAATATAGGAATGCTCAGATCCAGTATCGATCAGAGCTCGTAAATGAAGTTTCTTTCCTTTGTGCTGAACGGAAACCACTAAAGTTTGAAGCAAAACTCTTCCTGTTGTACAAATGGATGCAAGGGTGTTACTTTCATCATTTTCTTGTTTACACTCGACAGTAACTTTTGATTTCTGTTTAAATTCTGGACAACAAATAATATGATGCTTCCTTCCACAAAAAACACACTGAATTTTACTTTTGCAATTTTTAGCTCTATGGTTTGATTTTAAACATGAAAAACAACAATTTTTTTCTTTCAAAATTTTCATTTTTTCTTCATGATTTAAATTCTGCGCTTTAAAACAATCTTTACTTTGATGTGATTTTCCACAGAATATACAGCTTATCAATTTATTAATATTTGTTTCTTGTGTTCCCGAAAATAAGTTGCTCGCAGTTGGAATGATATTATCTTCCCGATCCTTTTGAATTTTTCTATAGGTATCACTTTGTTTAATACCTGTCTTTGCAAGAGTGATTCTTTCTTCACCCTCTACCTCAGCCCGAAGAAAGTTTAATAGCTGAGTTAATCTTGCACTATAAGATTTATTTTCTTCACTTACAGAAGAATTTCTTAACCAAACTCTCAAAATATCCTCTGGAATACACGATTCCACAAGGGGAAAAAGCATAGCAGCATATTTGTCAGACGTCATGCCGATAGACTCCAAAGATCTTAGATGCAACTCCAATTTATCGTATAATTGAGTGATATTTAATTTAGATTTAGTCGCATTTTTCACCACTAAAGTTAAAAGCTCACGCACATAATATTCAACTAATAGTTTCTCACGTCCAAATCTTGTTTTGAGGCTTTCAATTGCTTTTATATAATTTTCTGCCGTTGGTGGATAGCTATCAATAATTTCTTTTTCTCTTGTTCCTGGCAACATACATTGTATAAGGTACTGAAACTTATCCTCTAATTCCATTTGTTATCCTCATGTATTCGTTTAAACTGACTCCAGAAACATAACCAGTCGTTAACTTCTCCACCAAATTTCATTAACTCAATTTTTGGAAGTTTCAGTTTTGATTTCTCACTACACAAAATATTTACATTTGGTTGTAATTTACTTTCAATGAAGGAATTGGCGCAAACTAGAGCTTCATCAAATTTCATTTTATATTCCTCCACAGCTTCAAATTCATCTGAATAACTTTTTCCGTTATCATCTACACTTAACGAAAGTTCTAATATTTCATTATCAATAGTTATTAAATCAGCGCTTATCCTTTCTAAAGACGCT
>JAOUZG010013036.1:949981-967145 GCA_026289955.1 Argiope argentata
ATATATATATATATATATATATATATATATATATAATTGAAAAACGATAACGCATTTTATTAATGGTTTGATAATACATTAGTTAAAATGCTTTAAAAACTTGTTCAAAATGAGCACTTATATAAAGTTGAATTCTTTTAACGATAATGTGCATGCGATCGAGTACATGACTTGTGACATACGCTTTTGGAATTTATTCGTAAAATTCTGGAGTGTTTCCTGCCAAAGGCAATTCATCTCTTCGTCATATTGGAGCAGGTTTATTGTGATGCACACGGTTGAAATTTTCACTTGCATCTTAAGGGGAAAGGATGATCTGTGGTGACTATCAATGTCATGGAACGGGCTAGAAAACTTGAATTCATTCATTAACTTAGAAAAAATTCCAAGGAAAACATATGTCCGAATTACATTTTAAAGAAAAGTTTTGATGTAACAGTTCGAGAATGTTGTGTGAATGCCAGTTTCTTACTGCGCATTTTTCGCCACATAGGCGGTTTTCAAATGTCGGGTAGGAAACTGATTATTCATTGATGATTTCGTGATGCTACAAATACTAAACAAATATTTACAAGTGACAATATTTTAGTTTTGAATAAATTTTCAATTTTGAAATGGGTGTTTTTCTCCTAAATTTGTCGTAATTCTCTTTAAATTTAAAAATAAGAATATGTATGTACATTTTTATGATAAAAACGTAAAAATTATGCATGAAAAGATAATAATACGAGAAAAAATTGTTGAATGAGTTTGCAATTATTTGGGACCTATAAAAATTTAATTTTTAAAGCTCTTACTGGACCCCAAAGCGTTTTCATGCAATTGTTAACAAAAATGTTTTGTTATTGATATAAATTAAGCTTTGTAATTATCTATAATCTAAACTAACGATGGAGTATTTATAAAAATAAAATATTGTTCCACTTTTCTTTCGCGGACAACCTGCTTATTTGTGTAATATATGCTTCTTAATTAAAAAAAATCTGAAAATCAGTTATGTTAAATGTTGAGCTTTCTCTTCCATTTATTCGGTTTATTTCCTGAATTTATTCGGTAAAATTATATTATCTATTTTTCTTCTGTCAGTATTAAAAATTGCGCTTCTGATTGCTTTGTTATTCATCATCAAAATTCTTCATATCAGTATCGCATTTTTTTTCGGTATTTTCTGATGCTTTCACTCAATTGAGTAAAGCAGTCAAGCAAAGGTATGCTTCTTAAAGAAGTAAATAAAATTCTATGCAGTCTTTTCTAGAATACGTCAACATCTACGAATACAGTTTTTTTTTTATTGAATCGGAATTGCCTTTCCGCCCCCCTCCTCCCAATAAAATTTCGAATACTGGACATATAATAGTCTATGCGAATTTCTCTTTGTGTTATAATTTACATGGAAATTGGCATTTTCTTGTGATTTTTTCCGAGTTATGGTAATTACTAGTGACGCAAGCGTGCTTTTATTTTGCCGTTAAACTAATCATTTCGCCTTTTTTATCGTTTCTTTGTCTTCTGCCCGTCTTGATGTGCCCTCATTTTTGCAATATTTTTTTTATTATCTGAATATGACGAGGAAACAATGCGGGCTGCCGTTAAAATTTCTCTCTTTCATGAAATTGATATCTTCGACACGTGACTCTTGATCGGAATGCTTTGTATGCGATTTTTTTTTTTTTTTTTTTTTTTTTTTGAATTTTTCAGAAGTCATTTTTTCCCGTATTGTAATCGGGAGTCACGTGGAATACTCATGCCTGTCGAATCTGTATTCCACGTTATGGTAACTGTAATAAACTGGTAATTTTGTACAATTACCTGTAATTATTCATAATCACCTCTAAAGAGTAAATATGATAAATTAATGCATATTTATTCTAATTACCGCTTAGTTTATGAAATCCCCTATTCATAATGGGGAATTTGATGGAAGTCTTAACAAAAATTCATTTCATATTCTCTTTATAGTAATTTTTCAATACTCTTTACAACATATATATGGAATACATTTGTTTTAAGATATCTAAGAAATTAAGTACAAAATTGCCTCTATATATATTTAAAACTGAAATATTTTGTAACATTATTCTAATTTTTCTTCTTAAGTTTTAATAGCATCATGACGTTCTTCTATTTCTTAAAAACAAATTTATGAATGTTGTTTGAAAATAATCATTTATTAGAATTAAGATCTCGTTATTCTTCAAAATAATCTGAATTTATTACGTTTATCATTACAGGTTGGAGATCTTATAAGCTGATCGGTAAATTTGATAAATATTCTAAAACTTTTCGCATTTGAAACTTACTTTGTTATTTCTGGTGGGCTAATCAACAAATTCGAATGTCTAATCAACAAAGTTCTTGTTGTTATTTTGTTGTTCCTCAACTAAGTTTCTGTTGTTAGGAGAGAGGTGGTAGTGGTGGAGACAAAACGTAAGCCATTTGCAGGCGACTAGCCTGAATAGAGCTATGAGTTTTTGTAGATGCAGTATTGGCTAGTATTTTATAATACGAATTCGAATGTCACGATATTTACAACGTTGACAAACATTCAGAAGCTCAGATATAATTGTCAGAAAAGGTGTTAACAAGATACGGTTGTAACATAAGCAAAGAAGGCTCTTTGTTACGAACGATTCTTGCAATTAGAACCAATGACAATTCAATGTTACCTTTTTATTTCATAAGAAAAATTTGAAATATTGCTTCCTTTCATGCACACTTAAATTTGTGTAGCTATTGGGCATGATTTTTAAAAATTCACGTATCATTTTTTAGAACATGCCGAAATCCTTTAAAGAAAGGCTTCCTGTCCCATTTCTTCTGGACAATTACTAGTGTCCACTCAATTTCCCATCATTCGATTTCATCAAAAAATACAGAAGGATTCTTTTTCCTAGAAAAATAAAACCTTACCTCTAGATATGACTTTAATTGCCATTTTAGACAAATTTATGTTTGGACTTTACAAAAGATTCTCTGGTTCATTAATTATTAGGCGGGAAATTGTTCTAAAAAGACTCAGATCTCGTATGGGTTTTTTTCTACAGTGAAATGAGTCTGGTCAAGTACTGTAACGCCATGGAAGACTGACAGATTTTTTCTGAAATCAAAAAATCCGCCCGTCTTTTTTTTTTTTTTTTTTTTAAAAAAAAAAAAGCATCTACCTGGGTAAATAAACAAAGAAAAAGGATTATGTATGCCATCTTTGGACCAAGAATATGATAATAAATGCTCCATGGATTTTAACATATATACTTGTATAAAACTATTAGTACATTTGAATTATCGTTATCTGTGTTATGTGTGACACCCTTTCAGAAAACTGAATTAAAAATAAAATGAAATTAATGCTCTGAAAAGGGTGATCACGATGAAACGATTTCGACTATAGAAATAAGAAAACGTCACACAGTGCCTTACCAAATGAATATGGAGCTTGTAGAACTGTATTCGTTGAAAGTTAAATGTTTGGTTGAAACCTCACAAATAATAATTTTCTATGAGAACGCACATAATCATGGTGTAAAATCCATGAGTTATTTAGTCCCATTTCGAACTTTTTCAACCAATTCTCTCATACCGTCGACACAGAGATGAAATAATAATCTTAATTGACTGTCTGGTCAATTGCTAGGAATTTACTCTGTGCAACACCAAAATGATAAAAAAAAAAAAAAGAGTTGACATCTTGACTACTAAGTTATTTTGACATGGTGTCTTGGTCTTTACCTATGAAGCGCTATTCAAATGATTGTTAGGCTGTTTCTGTATTAAAAGTGGAAGTCTAAGTTCCATCGCCAATAATAATGCATTTAAGTAAAGAATCATTTTGAGAAAGCATCTTTCGAATTATTTATTGTTTCTAGAATAAATTTGTTTTTGGAACAAATTGGGAATCGTGTCGAAAACCTAAATATCTTTTAAAATTACTTGGAAGAAACTAAATGATGTAGGAACTTATTCAGTTACATCTCTTATTGCCAAATCATTATGCATCGATTCTCTTTCCTTATCCATATTTTGATCATTAACTGAAGAGAACAGTATACCGAATGGCAAATCATTCGTGACACACTCTCTAATAGCTTTAAAATTTGTAGAATCAAAACACATGCATAAACATGTACTAAGTAATCGAATGATCGCCATTTAACTCAATACAATTACTGAGCATTATCGTACGTAAATTTATTTTCCCGTATTTTGAAATATAGAAAAAGTATTATAATCACCATAAAAAATAATAATAATAACTCGAGTTTTTGGCGTATCTTCACGTTTTAGACTTCCATTGATTCGGAAAACATATATTTGGTATTATATATGTCTGTCTGTGACAAAGATAATTCAGAAACGCATTGAGCTTGACGTATAAAAATTGGTATACGGGCTTAACATGAAATCTGTAGATCTTAATCAAATTTTGAGTAAAGTGTGTCCAGCGACAGTCTGTTTATCTTCTGACTGTTCAAATATAAGTTAACACGATAACTACAAAACAAAGAGCTCGGTTGACAAAATTTTGTTCATAGATTTAGCATTTATAGTGTAGACATTTACCAAAACTTGAGCAAAATCTAATGTTTCACCATTTCTTTATTTGCATTTTCAGAAACGTGTAGACGCGATAACTCAAAAATGTAATGATTTAAATCTATCAGATTTAGTATGTTGTTTTGTGTCTACAATTGTGGTTTTGTGACAAATCTTAGTTTCAATCATTAGGGCAAAAACGATTTTAAAATACAATTTTGATTTACTTGAAACTAAACCACATGACAAAAATTAATCGCCAAAGAAAATAATAAAAAATGAAATCTACGGTCGCAAATTTCAAGTTATCATGTGAGAACCTTATTATTTTTAATAAGGAACCTTATAATTATTATTATCGTTAACCAATTTAAACCGGTTTGAAAAAATCACGAGATTTCTCTATATATACCGTAATAATTTTTTTTTTAAACTTATGTTTAAAAATTTTCTAGCTGTTGTTTAAAATAAACCTCAAATGTCATGGGTCAGGTAACTCGATATCTACCAATAACAAAAAGAATTCTTGCTTACGTTTATTCAGAGACACCACAAAACTCCATAAGCAATACAGCATCATGTTCTCATATGATAATAATCCTCACCAAGGATCACACGATAGATTCAATAAAAATGCTAAATTCTTTGCGAAGTTTATTATTTCATAACTATTATAAGGCAATGCCACGCAAAGTGTTATCTGCCTTATCCTAGAGCCATAATGTTTTCCGGGGGATGATTGATAAACCATTATTAGAAAGTATGCTTGAAAATTCTGGAAAGATTATTCCTTCCGGTTTGGATTCGCGATTTCAGAGGCATTTCGGACGATCCTTGGTCCTATTAACCGAGATTTTATTACATTCTAAGTAATTATAGTTGGAAGTCAGCAAGACTATTCAGCTGTACGCCATTTTCTTCAATCCTATTCAACCATCCGTGCACTAGCTTTTCTCCGCGACTTCGAATGTGGTGAAATCTTGATGTGTATGTATGAGAACTGGCTGTCTGATCACAATGTAAAATGTCATCAAACCGTGTCATTTAGGTGTTCTTGAAAATAATTTACGCCCTAAAAAAATAGTTTATCGACAAGCTGTAGGAAATGGCCGAATGTAGTGCTAATGGCAGCAGTAGGGTTTCCAGTCGCAAGTTTTCGGCAAACGCTGCAGCAAATTAGGGGGGGGGGGAATCAATAAATACAAAAAAATGGAATGCACTCAAAAAAATTTAATCGAAAATAATGCAAGTAGGCGACAGGAATACGTACACAGGAAAAAATCAGAGGAAATGAAGCGGAAAGATCGAATTGCAATAACATTAAAAAAATGACTGCAAATTAAATCCAAACAAAGCGCTGCCGAAAAATTACCGATCTCGCAAAGCACCAAATGGTTGTATATAAAAGCGCAACTAACATAAAAACAATTTATTTACTGTATGTATCTGAAATAAAACAAAAAACCAAACCAATTATTCAAAATCGTTTTGTTGATTAGTCTGGCCAAAACAAAATTAAGTCAAGGACAAACTGCGCATGCCAGTTCAACGCAAATGTGTGAATTTTCTGCGACAGTTGGGGTAATACGGATTAGAAATTTTTAATTTCCTTTATTAAGTTTTATTTTGATACTTTTCCGTTAGCTGGGTTCAAGCAAAAAATAGCCAAATAACGTAGAATCCCAACAAATTTCTAACAGCGATTTTAAAGCGAAAAATCTTCAAATAATGCAGAATACTGCGATGATTTTTCGCTTGCGCTCGGCTAACGGAAAAGAACCTTTATTTTAATTAAAAAGTACTTCAGAATGAACCCAAAAGATCAATTAATTAACAATGTTTAATTTTAAATGCATCAAATACTAAGAAAATAAACAGAATCATGTGAAATAACCGGTCGAAAACATGTTAAGCCTAACCTCATTTGGTGTTGGGGAAATGAAGACTTTTGGCGAGAAAGTTAGTTTAGCTAGGATTTTTATTTTTAACTAAGAATTATAATTTATGTAGTCAAGATTTCATTAAAAAATGTAATTAATGAAAACAGGCGACTAAACTACAAAATTTAAAAAAATACTGAATAAGATAGTTACTTTACAATTGGGGTAACAGAAAGAGCGAGAATCAAGTGATGAAAAAAATGTACTTCGTCCGAACACACACACACACACACACACACCTTTTATGCTTGTATATGTGTGTACACGATAAACCGCGAGACACCAGACAAATAAAATGCTCTTTTATGAAGTGTGTGAATATGTACCGAGTTTTAGACCTAATCCAAAATCAAGAATTAAAAAAAAAAATTTTTGGCACATATTTATTAGTATTTTCCATTTCCGTATAAATAAATTTTTCAGCCTTTTTCAACTTCGCTCAATGTAATGTAAGGAGAGAATATGGAAATTGTGTAGTAAGAATATTGGTGGATGTGCAGGGGGAGGCAATGGAGAACGAAAGATGTTTTTTTAATTTTTTTTTATTATTGTTACTAGTTCACTGAATAGTTCTAGTGATGTTAAATCATAGTTTTCCAAAAGGATTCGGTATTATTTTACTGTAAGGATTATTGTTATTTCGGTCTTATTTATTCGGTAGGCAATAAAAGTATCCATCGAAATAACGATGTGAACCGTCCACGTTCACACGCCATTTGTCGAGTTCGGTGACTGATGGATAATAAACGGTATAATAAATTTCCTTTAAAAAATATTTCTCGTCTAGCTGAGCAAACAAATGTATTACCTGCTAATAATGTTCCACTTGTTATAGCAAGTCAAATAATTACTCGCTTCTCTATCCCCCCTCCCCCGGTTTTTTATTTGTTTCGTTATATTTATTATTTTTCCGAATCTTTTTTTATTTTTGTATATTTTACAAGTTCTAGAAAAGTTTTAGAAGCGTTTCTAACTACTTTAAATATTTTTTTAAGACTCAATGTTTACTTTTATCCAATCTTAACTAATGGGATAAAAATGCAATAAGTAAAATGTAACGTAAAATTTTTATTTTTATTGCCTTATTCTTTAAAGATATTCAGATTTTTGAAAAATTTAGAATACTAATTTGTTAAATTGCTATACTTTTTTATTGGATTTTTCTTTTAAATACAATTATCATATTTGTTTTCCTTTTCTAATGAAATATATGAAAAAAAGTATAAATTTTTCATAAAGAATTAGGCAAAATTGTTTCTTCTAGAATAATTTATTGAGAATTTAATGAGTAAAACGCCAAATAACTCTTATAATAAGAGTAATTATTAATTATAAAGAAGAATAATCGGGTCACTTATTTACATACAAATGTATTAAAGCTATTTAATGCAAAAGTAAATAAATGAGAATAGACCACATGATTAACTTATCTAAAATACATCGTTTCTCTCTCTCTCTCTCTCTCTCTCTTTAGTAACTGGTAAAAACTGCAGACCGATTTAAATTTTGTCAGTTTACCACTTTCAGCATAGATAGCCGTCTCACTGAATTATTAGACTTCTACTCGCAGTCCAAAGATTCTGAGGTATTTTACCGTTGAGCTCCTGGAAGTAAACAGCTCGGTTGTGAAAGGTGCTTTATTGGGACCATAAATGTGAGTATTAGGTTGATTTGGCTTTATGACAGAAAAATCATTCATATGGGAGGAAGTAAATAGCTCATAAATGTAGACATGCTCTTAACGGAATGAATATTAGACTCATTGATTAGATGATATTTATAGTATCAATTGTAGACAGAAAGAGTGAGGAGTGACGTGTGATGATGGTTTAGTAAACGCGTTTGGAAAATTAATCCGATCTGCCATATATATATATATATATATATAAATACGTGGTGAAGAAATCGCTTTTAATACAGAGTTTTGAATGGTTTAGTTTAGTTACATTAATGTCATGTTTCAAAGCAGCATTGCTGCTTTTCTGGGACGAACCTCGTAATTTTGAACCTTGACCAGATGAAGAGGACGATGCCTGAACTTGCACTCCCTTACCAACCTGCGAGAGGACGTTTGATTTAACGTGCACCAGACCCGCTTTAGGTGGATTCGGGTCTCGAACTAGAAAATGAACCGGTTCCGAAGCCGATATCTTACCACCAAAGCTCCGCGGCCATTGATTGTTGAATGGCAGCGTCGAAACGCAACAAATCATTATACGGAATGCCTCAGGCTACCTAATTAAATATTTTGCATTGCTGCAATTGATTGTAAGTTTCCTCCATTGAATGGGGGCTGCAAAATATTGCTTTGGAGAGAGCTGGTAGACAGGAAATTCAACAAGTTTTCCATCGCCAAATAGAAAATCGCATTGACTCAACTATTCAATATTAACCGTTTGACAGCCAATCATCTAGGCGACCAACCCGGCCGCCAAAAGTGGCTTATTAACTTAAAATGAATCTTACTTTGCCTTTATTCATTTTTCCTGTATTTATGAATATGAATGCTTGTAAGTATTTAATATTCCTGCTTTTTTTTGTTTGTAAGACAGTAAGTCAATGAATATAATACGCTATTGTATTCTGTGCTTTGTATCGGACTATTTATTCGTGCTTTTTTTTTTTTTTTTGAAAATAAGGAATGTGTGTGGAAGGATGCAATTTTGAGATCCGTCGACACACATGTTTGAAAACAATATTTTCTTTCGTTAGTTTTTAAGAAACCAATGTGGCCCTCGTTTTTTCTCTGGAGAGGCTTGAAATAATTCCAGAAAATTAAATCATGAGTGAAACATTTTTTAAAAAAAGTCAAAGTGCTTATTAGCTTAAAACCATTTTCTTAATTGTATTACGTCATTGAAAAAAAATGAAAAAAATGTAATGAATAATTGTGTGGATAAAAAATATGGACGTATTTGCCCCATTGAGTTTTTAGTTTTTTTTTAATTAATATTTTCATGTTTTCCTGATTGTCTTCAATCTGCTTTGTTTTCAAAGGTATATTGCCTTGAGATTTAATTTTTATCAAGAATGCAAATAGTCACAAATGGAAATATTCATTCAATAAGTTCGAAGTACTAAAGTGCGTGTAATAATTGATTGGAAAAAAGCATCAATACAATGTATAATACATGCACACTCACACACAATCTTTAAACTAAAAAAATAATAGCATTTACGGCATTTTAGATATAGTAATAATTAGATTCGTTTGCGTTTTTATCATGTCTGAACTTGATGTTTATGGGATGAGGTTTTTGGCGTCGACAAAAATCTGTTGGCGAAAAGTTGAAATTTTAAGTATCTGCATGAGCATCCCCCCAAAAAAATCGGCTTTTAATAACGCGTTGCCATCGCATTTACAGAAGCTCTGATTTTAAAAAATAAGTTAATTACTACAGCAAATAATACCTAGAAAAATGTCATTTTGAGCACGCGATTCTATGAAATGAAATAAATAGGAAATGTGATATTTTTTTGAAACAATAAATGCGAAATATGAATAGAAAATTTCATTTTAATCTTTTTATATTGTTTTATCTTAAAAAAAACTCATTTAATCAAGGTTTTGATTTGTTTTTAAGTAAGTGAAGAAAAATTATTCAGTTTAAAAAATTATTTTTGTGAAAAGAAATTTATATTGTTACGTTTTCAGCGTAGCAGGTTCGGGTTGAATGGACTTTGTATGAGGACAGCACAAACAATTTTATTTACAGCTATTTACAGTTATGTACAGGATAATTGATAGAGTAACAACTTCAGATAAAAACAATCCAGCAGTCAACAGTCACTTACAGCGTAAATGCAAGTCTTACGCACAATAGAAACAGACTGCACAACAGCTATCGTATAGCACAGCAACAGTAAATCGCAGCGAGCTCAATAACACAGCGTTAACAGCAAACGCAGACACGGCTCACTAATAACAAGCGAGTCCAGCGAAACGCTTCTCTTCCTTGAGAGATCAACTCTCAACTAACTCGATCAAATCACTATAGCAACTAACTACTCGCTCCGGCTATTCGTCCTTATATAGACGAAAAGCGCGTGCACCTGAATCTCGTGAAAATTCTCAAAACATCGCGCACAATCTAGCGGTTACTAGACTATTCCTTTCGCCAAACCAATCAAGCTGGCGCGAGGCTCCTCGCCAACGTCGCCATCTTTGGCGAGTTTTCGTGCCGCTCGCCCGCTTGTAACAATATTTTTAAAAAAGCACAGATTTCTTTTTAAAACCCTTGTTTACTGGAATAAAATTTATTCTAAAAATTCTTTTTATTTTTCCTCTGAAATGATTTGCAATTTTTATTAGTATTCTTCTGTTTATGCTGAAAGAAATTTCAGGTATTATTGTTGTTGAATAATTAATATAATTCTATCGATTTAAATAGACAGAGGGCAACTGTCCAACATCTCTTGTATTATTGATTTTGAAATGAATTTTAAAGGAAAAACAGCAACATTCAAATGTCTCTTTCTGTTTCTGAAAATCAGAAATTGATCTCAATCCTTTCCAGTTTTGTTATGTTTTTACGCTTCTCACTTCATCCAAGCGATGTTAACTGATTCGATGTTAATAAAGTTTGATTTTGTATAAATGAAATGAAGCCATATTTATACCATATGCATTCACTTATTGTTATATAACATTGTTCATAAGTTCTATTAAACTGCAACTTTACTAACTTTTCTTTAACTTCAGAGCATTCCTACTGCTGATCGACATAGGAGATTCCAATTCGAACCAAATGCCAAAGTAGAGTTATGCTTGAGGCTTATAGGATATATTTTTTTAAAGTTTTTTCTCTTTTTAACTTTACTTACATAATCATAATAGACGTGCTTTATTGCCGCATGGATTTTAATCTCGCCTTTTTCAAAAAATTTGTAGAGCTACGATTCTACTTTGTGATTGCTACTAGAGTTCTTTGAAATTCATTTCGATAATGATATAAATACTTTTAGATGTTCTTTGTTATTTTGCATTGGTTGTTTATACATCATCGTCGTTGAAAATGTGCATCTTGAAATGAATGCTTCTTCCTTTGGAAACTGAATTTCTCTGTATTGTTTGTCGTCAGTGATGCTGAATCTGTCATGCGCCTGTGTGCCACAGATGTTTCCCCGACTCCATTCACAGGTGTGACGCGAATTCCCGTTATTGTTAACTGTTGTCTCATCACTTTTATCTTTGCAGGCTTAATTAATTTTCTGGTACAACAAACCTTCGGTCAGTATAAAAATATAAGAAGCAGCAGATGCGGAATCATCACTTTAAAAATGATTTTATGAGAAAAGGGACGTTTTATTTATTTTCAAATACTAAAATACCGTTTTTCCTTGCGATGGAAAACTGTTCACGTGTACAATTTTTTCGTTCCATTTTCGGTAAAAAGTCCCACCTAAAAGAATATTCTTATAGTTGTTGTTTTTTTAAAATTGAAAATAAATCTTTTATCCTGTATTATGTTATGCCTAATTCTTAATTTCCATTTATAATTTTTCAGATGAATGCACATGTAATAATTCAATAAACTGACACTCTATTATCATATATGTCTTGACTACTTTTGTTTCACCAAACTTAGCATTTAATAGAATGTCTTTGAAAAATAAACATTTGATGTGCATATTCATAATGAAAACTACACTTGTAAAATGAATCTCTAAAGTAATTTTCTTTCTTTAATTACTTTTTTCCCACATATTTTATATGTGTTTTTTTTTATATAGTGGAATTGTTAATTACTGTCTTTATTTTCGTGTCCTGCAATAAAGTTGAATGTCTCTATGGGTGCTCTATAGGCTAGGCCTTTAGACCTATAAAGCTTGATTCATGTAAATGATAAATTAAGTGCCAATATGCATCTCAGAAGGATGTTACCAGGTGCATCATTCATGAGATTCAAAATTTTCATTCATTAATTAAGTACATTTCTCGACGATAATTTTAAATCAACCCAATTTAAGTTTAAATCAATTAAATGTAAACATATTTTCAACCAGATACTTCGTACTAAATAAAAGTATGATTTCCCCCACTCATTATGCTTGCACGAAGAAGATGAGCTTTTGTCCACGTGTTGCCGTTCACTGACCAAAGCAAGCTCAAATAAAAAGTAAAATTGATTTTACTGTAAACTGAACACGAACCTTGTGAATTGAAATAAATATGAAAATGTTACTTCAAATCATGATGTTAACTAGAAAAATAAATATTAGAAAAGAAAGATTTTTGTGTTATTTAAATACCTAATATATCATTTAATATATATTGGGTATCCACTCTAGTTAATTCAAACTCAATAATTAATTTCTAGCCTTTAGTAACAGGTATACATATCTAATAAGAAAAAAAAAGTTTAAATGAAATTATTTTTTGTAATTTGAGCAAGGAAATATTTTAACGAATCACGAATTTTATATTTTTATTCAGACTCTTAGTATTAAGATCTACAACTACTTTTTAATGTTGTAATGAACTTATTTAAGAGATTCTTTTATTGAATAATCCTCCAAAATCTTACAGAAATCATAAAAAAAAAAGTACACGCGCATACACTTTTTTTTTTGTATTAGTTTATTCATTCGTTGAATAACTTCCGTTTCGAATCAGAATTCATAATTAAGGAGGCGAAAGACAGTTGGAGAAATGCTCAGCACAATGAACAACTTCTAAAATAGTAAGAGCTATGCGGCCGTTAAAATTGGAAACCTTAAAAATATTTTGCTGAGGAAGCTATCAAGAACAAGTAATATAAAATAATTGAAAATTTTGGCAATCATTAATCCCTGGCGAAGCAGCTTTTCGCCAAAGCTGTACAATTTGATATTGAAAAAAAAAATTACAATGTTTTTTAGGGACTTGTAATTTATTTATTCATCTTATCGTACTTTAAATTTAAGAATTAATTTAAAACATCTATTTTTTGATGCTGGATTTTAAGAATAAAAATGATCGAACGAATCCGGTGGATGGTTTCAATTTCTATTTTTTCTTGGTGCAATGCCTATCTTTCGCCCTTTCTTAAACCCGGCTTTTTTATATTTCCTAATCTTCTCCGTGTTTGTTTTATGCTTATTAAGCATTTGTTAAATCTTGCATAGTTTAAATACCTTTTTACTTAAGTTCAGTATGCGCTCCATTCTTGGTGCATGGGCCATTTTCCCTTCTCCCTCCCTCCCTCCCTACTTTTATTTTTTGTATTTTGCGAAAAAGCACTCTTAAATGAAGACTGTTGACTAACAGCTGCCGAAACAAACTTGAAAAAAATTCTTAATAAACCTATATTTTGCTCGTTAAAAAAAGCATAAAACATTTAAAAAAAATTGATAGAAAGTTGGAAAAAATTCTTTTGAAGAAATCTGTGAATAGTCTGTTTGCGTATTTCCTATTAGAAATATTTATTTCATTGTGGAAATAATCGTTTTT
This sequence comes from Argiope argentata, assembly GCA_026289955.1. NCBI lineage: Eukaryota > Metazoa > Arthropoda > Arachnida > Araneae > Araneidae > Argiope > Argiope argentata. The sequence continues at coordinate 963,884 of JAOUZG010013036.1, forward strand.
ACTCTTTGTGTTCTTTTTCGTACAGCAGTACTGAACACAGAATCCTATTCTTTATCGTGTTGTATTTATAACAAGATTTTTCCCCTCAGCTGAAGATATGGTTCTGTGTGAGAAAAATAACCCTTCCCGCTTATGCGGAGAAATTAAGATTTTTTTAAAAAAATATTTACTGAGTTTTAGTAATTATATTTAAGACATAATTTAATTATGAATTAGTACAATACATTAGTAATTTTTCGTTTCTTTTTCTTGTTTTTAATACTTAATTACATTGAAATATTATTATATTAATTGTATCATACAAAATAATCCAGTTTTTAACCGTTATTTCTTTCGAAATGCAAGATGTTTGATCCGGAATATAACGCATGTTGACATTTATAGCATTAGGGGAAATGTGTTTTTCATGAAGTACGAGAAAATGTCATCAACTAAAACAATGGACAGAATAAGCTTTTTATTTTTCTCAAAGACTGTTTTGTAAAAGAAAAAAAAAAAAAACTGCTCTAGAATAATATCGAAATTGATGGTGTCTTTTATAAATGGCTTTGTTTCATTTGGGAGTTTTCTTTCCCATATGGAATTATAAAAGCCGAAAATAAAAGGATTTTTGTTTAGTGTGTTCTTCATCATTGTCTGATATGTGAGGTATAAAACGCTGAGTTTTTGTGCGAAGTAGTAGCAACACATATTTAAGGGAATTATTTAGTTAAAAAAATTAAAACATGGTACAAATGCATTAAAAAAAATATTTTTTTTTTTATGAATGCTTATTGGAGTTGTAGATTTTTTAAATATTTGTATATCCAGCAGTTTTTCACGAACGTTTCACATTATTTTATTTAAGTTATTTTCTTTGGATTATAATTTTAATGAATGTATAATATTATCGTTGGTGGTATGTAAATCGATTAGAATTTATCGTTCTGTGCCGAGATGTAGAATTTGATAAATAAATAATTGTTTTGATTGAAGAGATAAAAAATTTCACTAATTCTTGGCTTTCTTGCTTTAACTCGGAATAACTACGAATCGAATGAAAAGTAACGAATTCAGTTTTTTTAAAAAAAATACGAATTTGTTTTATTTTTTATTTAATTAATCACTTATTTATTTATTACTAGCATTTACATGCGACTTCGTACGCATGGAAAAGCACACAACTAACATAAAAACAATTTATTTACAGTGCGTACCTGAAATAAAGCAAAATCACAAATCAAGTCCTTATTTGTTTAAAATCAAGTCAAGTCTATTTTATTTACCGATTGAGATAGTTGCAACAGTATTATACACATACATATATTTTTTAACTTTTAATTAAAATGAAAACAAAGTTGTCAACAATTATAACACTCTGCACATGCATGAATTTTCAACTACAATTGGGGCAACGCAAATGCGTGAATTTTCTACACCAGTTGAGATAACGCGATGAAGATTATAACTTTATAATTTCCTTTATTCTGTTTTATTTTAATTCAAAAGTACTTAAACTTGAATCCAAAAAATCGATTAATTAACAATGTTTAATTTTAAATTCATCAAACGCCACCCTCCCCAAAAAAACGCGTATAAAATAATCGTTTGAAAACATGTTAAACCTAACCTCATTAGCGTGGGCAAAAGACAAACTGAAGTATCACTCATTTGGCGGTGGGGAAATGAAGAATTTTGGCGGGAAAGTAAATAAAGTATCATTTTAACTATTTTCCTTGCAAATTTTCTGTTTATATATATATATATATATATATTTCTTGTTTGATGGAAGGAAGCGAGAGGTACTCTTACCTTACAGTATGCTGCCTCTTACTCCAGCCTTATTTTATTTCTGAAAATTTTGCTATAAAATAAAGGCCACGGAATTGCATAGTACTATATTTTTCATTTTGCCGTTCACAAAGTGTCGGAATTTCACCAATGTTTCGCGTGACAGCGGATCAAATGGTTTTTGCCTTCTGTGATGAGGTCAATGTTACTGTTCGCGCTTTCTTGGACGCGCAAGGCATCTCGCGGCAGCTTGTGGTGAGTTGAGTAGTTGTGGCTCTAACGATCGAGGAGCAGAGTAAGACACGCCCTCTTGGAGTAAAGGTGCTTTTCACATTTAACGAAGAGCAAACGTTTCTCCCCCCCCCCGTACTTTTCTACTTTTTATTTTATTCAAACTGATTCTTAGAAGCAGGAGGGGAGGGATGGAAAAACCCAAATTCATCGAATGAGAGTATCTTGATTCAAAAGAATCTTTCTTAGAACTTCTGATTTTTCCGTTTTCATGTTCAAATCCTTTTTAGTTTTTTTTAGTTTCAGTGGTTAGGCAGCGGAAATATTATGTAAGGTTTATAAAAGCGAACGGGAAAAAAAGTGGTGTTTCCCTTTTGATAATTATTATTAAGATTTTTACTGAATTTAACTTTGAGATTCCCGCCAAAGGTTAAAATTTCTGAGTTCCAGTTCCATGCAAGTTGTTCTCTTTATTAGAGAGTATACTAGAAATTTTTGGGGTGACCACTCCCGTATTTTTTGTTTGAGATAAATGTATTTAGACTCGTGTATTTCTCACTTCACAGTTTAAGATGCTTTCATTCAGGTATGGTTGCGGTAACCATCATATAGCGTTAAATATTGTTTCAAGCGAATCCCTTTATCTCCAATTCATATGTGCTTACAAGCGTGTATGTGCAATATTTATCTCTGTCCTTTTAATTCAAAGACAGAATGTGGATAAATGCGTCTCTTGGGATCGCTGAAATATCGTGGGTATTGTTTTATGCGTATTTTCTGTAAATAGTTGAATTATTGATTTCATTCAATTCGTTCGTTTGGGTGAGAATTGCGGATCTGAATCCCGTAAATGATGCTATTTCAGTTGTCCGATAGGGCTGCGTACGTGGAAGTGTTTTGGGGCCGTGTGACCCAAATATTGGACTTTTTTCATTAAGAATTGAGTGCCATGCACTCCTGATGATATTAGTTCAGCTGTTTTCCGTAGCAATGCAAGGAATCCTTCGTGTGTCTTTGCTTAGGGAACTCTATTTCTTCTGAATCTTTACAAACAGCAATGACACTTTGCCGATTCAGAAAAGGGAGAGCGTATTTTCCGCATGATTTAGCATAAATATCTCTAGAATTTATTAATGTTTTGTGGGACTACCTGCAAGATTTGCAATTCCGATGAATATTCAAAGTTTTTCAAATGAATCATTTTCGTAATTTTATGTTTTATTTTTAGCTTCTATGGGCTATATATATATATATATATATA
>JAOUZG010013036.1:974884-988787 GCA_026289955.1 Argiope argentata
AAAAAAAAAACATCAAAATTATAATTTTTTTCTCAATAATTTTGTTTTATTTTTTATTTATTTATTTTTTTGCATAAAGGATATTTTTATACTGTTTGTTCAAAATATCCACTTTTTGTACAAGTTGATTTTCTTATAATTTTTTATAAATCTCATATAATTTCAATACATTAAAAATATTATGAAGCAACATTTTTTAAAATTTATTACTGAATTTATATTCACTCGCTTTGCAACGATATTAAATATACTTTTACGTGTACACCTTTTTCACAGCTCGATATATCTGAAAGCAAATTTTAAAACTGGAGACGAATCAAACTTCAAGCGTGGTCTTGCTCATATGTTACGGATCAGAGAGTTGAATCTGTTTGAAATTCAAATACTATGCAATGGGATGTCCTGTCAGATATTTATGTATGAGGTTATTCGCTATTTTCTACTTATTGTTATATAATGGCGAGTCTGATTCGCACGCCTGATTACTGAATTTTAATTTCAAATATACAGTTAAGTGAAACTAGTACGTTACGTGTACGAAAGTACGTTACAATCTAAAAATCACCTAAAAATGCGTCATTATCTCGAATGCTGTTATATAGTAATTAAAATAATGATAACTGTCCCAGATAGGATTCGCTATCTAATTTGGAAGTTTTGTAACTTCGTATGCTGTGAATGTTGTTGTTTATTAGCTTGTGCTTCCTCTGCTAGTTTGTTACGTCTGCTGCATTATTCTGGCGAATTAGTTCTTTTCAGAAATGATCAAATGTTGATTAAACACTGGTAGAATTAATTTAATCCTTTATTCGAAAAAATAATAACGATGCGCAATTATACATATTGAATGCAAGCCGGTCTTTTAATTCCCCGGGAAGCTTTAAAGCTATTCTTATGGGTTTGTTATGATTTCTTTATTATGAGTGAGTTTTGCCGTTGTACGATTTCTGTGATAATCAGTATCTAACGAAAGAATGAAACTGGGATTGGATTGTTATTTGATGCTCGGTAGAAAGTGATTACACAAGTTGATAAATTCTTAATTTATTATTATTAGTTTAACTATTGACTAACTATTAATTTAACTATTTGTATTTATTTCTGTTATACATATTATTAGATTATTTGGTGTTTTTAAAAAAAAATTGCATTGCGTATCGCATTTTTGACCCTAAAATAAATTATGCTCTCTGTTGCTTATGAATTCGATCAAAACAATGCACGAAATAGCTTACTTTTCTTTTTCTAATTCGATTTCTTATTGTATTTTTTATGTCGGCACCTTAAAGAGTAAAGTTATGTGCCATTGTTTCGCCTACAATTTGTGATATGCACTTGTTTACATTGGATTCTTCTCTTAAAATGTATCTAAGCTTAAGATAATTATTTTTTTACACATTCTTACGATTGCTTCCCCCCCCCGCGCTTTTATTGCTGGATAAAAATATGCCAGTCGGATTTAACTCCTCCCGCTTTCCATTCAGCTTTAAATAATTTTAAGTACATTCTGAATACTTCTGTAATGCGCTTAAATTAAACATTGGGTTGTACATTCTTCAATTTCTGATGAAGACACAAAAATTCCGTTTGAAAGATGAATTTTGTGCTTGTGTGTGAAAATTTCTTTTACTAATAGAACAATGTAAGTTTTAAATATTAATAGTGGAGGTATTGTTACATGGTATTGAATCGAACGAGAGAGAGAGAGAGAAGGTTAGTTTTTGTTGTTAATTTGTGGTTTGGTATCTTACATGTGTAGCAATAGGTAGTTTACTTTAAGCAGATACTTGAATTTATTTTTTATAATACTGACTTTAATAGTCAGTATTAATAATTAAATAGTCAGTATACTCATACCTATATAATACTAAAAACAATAATTAATATCCGTTTTAATCATTGTAAAAAGTAAGGAAAAACATATTAATATCACATATCTTGATTAAAGTGTATCACGAAAAGCTTCCCCCCTTCTGAATTCAAGATTTTATGGTTGATGTAAAAATTGTCACTAAGATATCATATTAATCCAAAAAAGGTTTAATCAAATTGAAAAACGATTAAATAGCATAATGGACCTAAAGTTTTCATTTTGGGGGGGGGGAGAGTCAGAAACTTAGATTTAAAAAAAAAAAAAAAAAAAACGAAATAGAAAGCAATTTTTTTTCAAATAGAAAAATGTAAAAGTTAGAATGTTAATTAACAATAAAAGATATGTGTATCCTATAAAGTTTAGATCTCATGGATTTGCTACAAAATTATCGTTATTGCCAAAATAATGGTCAGTGGTCGACATTTTCATCTACTTCTGGTTTATTGACCAGTTTCATGCAATCGTCTTAATAATTTCAAAGCTGAAGTGTGTTTATTAGATTCGTCTTATTCTTTTATTTTTAGAAAATCATAATTTAGACAAACTTTTTAGAGTAAAATAAAGAAAACTTAAAAAGAATTCCGTCAAAACAAAATAAGCTTACAAATAATATTCAATATTCAGAAATATGTTTTTTTTAATAGGAAGTTAAATTTTATTTTATATTTATTCTTGGGCAGTTGTGAATAGATGTTTAATCTCAAATTTTTGAAAGTTTTTTACTTCCAACATTCTTGATGCAATGAAAATCTCATTATTTGAATTTACCTATCTTATTTTTTTAATGTATTCAAGTCAATTCTTGGAGAATTAAAATAAAATTAAATTAAAAAACATTTTTAAAAGATTACATAGATGAATTTTATATATTGGAATACCATAATTTAGTAATAATTAAATAAAAAGCTGGTGTTTTTTTTTTTTTTTTTTTTTTTTTTTTTTTGCAAAAAAAATTGTGTCAGTCATGTAAAATTTAGGTTTCATGGAATCTGCATGAAAACTAATTTTTTAAGGCAATTATCTCTATTTTAGAATTTTCTTCGATCAATTAAGTAGGTTGATTACAGTTCTATAATTTGGAGTCCTACAAGATTTGATAGTTAGACAGTAAAATAGTTAATATGCTCCCAGAGTAGAGATTTCAGTTGAATGAGGTGAGTACAGACGAGGATTTGGGAAGCTGCACAAGAAGGCGAGTGGCACCGATGGCTGGCAACTGGGAACATCTTTCCTGCCATATAACTGGCAGTAGCAAATCGAATTTTATTCTTAAACTCTGCATCGTTTGATTGAAACCTCACATGATGTGTTTATCTCGAAATTGTATACTCCCTCTTAGTTTACTATATAAAAAAATTTTTAAGACGCAAAGGATTTTTTTTTATTCCGCTTAGTATTTCAGATAAGCTAAAAAGATGCAAAAAAAAAAAAAAAAAAAAAAAAAAAAAAAAAAATTAAAATAAAGGAGGGGATTATCTTCATACAACCGCAATTTTCAGACAGCCCACTATTTTAGATCTTATTAATTGGCAGGCTGCATCAGTAACAAACCTATCTCTCTTACCTACATACAGGAAAAAGCAGCATAGAGAATTGAAAAAAAGGTCGCAAAGTCTTTTTGGTGAATTAATTTTTAATATTGAGGGCTCAAATTTTACAGGGTACAGGTGTAACATTTTTTAAACTATTAATTAGCATTTAAAATTTTTGTTGTTGAAAACAAAAATAAAGAAATAAATTATTTGTTTATTTAAATTTAAAAATTATTAGGATTTTATATTTTTGAATTTAGGACTTTATATTTTTGAATCTGAGCAGTTTTTTTTTGGGGGGATGTGTGAATACAGTGACATATTTATTTATAGGCTTAAAAATTTTGGTTTTGGAAGGAGGGGGGGTCTTGGTTCACCGTAATATACATGAAAATAAGTGTATAAAGAAAAAAAAATTAAAAAAAGAAGTTGATTCGGTAATTTGGGAATGCAACATTATAAGACGAATTTGGTTCATAGATAATCCTCCCCCCTAGTTTTTACTAATTGTAAGTTTTCCCAATGTTCTTCCGTTCTTTATTTAGCGATGAAGCGGAGGAAGAAGGCTGTTCGTTTCTTGTTTTTCCTGGAAAAGTTTCACTTCATATAAGAACGAAAACGCAATGATTGAGGCAAATAAATGAAGAGTATGGCCTGTTTTTTTTTTGTGTCTAATAAAACGGAGTTATTTGTCAGTCCAATGGTGAGGAAGGAATCGGGAACGTAATGAAAGGACGTATCAATCTAAACATTATTGAATATGAAATTCAGTAAAATAAAAGGGAGGAGGGAAATTGCTCTGAAGTTTTCTGTTTTATGGATTTACTTTCACTCCTTCACTTAAATGCGTAACTACTGCAAAGAAGGGGGTAAAAAGAATGAAAGGAAAGGAAAAGATATCCGGTGACTGGGTGTATCAAACTTTGTCGAATGATGATTTGGTACACTAGATTTCTCAAGGCAAAGGATTCTTGAACGAAGATTGTATTGACATTATCCAATGGTCTTTACCTTTTTAATTCCAAGAAAATAATATAATCAATGTAATCACACATAAATTCATGTCGCACATATTTAACGATATCTCCTCCTCGTTTTCAAGGAACAAATTAGAATCGTACCACACTTGCTGGAGCGAACGATACAGAAGACTCAACAACACAAATTAAGTGCTTGTGTTGGCCATTTTTCTTTTTACAACCACATTATCGTCTTGTTAAATGCGTCTTCTTCCTGCCTAAGTGCTTTGCTCCTATCAATCCCGTTGAAATGTGTGGTTATTTGTCGCAACTCCACAAAGCTACCGCAAACACTTTTAACACATTCATTCTCGAAAAATGAATCCCTCTTCTGAAGTTCCTACCGATTGCCCAAAGTCTGGCGAATAGGAATAATTTCTTCTCATTTATATCCGCCTACATTAAATTAGAAGCGCCGTGCATGCATCCGCCGTTTTACTCCTCTTTCAGAAATGCCGCGACTCGTCAATCCCCAAATGACAAGACCGTGAATGAAAGCCGAATGTGGTCGCGACCTCTTTCTCACCAGAGAACGGGTGGATGGCGAATAGATCCTACATTTAGTCGCCTTCCTTACATCCACCTTCCGCTTGTTTTTGGTATCGCATTTTACTGCGTAATCTTTCATTTCCTTTCGCTTTCGTGTAGCACTGCGCCCGGTTGACGGTTCACTTGGGTTGGGAAAGGAAACCGTGGATGCGTTATTCTTCTATATTTACTAATCGCTTCGGTTCTCAGAAGAAATGGTTAGGTTTCAGTATTGTTTATTTTTGCCGTCATCTTTTCTCGAGTGAGCGAGCTGTGTGTTTGTGGAATCACAAATGTGGTCACCATCATTCGATGTAAAAGGGAATAGTAAAGATGTTCTTTCAGGCTGCCGTGTAAAGCAGAAACTGATAGTAGGAGATAGAGGGGCACGTAACAAGCGGTTTTACTTCGTTAAACGTTGAATGCCTCGCCGATTTCTCCCTATGCGTTGAATGTTAATTACAACTTACAAATTAATTGGTGTAATTATTCGCAACTTATTTATTTTATAGTAACCTTTAAGTACACCCCCATAGCGTTGAAATGCATTTTTACCTTTTTTTTTGTTTGTTTACGATCTATATTGCATTAATTTCTTCGCACCCTTTTCGTAATGATGATAAAATTGGAAAATGTACTCAAATTTCTAGTAATTTTGTCTTTATTGGCCACCGTTCATCCCCACTGTGCTACTAACTAAAGCGCCGATCCTCAGAAAGCCCCGTGCCATTCACGAGTTAAATCATCTATGTGATCTTGGTCTTCGGTGCTGTTTAAGATATCACCAGTCAAGCATTAAATGTGACTGCCATCCTCACCCCCACCCATCCCCACTCCTTTGTTAAAGATATGTTATTTGCTAAAAGTATTTTTTAATGTGTTGGTTAATGAGTTTCACCCAATTTATTGCAATAATTTCCTCTTTTTTCATTTGAAATTGACATCTACTAATTGTTTTGCTATTAAAAGTAAGTTTCTGATTTAGAATTCGTTTCTCTGAATCTGTTTATACATAATTATTTAATGGGGTATTCGGGATTTGCAGTATATGATGTGAACATCGTCGTGCTTTTGTTTTATGGAAGTTTAGAGTACTACTCGCCAATTTATGCATAATTCTGGTTATTTGAACCCGCCTCTTTGTAGCTCAAAATGCAATATTAATGAACCGCGCCTGCAATTTCAAGAACAATTTTTACTGTCTAAAATTTTTTGAAAGCGTTAATTGATAAAATTAAATCATAAATTATGAGGACCGTAAAAAAGGTTTGTAACTATTAATAATTTCATTTAATAATTAAATATTTTGCGAAACTTCTTTTAAACTTCTGGAGAACAAAAAGGAAGACTCCTTTCAATTTAATACTACGATATATTGAGTTTTCTCGGAAATTCTCGAATTCGAATAACTATTTCAGTTTCTCTCTCAAAATAATTATTTGAAAAATTGCTTTCGTTGAACATTCATTTCGAAGTAGAATTCTTATTCCTTTTATTTTTGACGTATACATTTTTCAATTAGCACACACAGTAGTTTTGAGTGCACTGATTCAATTAAAGTCATGTCTTTCAGTAGCCTGAAATAACAGACTGAAATTTTTAAAAGTTGCATTCCATATTAATCGTTTAACAACGTAAAAAATGTCAATAATCTAAAGAAAGGAGCTGTTCGACGAAGGCAGCTAATCATTATAAAGTTGGTTGCACAATCTGAAAATGTTTTGTGCATCATTAAATTAATTGCTCCGAATGACTCATTAAATGAAATTAAATATATTGAAGACGCCACATTTCTCGTATAAATTTTGAAAACAAATATCCAAAATGCGGGAATCAAGCATTTCCCTTAGGTGACCAAATTAATCAGACTGTGGTCAGATTTTTTTAAACAGCGTCGCGACCTTTTGCGTGCCTTAATTAAACCGCGCGAAATTTTTTTTAAAAATTGACTGTCATATTTTCTTGCTGCTCTTTGTCATATCAATTAAACTCACTGACCTCAACTTACAAAATTGTGCATTTCTCTCATTTTGAATTCTAAACGACCTTTCTTATTAAATTTAATAGCATGACAGATGCATTCTGCTTTTCTTGCTATATCACCCAATTTTCGTTAAAAATTGTTTGTCGGCATCTTCTGTTTCATTCCCGCCATTTGTTGCACCAAACAAACATGTTAAGATACCAATTATAATTTCGAGCTTATATTTTTTTGTTGTTAAATATTAAGGCTTTGTCTTATTAGATTTTTTTACAAAGCATTCGAAGAAGAAATTAATAACAAAGGCCTTTACTTATTTGAATAGAATTTCATTAGATTTTCGCGCATTTATATGATTAATTTCTTTAAAAATAAATTTTTTTTTCGATTAATCATGAAATCAAAATTTTCTTGTTAGCTTAGGTAATAGTAATTGATGAAATGTAGTAGGTTGCATGAAAGGTTTTCTAAAATAACGCAGCAGTTATTTCATAAAATAAAAGTTCAAAGTTTTACATAAAAACTTAAATGCAAAATGTAATACTTTATAACCTTTACTTTATAGCAAGAATGTTACCAATTTCACTACTTTTATTTAAATCGAATTTCCCTCTATATTTATGGAAATGAGTTGACACAAAAGGGAATTAAGATTTGACGAAGAAAAAGCCTCTCAATTATTTTTCGATCTATGAATTCAACTTTTAAAGATTATCGTTGAAAGGAGCAAAAATAGCTTTGAAATACCAAAAATAAACCATAATTTATAATTGAGATGTCAGGTGGTGAATTTATTTCATTTTAATGTGTTTTTTAATTCGTAATTATTAAATAAAAGAATACATTTTTGCTATTAATTTTCTTATAAATAATTAAGCTAAAACGAATGTTTTTTAAAAATATATTTCAACTATCTCTTTATCTGTGTATCTGCATCCTAATTTATATAAAACTAAACATTAATTTTTTAATATTCAGTTGATTATGTAATATTAAATTTATTATTATGCGTTAAATATTTTATAATAAACGTAATTGGCAAGGCACAATCCGATTTCAGATCTTGCTTTTGATTATTTTTAAACGACTAATGGCATTTAAACGTCTTGCTACGAATCCAAGGCAATTGTATGACTAATGGCCCTCCTACGTCACGATAGACAGCAGCCCGTGTGTGACCACCGCCCATTCTGGTTTTCCATATGATTGATTATTCACCTTTCGTACCGATGCTTTTCCTTCCTCTCGCGAAGGCCCGCTCTGAACTACTGCGGTGAATCATCTGTCAGGGAAGGAAGTTTTTCAACCACGCTACAGGTGAAAAGACGTCAACCTATGCAGATAGGAAGAAAAATGGGTTGTTCCGTCGTTCTTCGAACGGAATAGGACGATTACTGTCGATACGAGAAATTTTTTTATTCGTCTTTTGTAAGCTGCAATCAACGACTGGGCAATTACAGGCCGTAAGGGAATAAGCAAATAATTGGCACTTTTTAAATAGTTTTTGCATAGTATGGAATGCGGGACATCCGTCATTGATGTGAAGAAAACTTGCGGTTTTTTAAAGAATGAACGATTTTTGATGTAATTACTTAATCCGGATTTAACTCGTTTCGAAGGCTGCGAGGATTTACCCTGCAACTTATTGCGAAGGCTGATTAAACCCGAAAATACTTTGTTTCGGGTACTTTTTTTTTTTTTTGCTTCGTCCTAGTAATAATTTTTTTGATTGAAGTATACTAATGATCTTTTGAAATATTTTAATCAATAAAATAATTCTAATATGAACCAAGAGAAGTTGAAATCTCATTTCAAATCTTTGCATGAAATTTTCTTTCTTGAGGAAGGAAACAAAATCGACATTGAGAGAAATCTTACTTTCTGAACATTGAGCCTCAACATTTTTCCGTCACAAATGCTTTTATATTGTGGTTCATTGAAAAAAAAAAAAAACTTTTTTTTTTTTTTGATGTTGAAGCAAGTAGATGGGAAATTGACCTTGAATATGAAATTTTCTTCTATGGAATACGTTAATCCTCATCTTTTTTATATCGATTCCAAGAAAGGAATGTCTCAGGGTTTGATCAGACCTCGGATTCCCGATTCACTGGCAACGTAAACAATGCGGCTCCTCTCTGTTTCCTCAGAGTTTTGTTTCCCAAGTATGTTTCTCACTCAGTTTATTTATTCGCGTGTGCTTGCGTGCCCAACGTGCATCAACCGATTATGAAAGAGGGGAAATCTTTCGGTAAATGGCATTTGTCGGAATCTTATTAGTTAGATGGCATTTACATAGTTATGTGTACACAGCGGCTTCTCTGCGCAGGTGATCTCTGAATTGAATTTCTGCTTTTTTAATTCGTTTGGATAAATAGTTTTCTGTGGTGGTATCTTGGAGAGGAGAAAATAAATTGCGCTCACATGTGTGTTTGGATTTAGAGCGCTGCATTACACGTTTCATTTTTTTTTTTTTTTTCATTTCGTACAGACTTCTGCACTAAAATAAAAAGACGGAGTTATGATGCGTTAAGAACATATTAAAAATAGCTTTGAGGCTGAATTATATAATAAATCTGTGTGTCGTAGAAATAATTGTTATAGTTTTTTAGAGAAGGCTAATATTATGTTCAAATAAATATAACAGATCTCTCTATAAATTAGCATTAAACTGAAATATTTATTGTAGCGATAAACAATAGTTCTCTGATTTTTGATGCCCATTTAGTTTCAGATGAATGGATTTATTTTCAAATTTGTGCCTCTTTCCCCCTTTTTTTTAGTGATTGTCATGTGTCCTATTAAAATAAAATTCTGCATATATATAATAATAATAGCGCATTATTCTTGTAGCAACTGAACATTAAAAAATCTATTCTTATTTTAACAACCCTTTAGATTAGCATTCTTTGAGAAAGACTATTATTTCGTATGATATCCAATGTGTACATTTTATTGACAAAAACTGAAACCATTTCAATTGTGTTTGCTTCTGTTTAGAAAAGAAAAGAACATATACCAGAGAAAATAAGTTTAATTAATTTATTTTTTAATCTGAAAGTTTCATTTTTTCATAGTTATCATAAAAGGGAACTTATCTTGAAAGCGCTCAACCAAAGAGCTGATATTTGACTGAATTTTCTAATTTGCTGTAGACCTAAGAATCTAAAGTGACGATATAGGCTTGTCATTGATGATCACACGTCTTGTGCGATTTTATTTATAAAGTCTCGTCTCGACAGCCCACTAAAGAATATTCTACATCTTTCTTTATTTTTGTGTTTGGTTGTTTTTTCCTCAAGGTGACTTACAATGCTCAGAAAAATGATTTACAGAGTTTTTAATTTTCATTTTGTAGCTGAAGTTCAGTGTTCATACGCGAATTATGAATATTAACTAAACTTGCATTTTATCTTTGAAAACTCTGTATTTTTTATTTATATTTTCTTGCGAAGTATGACATATCAATGCTTTTATTTTGTATAAACATATTTATAGATTTTTATGTAAAGCGGTTGAAAAGCCTCTCGTTTTATGCATACGCATTACAGAAAATAGCGCAACACAGGAAAATTTATTTGCAATAAACTGCTACGTATAAAAATGTCTCGTAACACAAAATCTTCTCTAATGCTTATTCATAATATGTGCGTTTTTAAAAAAAACTACTTTATGAGGGTTACTTAATTTGTTTTACAAATGCAGATTTTGGGGTGAAAATTCTGTTCGGGATGAGACCTGTTAGGATATTCACTTATAATATTAAAGTGCAATAACAATTTCCAATGAGATAACATTCAAACTTTTGTTTCACTAATTAGTAGGCTTATTTGGTTAGTGGGGAAGCTGCGTGGATTTTAACGTAGCAGGGATGGGGGCCTGCATGTTATGATCCTTTTTTACTTTTTGAAATTAATATTTTCAAACATACATATGTACAGATATTTAATAGAAATATTTATCATTCTTATTCAAAAAGTAAATTGTCTTATAATAAAGGAATTAAGACTAAAATTTAAACAGCGAAATAATTATAAAAAATTCAATTGTAAGAAGTAATAACTAAAGTTACTAATGCCATTCAAACTTTCGAAGTATTGAATTAAATTAATTAAAAAAAATTCTTCTAAATTTGTGGACTGGTTGGAACCGCACATGATACGGACAGAAGCCATTAATATAATCTATGCTTAGGCAGGGTGTCCAAAATTTTACTAAGAATCCAGAATATTCCCTCAAGTAACATTATACTTATGAACGCACGCCGACATCATTAATTAATTATGCATTCGTTTTTATCATATACCAAGTTTACAAAAAATATTGTAATCATCAGAAATTGTCTGTCTGTTATCACGATAACTCGAAAACGCTTTAAGTTAGATCAATGAAATGTGGCACGTGGATTTTAAATCATTTTATATACATTTCTGTCGGATTTTGGACGAGATCCATTCTCAGGAAATCTCTTTGTCCTGCTATTCGAGTACAAGTGCATTCGATACCTACAAAATGTAAAGAGCTAGAATGATAAAATTTCGTATACAGATTAGCACATAACATCCAACTATTATCAGATACAATTGTTGATCCAGCATGCTTTTTCTTTAACATGCCGTTCTTATCAAATGTGTTATAGGGTAACAGTTTTTCGGTCTATATTTCTACATGAATGTAAACACAATAGTTTAAATAAATGCAAATAGGTATGTATTGGCGCCATTGATTCAGTAAACGTTGGATTAAGGCCGAAGATTTATTTTGCAATTATTTGTCAAAGCATTCGGGCCCGTACCGAAGATCAGCAGCTTTATGCGCGGAAGATATTTTTAGGATCCGCTCTTCAAGCCAATGTTTAAATTAGACTAATCGTCAACTGTAAATTGATGCAATTATTGTTTTCCCTCGACAAATTGGCAGGACAAAGAAATAAGCGTGAATATTAATTTTCAATTGAGATAAACAGCAAAGAATAAAATATTTAATATCTTTTTACTTGTACTTGTTAATGCGTAAGGAAACAAATGATTAAAAAAAGTAAATTTTCCTTCTCTGTGTTTGCTAGTTGAAGCATTTTTGTAGACATATTTCACCACTGATGGATTTAAACCAAAATTTGATACAGATTTGCAATTTTAACCAAAGAATCTTAAGTCTCGAACATTATTTTCTTTCAAGTGTTATAATGCATGCATTGAAAATAAAACAGAGATCTCAACTGAGGCCTTCTATTTGGGCAGGAGCTCTTCATAGCTCTCTCTATCATTAAGTCATGGTTCGATTAATATTACAATAATCGTAAGCAAATAAAAGCTTGAAATTTTAAAGAATATAACGAGTCGAAGGAGAATGGAAAATAATGAAACGTAAAATAAAAATGTCCGCTTCGGTTATTTATTTAAACTTCTACCTTCCTCATTTTATCTTCAGCAACAAATAGAATAAGTGGAATTAAAAACAACATGAAAATGGTCCATCTGTTCGAACTGCGACACCATTAATTATTTTGAGCGTACTCATTGACCCAAAAATGAATTCTGGAAATATTTTAATGCTTGTTTTGATGACAGCATTCCGAGTAATATATTACCGAAATGCAATATGCCAGTCGAATCCCAGCTGCAACAGAACACCTGTTAGAATTCTTCTTGAATTTTTGCTCAAAATTCGGAGTAACGCTGCGAAGAAACTGTAGCTTTAGAAGAAGAAACAATGAAAATGAAACTGTCTGTGATAATTGTTATTTGATGAGACAGCTTTTTTCTTCTTTTTTTTCTTCTTCTGGATACCCGATCGAGTTGTCAAGATGATTTGACGGGAAAATTAACCAAACGACTGCATTGCGAAAATCCTTGAAACATTCTCTGAAAATGGTTGTTGAAATTCTTTTTAATCATGTCACTCTATTTAAAGAATTCAACGAATGCTCCTTACTGTTTTTACGGTGCCTGTTTTTGATATAATTATTTGTAAATATTTTTCCAAAAATTCATTAGTACAATTTTTTTACTCGAACTGTGTTTTTAGTGCTTAGTTTCAGATGTTTTGTTAAAAAGGGCCCATTTCAGTTTTTTCAAAATTTTGCGTTCATTCGAGGTATTAATAGAAATTTATGATTTTTAAACTATATTTCAGTCACGTTTCTTTTTCTTATATTTCTCTTAATCTAAAGAAATTGTTAGGTCAATTGTAAAAATTTCTTTTCCCTCCCTCTTTTTGCAAAAGTATTCGCATTTTTTATTGAGAGTGACTATTTGGAAGGGGGGAATTAATTTTTTTTTTTTTGAAAAATCACATTTATATTAATCTTTTACTAACTTTAAAGTAAGTCAATGCTTATTCTTTAACATATTTGACGTGAATCTGTTTAATTTAACTTACTGTAAATTTATGAATGCTGTTCCAAGTTTGGTGGCTTTCCTGGAGTATATTTACCAGACGTTAATTCCTTTTTATTTGTTCAATGAATCTCATATGCTGTAGATCTATAACCCTCTCCCCTAATTATTCTGCTATTTCTTGTACAATATCTCAAAGCCTAATCATTTAAACGATTATTTTAAAAATATATATAAAATTGATGAGTTTTTCTGTTACGAATATTTTCAGATTTGAAAATTGGATTTTTATTACTTTTCTTCTACGGCGTTTACTTCGTTTTAGCTGTTATCGTGAAAATCTTCGACAGTCTTTCGTAACTTCTTAAAGAAAATTACCTTTTCGTTAAGTATCCATTAAATTTTCATCATATTTTTGTCTCTGCTAAATCTTTTATGAGTAGTAACAACACTTTCTATTGTATTAATGATGTACAAATCATTGTCAAGGAAATTTTCATTTTTATTTTCAGAGAGATGTGTTCCAATACTATGCTAAATTTAGATTTTTACTCTCTCATGTACTGAATTTTTTAAAAAAATTTTTACTTTCTCACTGAAACAAAATGTTGTACTTGTCATATATATATATATAT
>JAOUZG010013036.1:988887-1016186 GCA_026289955.1 Argiope argentata
CTCCTTGAGTTCGGAATCACACGTATGGAAAATGTCTGTCTGAGGCAAAGATAACTCGACTAAGTTTTGGGTCGGTTGGATGAAATTTGGTATATGCCCTTTATTCAAAATGCAGATTTTGTCCGAATTTTGAGCAAAATTCATTTGGCTATTCAAATATAAGCTAACAATAATGATAAAACGAAGAGAGTTAAAATGGAATAAAATTCGGTTCATAGATTTAATATTTATAGCTTTGATACCTATTGAATTTTTTAACTAAATGCAACCAAGGGCTGACCGTCTGTTGATCTGTATTTTCAGAAGCGTGCAAACTTGATAATACAAAAACGCAGTGATTTAAATCAACTAAATTTAGAACGTGATTTTGCGGCTGCCATAGTAGTTTTGTGTCAAGTGTTGGTTTCAATCGGTTTGGAAAAAAGCGTCTAAAGAACCAATTGCTTATTATTAACCGCATGCTTGAAACTAATCATTAAAATACCCACGAAGAACTACCCGATAGAAACAGTCAAAATGTTAAATTCATGACACTTTAGAGAGCATGTGAGGAAATTTTGGAAAACCCACTTTCGACGGGTTATTTTTTTTTTTACTTACTAGGAAGTTTACATACCATCTTGACATTGAGATGTAAAGATATGTATAAATATATTTTCATTATTTTTAAACTAACCATTTTCTTTCTGCGTAGTCATTAACTGCACGAGCCAGAAGCATCAAACTGTGGAAGCATATGGAGATATGAAAAAAGAAACCTCTTTAAATGTGAATGAACTAAACTATTTGTTTAGTAGAAATTTGCGTGAATTTCAAACTAGGAAGATGCACTCGCTGACGCGCGAGTTTATGAACTACGTATTCCCTGAAAGGAAAAGCTGAAAAAAATGTACCGATCGTATCTTTTCAAATGCAATTTAGTGGCGTTTGATGTGTGGTTTCTTTTTAACACAGCTGAATGTTATTGGAGGAATGCAAGTGTCAATCTCGGAAATTTTGACAGTTTTGAAATGTACAGAATGTACGACTTGGCTTCCTGTCACAAATCCAAATCTAATAATAAATAATGTTTAACATTAAAATAACGATATTCACGGCAGATTGCATTTAAGAAACGTTTAGATTCTTTGAAACTGAGTAAAATAAGTACACAAAATTTAAATATAGAAATAACGGGTTTGACACATTTCCGAGGAACCTGATTTCAACTTTTTCAAATTATTATTATTATTATTATTGAGGTTGATTAGTATTTTTAATTCTAAAATGTTGTTAAAAATCTCAATCACTTTCTATTTAAATTCATTCATTTTATTTTTTAATTGAACGTATTTTACTACAGAATACTTACGTTTGGCACAATTCAACCATGTCTGAAACATTGAATCTCAGATATTCTACAGTGATATGTTGGGAAGGGGGTATAACTTGAGACGGTGTGACTGATTTCATATTTTCTTTCAAAAATATATGTGGATATTAGCTATGTGTTTTTCATGTGATAATGCAGATAAACAATAAAATGGTTGGCGAATTTTGTCTAAAGAACAAAATATATTTGTAATTTACCTGTCATCACAAAATTGTAGAACTGGACTTCAGTCTTAATTTACTATGTAAATAATTATTTTGGATTTTTCTTTTATTTCAAGTAATAACCATTAGTTTTAAAAAACTAAAAAAAACTAATACCAGTCTTGATTAAATCTTCCGCCTTTATTGAATATACTTCCAACGCCCTCTTACATTTTTGCTAAGCTGACAAAAATAATGAGCCGAAATGAATAATTTTTTTAGAACAATTACATTTGGGACAACAATTCTTACATTCGGGTAAAACAGAAGTTATAATTTATTTTTGAATAAAATCTGCTGCTGAGTACCCAATTCCGTCCATGTTTTACTTTGAAGAAGCAATAATTACAGTGTTCCAAACATTGCAAAATATATATGCTTCTGTAGATGCTATCATTTGTGTTCGTAGCTGCACAAGTTTTGGTATTCAGTTATAATTTGCAGATTTTTTTTTTCCAAACATATGTGAGTGTTATTCGCAGAGGCTGGATATGCATTATTTACTGGAATGAATAACTGTTCTAGGTTGTTCTGCCATATATTTCTTCATCATGGTCTAAGATGTTCTAGGCAAGTGTTTTAATTTAACGATAGCAATGAAATAAAAGATAAAGAGGCGGTTTATGAATTGTTTTTCCTCTTAAATCATTCAGATAGTTAAAATCACAACACTGCTTTATTGTTCAGTAGATCCGCATTTTACATCGCTGTATGCGAGTGAAAAAGAAAGCGTCAACATACTCATCCGAGGAGGGAGAGAAAAGAAAAAAGGGTCTCGTAAAAACTCGTAGCGGCGCTATGCCTTTCGGTCAGACAAGTTTCCCGGTCTTTTTGCGGCAACTCTCCAGTCTAGCCACTCAACCACACCTGTTCTTATTTATTCTTTTTGCTCCTCTCTTCCTTCCCCCTCCCCTTCCCCGCTACTCGATTATCTGCTGAATCAATATTCTTTTTTTAGATAATATTCGAATCGTAGTTATGCGTCTCGCTTTAATTAGAACTTTAGTAAACACTTGGCGCCTATTTGGGGAACTTTCGTATTCTCCATACAAAGCCGCCCGGCGACACCGCGCTGGTGAGTCGCGAATTTTTCATTTGTTTTGGGACTTTTTAATTCGTCTAATTATTTATTATTAATTGATTCATTACTTATTTTATAAAAATGGAAATTTATGGTGTCCGGGAAATTTTGAAAAATCACTGACAATAGAATTTTCTACCTGCACCAAACGAAAGAATTTCGATCAGACGTGCGAATGGCGTATTATTAAGACTACTCTTGAAAAGCTAGATATCCACGTTCCGAGTCGTAATGACGCAAGATTTGTGAGTCAATTGTCTCCTAATAGATATTCTATATAGATAATAAAATCGAAACATGTTTCCTGTTAACCGTATTTCATTTCTTCTCTCGGTACAATTTAAAATTCCTGAACTGACTGCAGTTGCTATAACGTATGCTCATCAAAGCCGTACCCTGTATCTGCCTATGTATTTTTGAGGAGCCTTTTTAACCTGTTAATTGCGTTCGATGTGAATAACCGTCAATTCAAATCTTCGATTTGATGATATTTACGTATAATTTTATATCTAATAAAAGTGAAATCTTATCCGCTTATTAAGCTTTTTTCGCAAAATTTATTTTGAAACCAATTAGTTGCGTTCGATGTGCATCATCGCTTGATTTTCAATCCATCTAGCTTGAGGGACTTCGAAAAATAAGTTCCGCAGTTAATTGGTCAAAATTTTCTCTTGTGAATTTATAATAGAGGGTAATAGAATCTCTGTTATTCAAATCACTTGCCAACGGTTTTGTTTGTGATAGTTGCAGTTATTAAATGATCGAAATTTTTTATAAAAAATTTGCAAATTGTAAAATGCAATCAAAAATTTTATTACGTATAGATAAAAAAATTATGTGTGAATATTGAATGCACATTCGTACTTTATTTCCCCATTAAAAAGTTTATATTTTAATGGACAATGCATCCAGAATAAAAATTTAGAAATTATATTTTGGAAAACAACTTCGCAATTGTTCTGATTGCAAGATTTTCAAAAACTTGTAGGGAATGACATTTGATGTTTATACAATTTTTCCATGTATTAATTCATTAAAAAGAAACTTTCTCGCCAACAATCTTCCTTTCCTCGCGGCTAAATAAGTAAAAAAATCTATTTGTTTTTTTCCCTCTCATTAATGAGGTTAGGCTTAACATGTTTTCGGCCGATTATTCCAAACGATTCTGTTTATTTTCTTAATATTTGATGCATTTAAAATTAAACATTGTTAATTAATCTATTTTTCGAATTCATTTTGATGTACTTTCGAATTAAAATAATACAGAATAAAGAAAATGAGATATTTCTAATACGTATTGCGTTACCCCAACTTTCGTAGAAAATTCACTCATTTTGCGTTGCCACAATTGGCTTTGAATCCTCATTTGGCGTTGAAAATTCAATGCTAGTAAAAATTTTTGATCAAATATTTATAGTAATTGTAATTGTTAGGCCGGGATAGCCTGGTTGATAGGGAATTAATTCACATCCCTTGGATTACGAGTTCGAACCTGCAAGCCGAAGACTTTTCGTGTGTGGTGGATGTCAAATCTGTCGTGGTTACAAAGTTCTCCATGTGGAGGGTAATACCACTGAGGGTTTGAGGGTCAGAGATGATCGTTCTCTGTGGATGAATGAATGGATGGATGAAATGCATAAAGGAAGTCGGCCTTGTAAAACTTTTTGTGACGTATGTGAGCTAGATGTCAAACTTCTGGCCTTGGGTGGTCAAGAGGTCATATCCTCTGAAGCTATTGCACTTCTCCTTCCGTTGTGAAGCGGCTCACGAGAACAGCAACAACAATTTAATTATTTAACAAAAAGTAACTAAAATAAAAAATTTCCTGAATAGGAATTGTTTTTTTTAAATTATATTATTTGTTTTTATTTGAATTTTTAAAATGGTCGTGCATTATCTTTCCTTATTAGTGACTTTATTATTGGCTGTTAAAAATCTACTTGTTGATATGAAGCTCTATAACTATCTAATGTACTCTTCTTTATATGCGATAGGTTGTTATTCATAACATATTTAAGGGGTTTGCCTAAAGCTAATTTATGAAAATTCTTTACAAGTTTCTAAAAATCGTGGACATTTCCCTATCTTTTTCTATGACTTATTAGGGTTGAAGCGAGTGTGTTTTATGAAATATTATCTAGATTTGACAAGAACTTTTGGGGGCTATTAATTATAAACAGGAATGATCTCGAATGCTCTTTTTTAAAACGCGATTTGTTTATAAACTGTTATGTAACGCTTAAAGCCTTGCTTTTTTTAGAAGGCTTAATTAGAAAATATGCTCCAGCTTGCTATATTTAAAAGGTAGTGAATAATCAAAGAACTCTAGAAAGCCCTTAAGTTGCCCACATCGGCTGTAAAAATCTAGGGTGAGGGCAGATAAAATGTGAGGACATTGACCGGAAGTTTAGGAAAAGGAAATTAATAATTTTTATCTTATCTTTTTTTATATTATATCGGAAGGATGCTTTTGAAAACTCTCGGGATACACAGAAGCTGCGACATTTTTCAATTCAAAATAGAGAATATTTTATATTTATTCTTTTAAAAGAATCACTTCATTTTTCAGATTAAATTAAATTAGTCGTCTTGGATTAATTTGCCAAGTTCGAAAATCATTTGTTAAAGGGGTTAGCTATTATTATTTCTAAAGTGCAGAAAGATTGGCTTACTGTAACACCGAACATGTATTATATTTTTAGTGAAATGTGATTATTCTTTTTATCGTAAAATTGACTCGATATCGTTTAGAAATTTGTAATAAGAGCATTACAGCTTCAACTGGGGAGGTGGGGGCGTTTTAGTCAGCGGTGTATTTCTAATTTCTCATTTTTTTTCTCATTTCATAAGATTATCACGCATCTAAATCCCTGATAGGTTGTCATAAAATTGGAGTAACATTTGAAGACATTTTTTTTTTTTTTTTCGTTATAAGTATTTTCAAATATGTTAGTTATTCTATTTCTGTTTCTCAAATTCAGTAGTTTTATTAAATTCTAATTCAGTTTTATTAATAATTTTTCATTTTATGCGATGTATAATATTCAAATTGTGTATGCAACGAAAAAGGCCTAATGTATCTAGTTAAGTATATTTGCAGTTTGGCTATTTTCGGATGGATCTCGTAATTTTAAACTGGAGTCAGATGACGTGACGTATGCCCGTCACTTTTTGTGTTTCAGTCAATACTGAATTATTAATATTTTTAAAAATAACGTCTACCCAATGCTACCTATTCCCATTTTGCAATAACGGCCCACGTTGGCCTAATGGCTCAGTCTTTACTTCGAGAAGGGGAAAATGGGGCCTAGCTGTTGCTAAATGTAAAAGTGTGAGGAGAGGGCTGTCGTCTCGAGTGCAATCCTACTAGGGTAGATCGAAGATTCGAGAAAAAGTGATTTTATTTAAAACATACTGTTCAAAAACAATTTTGTTTGTATTGCAAATCTCGAAATCAAGTATTTTGCAAACTTTGTTCGTTAGTCAATTTTATTTTCATCTATTTAACAACAACGTAAACAGCAATTGTTAGCGTAATTAAATGCATAGAAACAAGTTTTTACTGATTTCCCTATTTTAAATCACCCATTTTTCTATTCTCATACCTGTAAATTGATTCGACATGTTCCGTTTTGAATAACTGCTCCATTTATAGGTTGTTTAGTTCTTTCAAGCAAAAACACTGTGCAATGCGAACAAATCCAAATAAATGCAAAATCAGTTATTGTGTTTAGTACAGCAACAGTGCTTTACATTAACTGCGACCGCCTCAAATAATTTGTCTTCTGAACCAGGACAACAAATCTATATCAATAAAAATGCAACTCGAAATGCGTTGCTAAGCGCAAAACTAGAGAACGGCTCGACCAATTCGGCTAATTTTTATTTTAATATTTTCGTTAAGACACGAGGATGGTTCTTATTAAGAGAAAAAATGAAAAAACTGCGAGGAAAATAGTTAAAACGACACTTTTCTTACTTTCCCGCCAAAAATCTCCATTTCCTTCCCCCACACCAACTGAGTAAGATAGCAGGAAGTAATAAATTATGATATGCTTAAAAAGAAATACGCGAAGTCAGTTGGTTTTCATTTATAGTTAACGGGATGCTTAAAAAAGAAAGAAAATAGTTGCTTTTATTATTAGTCTTTATGAATATTTAATTTATGCCTGCTCAAAATAAAGTCTGGGCAGGGAAGAAAAAAAAGAAAGAAAAGAAGGGTGTGTGTGTGTCACCATTATTTCCTCTGTGCACGGCATTTTCCAAGCTGTTTTTAAACTTTCGCATCTCTTGAAAACCAATTGTGTCTTTATTTGTTTAGTGTGTTTACATTTATGAGAATTTGAATCTCATTATTCTATAATAGCGTAGAATTTTAGACCTTTCCCTCTACCATGTAAGTAAAATATCAATTCCGGGAAAATCATTGCACGGATAGAAATAGAAAGATGAGTAGTACAATGAACCGAGCATCTGAAGAAAATAATACTATAAATGAATTATATGATTATCAAAATTTATTTGGTTTAAAAATATTTTGGTGAAAAACCTGTTATGAGACACAGCTACATAAAATATAATATGAACATTTTAGCGAGCATTAATATTGGCGAACCGACTGGTCGCCAAAGGCGGCTAATTGGAAATGAAATTCCAAAGAACGTTTGATTAAAGACATCGGCAAAATTACAGACATTCATTTCCATATAACTAAATATTTTATCGTCTTCTCAAAGTAAAGTACATTAATTTAAAACGAGAAAGTGTGGAATAAAATTCAGGCATATTAACCTAGTATAATGTAAAAATAGGTGAATCGCTTTCGAATGAACGGAAAATAAAATTTATCTATTCTCAGTTTTATTCTGCAACATCATAAATTAATTTATTAGACGCGTTATGTACGGATGCTTCGTCGAAAACTATGCAAGAGATGAATTCTTTTTTAGTGAAGAATCAGCTCTGACCGTGAGGCGATCGTTTCATTTCATTTTTTGGGATAGCCGAATAAAATATCTGCAAATCACTGTGCATGAATTAATGAGATTTGAGTGTGTCGATTTATTTGAATTTTGCCTCGGATCATTTCACTTTATCATTTCTTGTGACAAATTTACGTTCTTGTTAATTACAAGTTTTCGGATTCTTGATTGGGCCGTCGCCCAACGTCATGGGCTTAATAACCTAATTGAATGAGAGGAGGCTGTTTGCCTTCATTATCTATCATCGCTGGCGAGACTACTTATTAATTTTGCGCAGGCATTGAATGCTGCGTTTTTTAGAGGAACACAGGTAAATAATGAAAACTTGGATTGATCTGCTTTGTCGAGGCACGAAAAAATGTTTACTGTACCACTTTTTTTTAGTCTATATTTTACGTTTTACGTAGATATTCGAGCGTTTTTATTTTTTACCTATAAGTTCTTATTTGTCTCGCTAATTCTACATTTTATCCATTGTCCATTGTTTAAGTTCAACTATGGCAAACTTTTCTACGTCCGTCATAGAATATCGTACGCCTTATCGAACACTGTTTCGGCGAAGGAGGACGGCCGATTCTTCTGGGAGAGAAAGACTTCGGTGACTGCTTTAGATAATGCGACGCAATCGTGGCTTCCGTTCGACGTGCGTGAAGCGAAAAATAACCACATTATCGTAGGGAATAAATTGAACCTAACCTTGTCACATTTTCAGAAATAAACTTGGTCTTCTCTATTATGATTTTTGTTTGTTTTCTGCTAGCATTATAAAAGTATCTAGAAATATAATGTCGTTGCAATATTTTATCTTTGATTATACGCGCAAAATAAATAAATGAATAAATAAGAATTTTGAAAATTTTACATGATTAAAATTTATTTTTACAGCTGTATCACATAATTTTAGATTTTCTGCTGAAGATAATATTTGCACTGTATACATTCACCTTGAAATGATTATTATGAAAGCCACTAGAACTTTTTGGTGACACTTATTTTTCATGAACACTCACTTCGCCCGTACGGGTGTAACCCTTCTCTGCACGATGATTATGTTCTGTGTGTTTCAAGAATATATAGCTGAGTTCGCTGAAAATAAAATAAACCGAATGCGCGTAGAATTCGATGAGATTTTGATGTTTGGAGAATTCAGTATGGGTCCAGTTGTGTGCAACGTCGTCATCTTCTACCTCTCTGCATTGCGACAGTCGACCCTAATAGCTTTGATTATCTTCGAAATCGGATATCGGTGTAATTTTTTGGGTTATCAAATCGGATGTGGCTCGACGGTTCCAGATGGCAAATGTCAAACTGTGTCGTGCGCCTGTACATTCATAGACTGCTTCGATGGCACTGGTCATCGCACCCTGCACTGAAAGCCACTTTTGTATGGAAGCATAGCGTCACCTCTTAACAGTAGTCTTCTTTTTCAGAACTCTCTAAGTTGTTACTTCGCTTTAGTTTATTATTATTATTTGGAAAAATAAAGGCTGCATATCGTTGCTTTCTGATCTTTAATGCTATATTGAATCAGCAAATTTGATCTCTCAAATGGCAAAAAATGCTATACGTAATGTGCTCGTTGAATAATTTTCTTGGCATGATAATATTTGCAGTCGGTGAATTGCATCGTGCGTAATGGAAGAAAAACCTATACAGAGCAAGCCATTGAGGTTAGATCTACTGAATTTGACCAGTAGTCGGTAATAAATGTTTATGAGAAAAATATTGTTTTTAAATTTTGATTAGATTACATCTATTACTGAAAAGGAATAGAAGATTTAACGTATTTCCTCGACCATTCCTCGAATTGCTGAACTTATTCTCACGCGCATTACGACGTATTAAATACATTTTTTATATATACACATTCTCGCATTATATATTTCAGACAAAAAAAAAATTAATTAAAACAAATCAAGTTTAAAACATTATCATGTATCAATTATTTCAACCTAATTTCTCCTGTATGCATTTTTTACTTGAATAATGTCGTGTTTTTACTTTTTATGTACGAAATATTAAGTATTGAAAAGGTTAAAAACTTAGTCTTCAAGATTTTAATATTTTTTTAGATTTTTCTAAGTATATATATATATAAATAAAACAAATAATTATGTTTATTCCTTTGCATGTAAATACTGAAACGCAGCAAATGCGATAGGTGAAATTTGTCATGTGGTTTCTTTATTTGAATAGTAAAATTATATTCGAAAAATTTCCGTCCATGTGTATATATAGACGGACAGTGACGTCGTGTTTACGCATGTACGCTGTGACTCAAAAAGATTACAAACTGAATGAGTGAATTTTAATGTGTGACATTTACATTAATTTTGCACCAAGATTCATCAAATGATAAACTGTCTGTGATGAAGTGAATATCATATTTCAAAAACACAATTAACAACAAAAAAAATTGGCAAGCGTTTTTTAAATGATATTTTCAGATTTTTACCACATTTTGGATCCGTTTGTCAAAAAAGAAAAATCTAAAATGCTTTTTTCATTTTTTATCATGTCAGATCATGGTGTTTTTTGGGGATGAGGTTTTCGGCGTCAACAAAAATCCATAGGCGAAACATGATTTTTTATCTGCACGAGCATCTCAAAAAATCAATTTTTAATAACGTATTGCCATTGCATTTACGAAAGCTCTGGTTAAAAAAAATAAGTTAATTACTAAATGAAATAAAACCTAGAAAAATGCCATTTTGAGCACGTGATTATATGAAATGAAATAAATAGGAAATGGGATAAATTTTTAAAACAATAAATACAAGACAGTTTAAGTTGCACGAGCACGTGATGCTTATTCGTTCAAGAAATGATGTACATTGAAATATGCATAGCAGATTTCATTTCAATTCCCCCCTCCCCCAATTTTACAAGGCTAAACTGAAAAGCGCAATATTTTGAAACCATTCGAAAACATCAAGGAAAGAGTAATTCTGTTAGTTTTCCTTCTAAATTTTGCAAGCATCAGAATATCTCGGATATTTCGTGTCCATTCAACTAATATATATATATATATATATATATCACCCTAGAAATTTTGGAATGTAACCTAGGCCTAAATTCTTGTCCACCTGTTCAAAAGGCTGCGATGCCAACCGTGTTTTTTTTCGTCAGGTCACAACCTGTTTATTGGATGTGAGAAGAACATCAGATGTGAATAGTAAATGAGCCATAAAACGAAGTGAGTAAATAAATAAATTTTTCAACCTCGGATAATAAAAGATTTGCATGCGAGCGCATATTTTGATCACTTCGTACTGTGGGCAATCACGTTTAAATGCTGTAATTTGCTACGCCAGGTTCCACGAAGTAGCTGTCTAGGTGCATTCCACGGGATATAAAAAAAAAGCAGTTGGGCACGTTTTATGGGTTATTTAATGTACTTATTCAATTGTTATTTGTGGTAAGGCATTCTTGATTGTAAAAATGTTGCATCCAACTGTCTATACTAAGTTTTACGGCTCTGATATATGAACGTAGAAAATTTTGCCGCTCTTGGGAAAAGTAACAGTCTGGTCAATTGGAAGCATGCCTAACGATGCATTTCATCTCAAATAAACTGTTAACTGTATACTGCTACCCGTTTGCCGGTTTCGAACACAATTTTCGTTTCGGTCAGTTGTTTTCTTTGTACTTTGTTGCACAAAATTAAGTGGGTTTTTTTTTCATTGGAAATTCATTATTTTTGAGCACGTTTGTTTGCTATATCGGTTCTCCACTCCAATGAAATTGAAGCTAATAAATTGAATACCAACTCGTATGTAATCATTATTTTAAGAGGGGAAAATACCTTTACAAGCAAGATTTTTAAAAAAGGTTTCCGATATTGTCTTTTTGACTGAATTTGAAATATCACTGATCGCTTAGTACCGATTATTTAATGATGCAATTTAATATCTCTTTGAAAAATAAAGACATTTTTTTCTCTTTTTGGTAAGGGTGGAGAATTTAGATTCATGAAAGTTGTGAAAAGCATCGCTTCTTTCATGCCATGTGATTTATCCGTACTTTTTAGAATGTATAAGAATCAGCACAAAAGTTAGTTTTTTTTTTCTTCATTAACAAACCTTTTATTTATCATTTGCTTGTTGGCAAGACCCTGTTTTGAATCAAAAGTTCATGGGTTTAGATCTGGCACCATGGTAGGTCCATGGGGAGCTGGTGTTCGTTAAGTTCACTGTCTTGAATGGAACTTCCTTCTGTTGGTATGGCATGGAATTCGGATTGTGACACACAAGTTCACATTGGATCCTGATCATCGGACGAAGATTTGAAATTGAAAAGTTCCTCTGCAAAATATCCCCGGTGTGCATTCAAAGCGAAGTTTTACTTAACTTTTGTTAATTTGCCATTCTGAGCATTGTGCTGAATTGTTAAGAAGCAAAGCCCATCAAGTCCCCGCGCCCACCCTCTCTTTATTATTCTGGGGAATTCTTTTTCCCTTGTTGCGATTATATTATTAATGCAGTATATATTCGAGTACAAATTATTAAATACTTGAATTGTCTATTCTGTTTGCACAACTTTCTCCATATAATACCAGTTTCCAAGATATAGAATTCAAACTTTCGTGAATTTTGCCGTACATTTGCATTTTTACTTTCTCGTATACTAAGTGCAGAAAACGTATTTTAATCTTCAAAGAATTTCGAATCCGAAATCTTGATAAATGACTCTCCTAGACCTGTACCTATTTCTGATTCCGAGTTCGAAAAGCACATTTTTGGCATCATGTTTGTCTATAACAAAGACAACTGGAAAAACACGTTGAGGTAGGCGGATGAAATCCTTTATATTATCTTTACGCCAAATTTCTATCAAACTTTTAGTAAAACTCTGTCAAAGAGAGTCAGTCTCCGGTTTTAAGAACTAAACAAAGCGAATTCGTTGGATGTAATTGAATTCAAAGGCTTGTGAAGAATGGGTATTGGATAGAATTAGCAGCTTAGGGATCGTAGCTGCGTTACATGACCACTAGACAAAAATGATCACTCGTGTCCAGAAGTAGTTATCTGGCTTATGAAGCTATCACCGCAGGCTTGACATTTATGTTGTAGACCTGTAAAATTTTGAGCCAAATCTAACTAGGGGATTTGTACTTTCAGAAGCTCTTTGTCTATAAATACTATAATTCAAAAACAATTTGAGCTTTACGGATGAAATTTGGTGTGTGATCTGTACTCCAAATTTTGAATGAAGTACTTTGGAGGGAAGACTGCCTGTCCAGCTGCTAAGCGATTTCTACGAAATTAAGGGGGCTAAGTGGATATTATTTGCTGCACTTTAATCTACATCCAGAGGGCAGATTAGTATCAAGTTTTGAGCCCAGTCCGTCAAGGGCTGGATTGTTTAAACTCTCGCATGCGCGATGCTTAAACATCGACTTTATATGTGAATTTGTGTCTGCGATTATAGTTTTGTATCCAATATTAGTTTCAGTCGTTGCAGAAAAAAAGCGCTCCTCAAAAACAAATAAGCCTTTTTTAGAGTGTATTGGAAAAAATTTGGGAACGATCACTGCTTAGGACTTCAGTGCTGTTCGTCGTACATACTGGAGTGGGGGGGGGAGGCTAACACTTGCTCGCAAATGTTTAATTTTAATATTTACGATTTTATAGAGTGTGTATATACGAAGAAAACACATTTCTTATTTCAAGGCTTTTTTTTCCCTATCAGTTTGAGGATTCATCTGGTTAGAAAGTCTTTATTTACAGTCATTATATTGAGCTTTCTAATATCGAAAAAATATTGCCTATTGTCTTCAGACGGGAAGTGTGTGTGTTTGCATGTAAAGCTTGTTTACAATTTTTCTCTTGGTCTACTTATTTCGAAAGTAAATTATGTGTTGCCACAGTTACGGGTAACAAGCATAAATTCTGCGCTTTATTTCGATGAGTATAAAATATATAGTAATGAATCGTAGCGTGAATCAGGGAAAAGCTCGTAATATTACGCTTTACTCCAACTTCCTTATCTGGTTCATTCGGTAGGCAAATCCCAGTTGTCATTTCCGAACAAACATTTTAATAACTTGTGATCTTCATTACTGTATTTCCTGGAGCAACGGCTCGACGGAGGGGGAAAAAATTGCGATTTCATCCTTGTCAGTTCATATTAAAATCAGTATTGAGAATAACAAGTTTACCCTGTCAAAGAACGTAACTGCTTTTGATCATTTTACTTTTGATAACAGAAATTTAATACGACAGATTTGCTGAAATGACTACTTGAAAACTATGTTGCTGTTGTTATCACTGAAGATGTTTTACTAATGGATTACCTATTTTAAAATATTTTTTTATCGGGTTGTAATGATTTTGTTGTCATGATGTAATTTATTTGAAATGCCAAAAATAATTGTTGTTGACGGCAAAAATAAACTATTTAGGAACTATACTATAGAAAATAACTATTGGAAATGGTTGAAAGAAAAAATGTTAAGACTGTTTTTTATAAAAATTATGTTTATAATTTAACTCACTAACTGGTATTTAAAGTAGTAAAATTACATATAGCTTAAAAATGTAAAGGTGTGTAATTGATCTTCGGGACCGATCCATAGAAATGCATATTAACTTCGAATAAGATAGGAAAAAAATTTAACAACTCCTCTCATTTGTGTTATAAAGCCCCATTTAAATTATTTTGCGGTGGGCTGGTGGAAAGGCTCATGAGCTGCTGGGTTTGAGGTTCCAGACTCAATTCCATCGAAGAACCGTTGTGTAAGGGTCTCTGTTCCACCTTAAATAGGTCAGAGCCAAAGGTCCTGGCTCTAGTGTGATGTGAAGAAAGGAATGCCTGCTCAGGTGTTGTCCTCTTCTTCTGACCGTGGTTCAAAATTACGAGTTCCGTCCCAAAATAGTCCTAGTATTGCTTTTACAACAGGAAGTCAATGGTGATTAAACTAAATCCTATTTAAATTTTAAGATAAAATCAGTTGTTTATTTTCCAATGTCAAAAAAAAAAAAAAAAAACTAATATGATAGAAGTCTTTGGTTATGGCTATATTTTACTATCCTAACTTACCTCCTCTTTGAATTTTTTTAATAATCGCAATTTCAAAAGCTTGAAAAAGTCAAAATATGCATATAGATTGAAAATCATCCAAAAAGCATTTATAAACTTTGCATCAATAATTCAAAGAAATTAAAATCGTTGATTAATCTATTTATCGACTTTAAACCAGGAATTATTTTCAAATATTAATTCGACATAACAGTTTCTTTATTTATTTGCTGTTAAATTGAATGTTTTTATGTTCAGTTTTCTCTTTACAGACTATACTCTGCTGCCTGTCTTAACAAAACTTTTTAAATATGCTTTTGTTTTGTAATATTTATAGTTTAAAAATATTTCTTGCCCAGCAGGCTTGAAAGTGCAGACTTTCTTTGAAATATTAGTATTTTGCTATTCATGGGTGTCCATATTATGAGATCATATGATGAATAGCGATAATATCTGAATTTGAATTAAACGTAGGAAACTTGAGAATGTCATCAAATACTTAGGTGTAAAATTAGTTTTCAAAGAGCTTGCCTTGTGGCCATTTTTAATTTTCTTCAAAATGACCCGGTGTTATATATATATATATATATATATATATATATATATATATATATATATCATTGTGTGGAGTTTCTATTATTTTAAACCAACATAACTTTGCAGATGCGTAGTCAAAACGGTGGCAAAGTTGGAATGAAATTAAATTTATTTTTTAACGGCAAGACATAGTTTGTACACTTGGATTAAAAGCGGATCGCGTCTGTTCTCCCTGAACACAAGAGAAAAGTGTACGAAAGCTTTTCCCTAGGTGCTTTTGCAAAGAGACACTATTGATTCAGTAAAAGGAATCTTTGTAAGACGCATTTGTTGGGGATTTTTATCCCTTCGCTCAGAGCGTGAGAATTGCAATAGTCAACTTTTTTTAGAGAGCATTTTGGAATTAATTAAATAAAAAATTTGATTCGAATCCAAAAATTTAAAAAATATATAAAAAAGTAACATCGATTTATTAAAAATAAAAAAGGGCATAAATTAGATTAAATATATATATATATATCAAAAGATTCAGCCTTTTGTAAAACTGATTTTTTGTGTTATATAAATAATCTATAATTTTAAAGTGTATAATAATAATTATTACACGTTATCGTTTTCAGTTGTGATTCAGTGGATATATTATAGTTAGGATCCCAGCACCGTTGTTTCAGTAATGCTTCAAATTGCTTTTTTATATGATGGGGGGGATAATTTAGTCCTACGTATCCAAACTATTAAAAGTTCTAGTTGAATCAATTCTAAATCAAGCTGACAACGGAAGAAAAGAAATCTTTTATTTTATAATTTCTGCAATAGATGTTAGTTCTATTTTTAAAGGGGGGGGTAGTTAAGTTTTGAAAAAAAATTAATATTTATGATCTCCTAGTGGAATGCTTTATGTGCTCACTTCTTTTTCAAAAAATTTTATATTTTGATATTCTTCGACCAAACGCTTTCAGAAACATTTTTGCAAGGCCCAATCAACCTTCAACGCTCTATAATGCACGATAAACGATTGACTTCATTTGATGGGAAGTAAATCTATGCATTGATCGAGTGAAATAAATGCCATCCTTTTGACTCTTGTCGAGATTCTTGATTTAATGGAATGGAAAGTTCTGTGCGCATAAATATTCTCTCGTGGACAGTATGAGAAAATACATTTTATCCCTTTAAAAAAATATATTATTTTAAATGTACATTCATTCTGTGATCATTTATTTATTATTTATATAAATTAGACCAATTTAGAAATTTTATCTGATTGATAATATTTGCAATTTCATTCAATGGAGTTCACAATTAGAATCATGCGTTAATCTGGTTTTCGAACTCAGCCTGAACTCCGCATATGTTTTTAGTCACTCCCAGATTTCAACTTAACTTAGGGTGACAGTAAAAGGCTTATTTAGATTCCAATTTAAACAAAATCGTGTGATCGATCGTATAATGTGATTTTTTAAGCACGATGCATAACATGCACAACCACCGTTTCCATTTGATTTACATCCGACTTAGACAATGGATAATGGACAGTGGCACACTAAAAATTGAACTAAGAGCCGAGCTTGCGATAATTTGCTTCTGTGTGAAGTTTTAGGATCGCTGAAATGTTGAATTCTTTTTGGAAGGCTACACATCAACTCGTTGCAATTAAATGTGTAGCCAGCAAGCTTAAAATATTCAACAATGATCTTATTATTGATGATTGCAGAGACAATTTTTCGTTGTTTCCTATTACAACCCAAACAACAACATAATTCTTATTTTGGCAGTGAGTAATTTATTTCATTTCATATAGACACATGTTAAAAAATTGCATTCTTCACGATTTCATTTGCAATAAGAATTAAATTTTCTTTCATGCATACAAAATATACTCGTGAAAGTTTTAAATTTATCTTTATTTTATTTCAAGTAAATTATTAGAAAAAGTTGCTTAAAATATTTTTTATTACTTGATTGAAGATCGAAACAAAATAATGGGCATCTTTGCAAAGATAATTTTTTAAATATAATTTGGTTTTTTATTAAAATTATACTAACATACATATACATTCATTTTTGTTATAGACAGCGTACGTTTTCAGCATTTGCAAGTTAACCAAGAGATGATACGACATAGGAACTTTCGCTTAAACTGTTGTCACTAATATTTTGTTGATTTCGTAGTTTATGCAAAATGGCATTAAACCATCTTTAATTTCTGTAGCATATAGAAGATAAAGGAATGTTTCAGGAATCGGTAGAGGTAGAACTCTCACAGATTTTGTATCAATAATTCAAATGAATAGAAAATCGGCGCATCTCAGCGCCCTTTAGGACTGTCATATTTTAATGCCGATTTTGTTCTTACTCCTCGCGCATTATTGTCTTGGCAGCTCTCTCCAGACAAATGCTAACAAGCGAAGAAAAATTAACGAGGACCCCAACTTCTCGTTATTCGCGGTGCCGACTGTTTGTCTTGAAACACACGCCATAAATTACTTATCCGGGCTGTCTGTTATTTTTTCCCCTTCTAATGATCAGAATACTTTGAGGCACTAATGCACTTTTTCTGTCTTTTTCTTTTAAGTACTGGTTATCTGTATTGATACGGATGTCGACAGATGTCTTTGGAAATCAGTCAGTGGTTGAACAATCATTACCGTTTTGGGATTGTTGATTTTTCCGTTGTGTGTGTGTGGTCTCGCTAAAGAAAGGATTGTCAGTTTTAATCAGTGATCTTTTTATCTTGACTTCAACTAATTTTATGTACAGTTTGCTTATCTTTCTTTTCTGTTTTTTTTTTAATGTGTAGGTCGAATATGTTGCATCCTAAAATGCAATGTTTGGCTGTTTAGTAGATATGAAATCCTTAGTTATTGCGACTTTTGAAAAGACAAACGTCTCGTATGAACCCGGGGAAAGTAAAGATAAGTTAATGAGAGTTATCTTAATATTTAATTATTATTTCATCCTTTGCACACAAGCTACTTTCGTAAACGTACGATGCATATTGAAAACTTTAAGCGCAATCTTATTATTTTTTTCGAACTCTTTGCTTACTTTATTAAACCTAATTTTTTTAATGTATTAATATATAAATAGATGATGAGCTCATAAAATAACGCTTTTTACTTTCTCGTGTACGGAATATAAAGAAAAATACTACAATTGTCAAAAAATGTGAACACGAAATTTCGACGAAGCTCTACATTTATAGGTATTTTTGAGTTGGAAAAACACATTTTTTTAGAATGTCTGTCTGCCTGTGACAGAAATAACTCAAAAACGCCTTCAATTAGATGGAAGAACTTTGGTATAGGATCTTTACAACGAATTTGTAGATTTTTATCAAATTTTGGGTAATAATTATTCAGGCGTTTGTCTGTTCGGCTATTCGTACATAATTTAATACAATAACTAATAGTAAATGTAAGAAGCCCAATAGATAAAATTCTTTGAACAGATTTAACATTTGTAGCGTGAACACCTGTCGAATTTTGAAAAATATCCAACAAGGGCTTTGAAAATCTATCGGTATGTATTTTCAGAAGCATGTAATCTCGATAACTAAAAAACGAAGTGACCCAAATGTGTCAAATTTGTTTTTTGATTTCAATTGGTTGGGGGTAAAACGCATCTAAAACACGATTTCACTTCTATTGGAGAAGTGGAAGCTTGAGGGGGACGACTTCTTGTGATGAAATCGGGTTAAGACATTTAAAAATTAGAAATAAAGGATTATGTTTATTTATGCAGACATTTTTGGAAATTCGTGGAATATAATAACCATAGAAATTTTTTGCCCTCAAATGGTTCCAAGAACTATAATTGTTCAAATGGTTTTAGACAATTATGGTTTCAAAATTCATAAGAGATAAGATATCAACATCAGTGAGCTCTACATTAAGGTCTCATTAAATTTAAAGCGAGTTGATCTATGCATCATCTATTTTATTTCTGTTTTAGTCCATATTAATGTCGAATTTGTGTCAAGGTATTGATTTTATTGTCTTTCTGACTTAGCTTGAAGGTCTCGTGATTAGTTTTTTTCAACGAATACTAGATGATCGGTTACGTCTCCATATTACATGAATAAAATGCATCGACCCTATTGCTTAATGTAAATATCTTTTTTTCACCTTTTCTCTTACTTTTTATATACTTCCTGACGCATGCATAAAAGGCCTGAAGGTTTTCTAATCCGATAATAAATAGTTTTTTAATCCCTTATTTTTGTGATCCATGCAAGAAATTAATCTTAATAAGTAATATATCATTTTTATTCATTTCAACCAAAAAAATATTTTAATGGACCTTTACAAAAAAAAAATTAAGTCAATTCTTCCAAAACAATGGCATATTCCTCTGGAGATATAATTCAGTGATTCCCTTGCTCAACTAGATCGAACTGAGTGGTTCAAAGTCAGTGGTAACTAAGTAAAGAATCATGCTAATTAGAGATTAGATCAATTGTGGATTTCCCATCTTCGTCGAGGTTTCTTTGGCTTAATAATACTGTTGAGTCAGTGAATTTGCGCTCGGATCGACCGTTACGCTACCTGCCACTCACACCGGCACACTGCCGAGCCAGATTAAAGTGGTGCATGGATGTATAGTCTTTAGCGACGAATCCCACTTCCAACTGTTTCCTGACGATCATCGAAGACGTGTTTGGAGACACCCGGGGCAAAGGGGGGATCCTGCTTTCGCTATTGCACGCCACACCGGCCCTCAACTAGGCATTATGGTCTGGGGTGCCATTTACTTTGATAGCCGGATTCCTTTGGTCATCATTAGAGGTACAGTTACTGCACATCATACGTCGACGACATCCTAAGACCTGTTTTGCTACCGTTTCTTTTGCAGTACCCTGGGTTGGTTTTTCTGCAGGACATTCTCGCACCACATATGACACGTGTTGCTATGAACTGTCTGCAAGCTTGTCAAACACTTCCTTGGCCTGCCAGATCTCTCTTCCATCTAACATGTCGGGGATATGATGGGAAGGTGAATGCATCTGCCACGGAATGTTGATGAATTTGTTCGACAATTGGAGCGAATTTGGCAGGAACTATAGCAGACCATCCGGAAGCTTTATTGATCTATGCCACGCCGTGTGGCAGCTTGTATCCAGGCTAGAGACGGGTCAACGCCTTATTGAACTTGTTACAGTAAATCTGAAATCAATTATTCAATTGTTCTGAGATTTTCATCATTTCTATCCTGTACATTGCCTTCCTATCCACCAATTTTCGTCTCAATCGGACAACTCCTTCTTGGGGCATCGATTTTTTTTGTTATAGAGTGTATATCCACTTGCTATCTGTATGCGCCAACTCGTGCGCAAAGGTTTAACGCACTATCCCCATCATAACCTATGAAAAAAGCAGGATCACGAATGAAAAGGATTTCACAATAATAAATAAGTTTAGGATTTTTTTCAAAGATGTTTATTACTTTTCTACAGTATGTAGAGAAACCATCGTAATCGTCAAAGAATTAACCTATTAAATCTCTGTGTATAAAGAAAAAAAAACAATTTTGAAGTCATATTTGTTGACGAGCACGAAACAAGAACGGTTGTAGTATGTTTATAAAATCTTTATTTTTATTAGATAGGCAAACAGTTTTGGACAAAATCCTCTGCAGGAAATATGTTTTGTTCACATGAACGCCAAAACTCGAAAGCTGCAACTACAGTAAAATTTAGAATACGATTTCATTGCTTGATTTATCGATTTGACTCTGTCTCTGTGTGTTTATAAACATGGGGCCTTACATATAACAAGTTACGTAATCTGGCCTGTGGTCTTCACACGTAATTTTGAGGCCTATATCAAATATTGGATTTTCCGGTTAAAGAGAAGAGACCCTAATGCACACTCAGTTGTTTTATGAAATGTTGTATTGTTTAAATGTCGGGGAAAAAACAGAATCGAAAGCTCTGTCAAAAGATATATGTTCCCATTTAGAATTATCTCAGCCGCTCTTTCAGTATCAATCTTAGTGATCTCTTTTTGACGTTTCTAAATTTATTTCTCTTAAAAGTATACCACTAATCATCGAGTAAAGTTCTACAATAAAATCTCTGTACTTAAATTCTTGGCACCGAAATCGCTCTAATTACTTATTACTGAATGGCAACAGTGAAGTTTAAAGAAATCACCGTGTAAATGCTCCAGACTACATCGTCGTAACCGTTGCACTTGACTGAATGTTCGCCCATTAACCGGGCTGCGAAAATGTCGTGAGAAATGCTTTGGAGACAGCCGGCATTTCATTGAATCAGAAGGAAGATGACATAAAGCAAACAGGCATCAAACGGAAACTTTAACACGTGTTAATATAGGTTTAACCGCCACCAGGTGGATAATCGACATGATTTAATTTTTTAATATCAAAAAGTCAATCAAAAATAATTTATCAAAAGTCTTTGATCAAAAAGGTCAATTATCTGGCCTAACAATTTGGCCGCCAAAAGTGATTTTGTAGATATCTTATTCGCAGTTATGTATGTACTATCACAGAGCACATTCTGACATTTAATACGAAGGAAATTATAATATTTCCTGTCTTAATTTGCGGTGTTTTAATCAATCATGACTATGATCATCGAATTAAGTTATCTCCTTTTTCAAGTCTTCCGATTGATAGGTAAAATGTTTGATTAGCTACCAAATCAAACATTTAAAAAAATAAAAGATAAATATTTTTTAACGAAAAATGGAGCATGGAATAAATAGTAACCGTCTTTTTTAATAACGGATGGTTGAATTCTTGATTCATAGTCCTATTGTAAATTCAACTTTTTATGATCATATTTACGATATAAATGTATCCTCTCGATGTTTTGCCGTTTTTACGGTATCACGTTTATTCGTATTTCATTTAAAATATTCCATCTTCACAATTAGTTAAAACGAAGATCGTTGAAGGCCTTACATGATTACATATAATTAATCACTTTTTTTCGCATACATTTTGCGTAAATAAATTAATTCATCGAACTCCGATATGCATTTTAATGGTTTTTCTTTCTATGTTTTGTAAAAAAAAAAAAAAAAAATGTTTAACTAGAATTTTTTTAATGCAAAAATTGTTTATTTTTCCCAGGACTGAAGTTTAAAGCTTTCGATAAACGTAGATCAAAACAAAGCAGATGTTAATTTATCATTCGAAAATTAGCACCTTATTATGGATAAAAATAAAGAGTTGTTATAAAGGTGATCACTTTCGCGTTGTAAATTTAAATGACTTGAAATGAAAAATATCATTATTTGTCCTTTGAGTAGATGTGTAGTTTTTATTGAGGCATCTTGGTAATTTCATTTTAAATCTATTTAAATGGGATTGCATGTGTAAATCTATCTATCGAAAGGAGGGCAGGAAGAAACGGGTTTTTAATTCGAGCTGCATTATTACGCATGTTTTTTGTTTTTTCCCTGAAATTCATGAACAATTTATTCCTTGAATAATATTAAATTTTTGTTTTGTTTTTTTCCATTATCCTAGTCCTGATGCCATTAATCATGAAAAGATAACATTCGGTTAGGTGTTTAAGATTTAAGTGTTTTGATTGAACTTTCATCTTTTGTTGTGATACTGTATTTAATGCAGTGTTCAGTAAGTAAATTATGTTCATTTAAGTTCAAAAGATCGTCAAAATATGTATATACAGAATCTCTTCTATTGCTATGATTTTTGGCTGCCGTTATTAGTTCTTTCAAAAATGGTGAATTAACTCTCATTTAGTTGTGAACGACGTAAAACGTACTATTTTTTCGATACAAAATATCGACTTTATTTGTGTATTTGAAATAAAGTAAGGATATTACCCTAAATTCCGGATTATTAAGAGTCGCGTGGAAATCGAACTCCAAAATACATATATAGCCCGTAAAATGACTACACGCATCTTCAAAAATCAAACGCAAATTGCAGGAAGCCACCAGATGACACCGATATTACCTCACAATGACGAGAATATAAAAGAGTAATGCATAAGGAATACAGGCAAAGGAGTAAAATTGTTCGCAAGCGCTTAACAATCATACCAACCATGCAATATTGGTTTTTGTAAAAAGTTTTTTTTTCTTCTAAATTGCTCCAGGGGGCAAAGAAATCGCCTTTTTTAAAAATTAATTATACAATCATATAGCATCTTTTTGGGTCTTTACTTTTTGTTTGATAAATAGGCTTTACAAATAATTTATATTTGTTTTTCTTCTGACTCTTTCTTTTCTTGAACCTGTATTATCCTTAATTTATGGATATGATATTGACATTAATAATTTCTATAAGGAATTACTATATGGACATGATTAAACATTGATAATTTCATTATATATCATTCGTATGCTTTGCAACGAATAATATCTAATGAAATATTTCTTTTAAAAATTACACATTTTCGATTTCGAAAATGATATTACATTATCATTCGACAGCTTCCGTTTGTAAAGTATAACTTTATTACTTAAAAAAAAAAGAATTTATAATACTTTAGAGTGTTTCAAAATTCGCTAATATATTTTTTTTTCTCTAAAATATCTAAGAATAATTATTCTTATTTTCTGAAAAATGAACTATTTTTTCATGCCCCTCCAACTCCCTTTTTCTGCTTTTGAATGCACATACTTCTGTAGAAAAACTGCGAAATCAATCTCTTTCTCCGTCTTTGTCATAATGATATTCAAAATGTGGAAAGCGCGTGAATGGGTGTATTCAGTCTTCCATTCTTTCCATATTTGCTTCATGACTTACACACTGGTGTGCATTAGTGTTACGAAACGGATAGTAATGTGTTTGTTTTCACTACGCGGATTTCCCTTGCATAATTTCATTGATTATTGTCGTCTGTATTAAATTTTGTAATGGTCATATTGTTTCGATTTAGTAAATGTGTCTTAAAGTGTAATTTGGGTTTTTGTTCTTCGAATGTTCTTTCGAATGTAAATATTAGTGTTTAATGATTGCTATGCATTTCAGTTATTTGTCGAAAATTCTTGATTGTTTTTACTTAGAAATTTAATTTATTTATCGAAAATAACTCTGATCCGTGTGACTAGATCAAAAGAAAAAACACAGTTTTTGAGAGGGAAGTATCAGCATTCCTAAAAGGAAACAGATATTTATTTTTTTTTGTCATTAAATCTGAAATACTAAGATGGTTAGATTCTTAAAGCTGTTAAATTCTTTTTCTTTGATTTCAGTGTCTATAGCCTTGTCTAATTGAATTGAGAATTTTTTCCTTTTCAAAATATCGCTGCACTTTAATGTTCGAGATTTATCCACGCAGAAGAATGGCAATGCTAAAAATATCCTGGGTATGATTATCACAGATTAACAAATGAATATTGTGGTAAAAAAATCTTATTAGCAGAGTATTTAAGATATTAAAGAAATATATTATTTGTGATATACTTTAGATCTATATTATATTGTATTCTAATATAAAAAGTTTTATCTCCTTTTCCTCTATCCATAGAGTTCAGAAACCACTGAAGTCGATTTCAAATAAATGGTGATCTACTAATTGAAGGGGGGAAATGCAGTGCTAAAAATACAAAATTAAAATAATGTTGAATATAAAATAATAAAAACATCAGACCTCAACTCATTAACCTTTGCTGCAATCTAGTGTTTAAAAATGGAAATAAAATATGAAGTTTATGGCCTCATAACAGATCGTTTTTTAGTATGATAAAGTTATATGTATGTAAGTTCTATAAAGTTATCGAAATTTTTATGTCGGATTGAATAATTTAATCGGCAGTTTAAATAGAAAAAAAAAAGCCTTCCCTTCTTTCAGTAAGGATAATCTAAATAACATTTCGTGGTTTTTTTTAATTAAATTTTTGATTAATTTTTTGAAAATATCGATTTGTTTTCTTAAGAAATTTTAGAAATTACTTTATTTGCCCAGTGCAAAAAATAAAGCAAACATCTTACCACATAAAATCTTGTTTAAAAAAGAAGCGAATACATCTTTCGTTTCTGACCAATCATCAATAACAGCTGGTGTTGACAATACCGAGAAAGCTACGTGGTATGTTATAACAACCTTGTCAGTAATCATAACTATAATTTTAAAATATAGAGAATCATTTGATTTATTTAAATAAAATTTAGTTTAAAACAACAAATGTCGTTATTCTATGCTGTAAAACTTTGCTTAAAAAAGCTTCCACGTTGCAAAGGTTTTTTTCCTTCCGAAAATACGATTTTTTAAAAATTTAATTATTAATTTGTAAATAGTTTTTTTTTAATGTTGTTTCAAGATTTTTATGAATTTGCATTGATTTTTATATTTGCATTTATGTACACTTTAATTATGCTCACTCAAATTCTAATTTTTGTCAGAAATTTCCTTACAAAGGAACCTCATAAACCAAAATCGAATCAATAATTTTGTTTAGTTATATTTAGTTTGGTTTCGAATTTCTCAATACTTTCTGCATTTCTTTCAGAAATGTTTTATGTTATTTATTAGTCGAAATCCAACGCATAATACAGCTTATTTATCAGTTAGAGAGCTAGGTAATACAATTCTCAGCAAGCTATCTGCAAAATTTCTAGCAAATAATTTAATAAAACTCAACTAAAAGAATCCCCCCTTTATATCTCTTTTTAACAACAATAATAAAAAAAGGTATTTTTTACCAACGTTTCAAAAGTTTTGTTAAAATAATAATAGAACATCTTGGTTTCATAGAATTTTTTCTTTTAAATCTTTTCTGTAGAAAAATTAAAATATGTATATATATATAATTATTTTAAAACATTTGAAAAAATTGTTCATAATGTAGTTGCAAATTTTAAAACGAAAAAAATATTTAATTTCTGGAACGTTTTTCTACTGCGTGCAAAATTTGCATTTAATTTAATTAATAATTATTTAGCGTTTAAAGCAGTCTCACGCAGGTTTTTATGCTCTATCAGCATGAGTTGCTTCTTGACTGTTTGTAATTCTAATGTTTCCAAGAGACTCAGATTCATCCCTGTCTTTTTGTCTAGAATATAGAAAGATCTGCATTTCAATTTCAAGTTGATTTAGATTTGACGACTTAAAACCCTTCCTCTTTATAGAAATAATTCCACTTTTTTGTAATAGAAGAAGTAAATATATAAATTTTTTCGTGATTTTTTTCGTTTCTCGCATTTGAAATATAGAGAAAGTATTGCAGTCGCCAAAAACTTTAAACTCGGAGATTTGGATAAATATCATTTTTCCCTTTACGTCTTTCTGCCTATCCGTCCATCCACCTGTGATAAAGGTAACTGAAAAACGCCGTAAGCTAGACATATGGAATGTGGTATATGTTCTTAATACCAGATTTGCAAATTTATCAATTTTTTGGGAGAAATCCACTCAGAGAAAGTCGGGTTGGTGTGGCTGTTCAAATGTAAGTTAGCACAATAACTACAAAACGAAGAGAACTGAATGGATAGAATTCGGTGAGCAGATTTAACATCTACAGTGTTGATACCAATCCGTCGTCTTTCGCTTTCAAAAGCATGTGAACGCGATAGCTCAAAAACATAGTGGTGTATAAA
The DNA here is from genome assembly GCA_026289955.1 of Argiope argentata. NCBI lineage: Eukaryota > Metazoa > Arthropoda > Arachnida > Araneae > Araneidae > Argiope > Argiope argentata. The sequence goes on from JAOUZG010013036.1 coordinate 1,015,627, forward strand.
TCTTATGAAAGTGGGTGTAAGGTTTTTTGACAACAATTGTTGTTCTGTGCCAAACTTTCAGATATTGCTAAGCACATGGCGGGTAAATTAATAACAAGTAATATATATTTTTTATTTTATTTTTTAGATCTAATTCCTATTTTGCTTAGCCGGCCATAACAAAAGTTCGCATCCGCTTAAAATAAAGGTGTTCGCAATCAGAACACACTGCACATACGTGAATTTTCTAAGCCAGTTGAGGTAACGCAATACGGATTGGAATATTTTAATTTACTTTTTACTCTTTATTTTAATTCTAAATGCATCAACCGCTAAGAAAATAGACAGAAACGTTTGAAATATACAGTCAAAAACACGTGAAGCCTAATCTCATTAGCATGCGGGAAAAACAAATTGAAGTTCGACTTATTTGGCGTGGTGGAGAAATGAAGATTTTTGGCGGGCAAGTTGGTTATTAATTAACCAAATGAATGAATTATTTTTTAAAAACGGAACTAACATTAAATGTCATCCATTACAAGTTTTAAAAAAATGAATTTGAACTTCTGTGGATGAATTAT
>JAOUZG010013036.1:1016586-1042723 GCA_026289955.1 Argiope argentata
ATATATATATATATATATATATATATATATATATAGGGAGATTGTGACCTAATAGTAAAACTCTTTACGGATCAAACGATGGATCCTGTTAAAGTGGTAAATTTTTGCCAAAAAAATATTTCGTGACTATTGTGCGCTAGTGCCTTGCAAGACATTCTCTGGGTAATACTTTTATTATAGAAAGTTTTGGGGACACCACTCAAGCTAGTTCTAATTTAATTGTGTAAAATTATCATATGACCAAATGCGTTTGTCTAAAATAGATGTTTCTTTTGCCTATAGATATTAGTTTGCGTCTTTGCACAGTTCGTACAAAAATAATGATTATTTCCCCATTGACACATACCGAATATGCAAAACAAGACCATTCATCGCTTTTCAAATGAAAATATTTTTCTCTTATCAGAATATTTTATTGCATTTTTTTCATCATACGACAGTTGCAGTTCAACTTCATCAAGCGACAAATTTTTAATTAACTCTCGTAGTTCGAAGAAACCTTTTAACCTTTTTCAATTGTAGATTTACTGCTTTTCTAAGAGTGTCAGCGAGGCATGACACGTATAAAATAAATCAGACGCTCAATATACCCATAAAACAAAAAAATTTCCTCTTAGATTTAATATATAGAGAGAGAGATTAAAAATTAGTTTCTGTAAGCAGCCAAGCATCAACCTATCTGTTCTATTGTTGAAACGGCCCACAGAATCCCGTAAACCCCTTATTTGACATATATTTTAGAGATGCGCTTTCAACATTATTCGGTTTTTTATTTCCAACATTCTTTTTAATGGCCTTCTTCAAGGTTGTCTGCTTATAAAATTCTTATTATTGCGAGGAATTGATGTTCGTTTTACATTATTTCGCTCTTCCATTTATATTTAGCTAATGCTTTTAGTCTCTACAGGGCGTCCCCAAAAGATGGAACAAATGTTTATTTCCTTAACTATATGCTCCCAACTGCAAAATTTCATCAAAAAAAAAATAGCCAAATGCTTGAAAATACTTTTGTTCTTGTTGAAGAAAAAATAAAATAAAGTTTCATATGACTGCCGTAGCGGGGAATTGCTAGCTTGTAAAATATTTTCCCTATATCCATCTATGTATATACAAAGTTTTATGCTTCCATCTGTAGAGATTGCTAAAATATCAAAATGCAAATTTTATTTATTTAGGCCATTTTGCGTACCGCTAATTATTACTTGAGCGAGACTAGTTGCAATCTTCAGGGATAATGCATATATCGAAAGATTAATAAAAGAGCAGAATCGAAGAATAATAGCACATTTATTAACATTTCTTAAATTTTAATAAATTATCTAAAACATGAATCAGAAATTTATAATGCATTTTTTTTAAATGCCATTGATGATGAATCTCTTGTGCGAAGAATAGAGTTTAATATTCAAAATGATGATTTTAAAGGTCAATTCTATTTTTTACAATCATAGCGACATTCGTCTGTCCAAATTACATTTCTAAAAAATAGAAGGTTATGATTTTACCTGAAGTAGGGACCCACTGTAAAATTCTAGATGTCGAGCGTGCATTAAGTCCATGCAACAGCACAGGGACTTCACAAATGTTCTGTAGATGCCAGTTGTTAAGTTGAATTGTTTTTGTTAGGGTAGTGGGAATAATTTTTGAATTTATATTCCGGCTTGAAGATATCTTTAAAAATAAGTCAAAAATGACAATTTTTGCGTCACGTATAATGTATCGTCTTCTCCATTTCTCCCTTAAAGTTTTTTTTTTAATCGTTAAACCATTCTGAAAGCTATCTTCGTAGAAGATGCTGGAAATTCACGGAAAACGATCTTCTTATTATCTATGGATTCATGTTCATTCTTGTGTTACTTTGTGGGTATTATGATTATACGCAGCATAAATCGTAGGCATATCCAAACGTTCCTTATTAATGAAATATGGGATTCTTTAAGAAAATACGCAAATGCAAGCAAAGAGTTTTATTTTCTTGTTCGACATATCAGTATTTCTCTGGAGTCTCTTAGATGTTCAATTTCTCAAATTACTCTTTCTTTTTTTTATAAGGTCGATATTGCAATGATCGACCAATCAAGATAAGCTGAATTCTGCATGATTAGCAATTTTCTTTGAATCCAGGTTATTGATGTATTACTTGACAAGTAATGACATACGACAGTTTTTCTGTACTAAATAAATTTGCATTTCCAAAATAAAAGGTTTTTTCCCATATTAATCCCTTTAAATTTAAAACTAAGTACATTTGCACATTTCGTGGATAGAAATGGGAAATTTTCTGTGCAAAGATGTTTGTGAAATCAACATTTCACTCATTGACATTTTTGTACTATGAAAGGCGTATAGCAATTTAATTTCTTTTAACTTTTTGTTATCAATCTCCTCAGAAATTAAAGTACTGTTATACAGTTGCCTATTTAATGAAACTTTGTAATCATATGCATATATCTGAGCACAATATTTTTGAAATAAAGAACTGTCCCTCTATATTGAGACCCCTTTATATTCTAAAGGATTTCGATGTAAATTTTATTATGCTCTATTAACTCTTATGGTTAACATTCTCTTAATGCAACATTTGATTATCAGTGCCTTTTGTTTGCTTTAAAAATACAGTTTGAACATTTGCCGATTATTTAAACTAGTTATTCTTGTGAAATCATTTTGCCGCTCTGCTTCTTTGTGGTCTTCCAATATTATCTAGCAACCAGAAAATATAGTATAGGGCAGGAAGTACAGTCCAATTTCTGAAAGAAATTAAACTCTTTTAGTTTAATTGCAGGCAAAACAAATTTCAACTGGAATGAATCTTTAGCTTAGCAAGAAAGGGAAAGAAGAAACATAGCGATATACAAATTGTGAAATTATATGTGTTCACATTATTATATCTTAATTTTAACCAAAAACTTTGGATGTCTTATGGAAAAGGGGAAAGAGTTATGCCATCCCATATATTTTCCTCTATTGTGAACAACGACTACTTTAAGGATCATACAGTCAGTAATTATGAAAGATTGTCTGCTTTCAAAGCCATCGTAATTTCGCAGTAATAATCCAGAGGTCTCACATTTGCCACTTCACTCATAAAAATATTGTAATCGGTAATGGACTATTGTTAGATCCCCCTTTATTCATCACTCTGTCAGCTATCAAAGACTGGAATGCAGTGTTCATAGATGGCGCTTGTTTGTTATTCGATATTAAATCAATCGCTTCGGTTTTCGAAAGCAAGCTTAAAGCAACAAAGTTATTTGAACGGAGAAAAAAATATTTGTCATGTCCTCTTTAGATATAATTGGTCACCTTTTGCGACTAGCCGTTCCTGCAGCACTGTAATAACGTCGATTTAGTCATACTGACTAACTTTGATGGATTACATCATCATAACAAAAGAAAATACTATGTGAAATTATGCTTGCACTTCAAGCATGGAACCTTCTATTTGATTGTCCATGTTTGCAAAGTAGCGAAATGAATCGGTGCTGTCGGTCCAGTTGTTGAAGCCGGAGGTTCTACCGACCATCGACGATGCATCCAGCGGTCGTGTACTTTCGTGAGAAGTAAGAATTCACCAAATCGGAACAGTAGCTGTAGAATACTATTAACGGTTTCTTCCCCTCTCATAGAAACTATGCAATTGGAGTGTTTTCTAGATTTCTGTCGGAATGCGGAATAGAATAAGGGGTGGTGCATTTAGAATCGTTCATTTCCACATAAAATAAACGTCGATGAAGCCGGATCAGTGGGAGATGATGGAAGGCTGGTTTTGCTTCCTGTTTTAAATGTACTTCAGTAACAAATTTTTGTATGTCTTAAATTTATTAATTGCATTTAAGAGATTAAATTTTCATCTACATACTTGTCTGGTTTCGATCGCACTACTCAACTTCTTGTAAGCATTGTTTGTTCGCTCTTTCTGTATGTTGCCTTGTCTTCGAAACGAATGCTCATTTTATAAGATGTGTTAGTTTATTACGAATTGAAATGTTTTGAAGTTTTATTTTTTTTATCAAATATTCTTTATTTTGGTTTAATGATTTGCTGGGTAAACTTTTAAAACTTGAGTTTGAAACGGAAGCGAAAGTTGTGTATTATATTTTAAAGAGCATGCATTGATCTTGAACTTTTGTTTCCGAGAAAATTTTCTTTCACATTTAACGTTATTTAATATTTGTTTAATTGGTTGAAAATTATTTTGTTTAACTCTTAAAAAGTGTTACAGTATTCCTCTGTTTAATTCTCTCATTACTAACCAGCTCGTGCAGGTTCCAAACTAGTGGGATTTGGGGCCGATTTTTCTTTTTAAACGAGGAGTGCGGGCTCTTAAGCATGATTCATGATGAAGTTGCTTTACTTCCTGCTCTACTCGTTTGGAACTGAAAACCAGCATCTAAACGACTCATGGCCGAGTTGGGCTGGGTTAGTAGTGAAAGGGTTAAATTTGAGCTCATAGCATGCGCTGATTTTCTGTTATTAACGATTGTTGCTTTTGGTATTTAATATATCAACATTTTTCTGATATTGAACAAAGAGTTTACTGACTCCAAACCTAAATTTAATTTTGAGTTAAATACATAAAATTTTTATCATACTTTTTTTACATTCACATTTTAAACTATTATAATAAATATATTATAAACTTTTATCATTATTTTTTCTTAATCCGTTTAGTTACTAGTATGAAAATTTTATCTTTGGATTCTATTTTAGATTAAACCTGAAACGAAGCAAAAGTTGACTTTAAATTTTATTCTACGTACATAGACAAATATTAAACTATTCTGGCTTCAAAAGTAGATAATTCTTACTCTTTTAGACTATGCGTTGTTGTAAAATGCTTATTCTTTTTTAATTATTTCCCCAGAAATAAATAGTGTAACCAGCAGGGATGGTCTCCGTAAATCTGAATTGCTTATTTTAATATAAATGAATTTGTGCTTTAGAGGTACTTTCTCCCGACCGATTGAAACCGAAATTTGATACAGAAGTATAATTGCAGTCACAAAATCACGTACCAAATCTCATATATTTAAGTCATCGCGTTCACATGCTTCTGGAAGTACGGACCGAAGCTCTTATTGGATATTTATCAAAGTAGGGTAGATGTTCACTCTACAAATGTTAAGCCAGCGTCCTGTCGTAGGGGTAGCGTATCTTCCCCATGATTTTGACGTCTTGGGTTCGAGTCCTGTTATTGGTCATGGTTGTTGTTCTATGTTCTATCTATAACCTTTGAGAATGTCCCCCCTAACAAAAAAGGGCTGTGCAAACGAATGTGGCGCATGAAATAGTTAAGTCGTGTTCTTGGCCCTAGTTGGCTCTACTGAAAAAATAATAGACGCTCACTTTGCTTAAATGGCAAATAACTGTCATTGAACTTTTGAAGTGCCATAAGTCACAACTCAACAGCAGATGATAAATCTGTTCATTAAATTTTACCTATCTATATTTTTTCATTTTCTAATTATTGTATTAAATTATGTACATTCTTAGGAATAGATATTGCTTGCTCGATAGATGCCACACTGCAGACGATAAATCTGTACACCGATCTTCATCCGTGTATATCTTTTCGTTTTGTGGTTATCGTGCTATTCGTACAGCTGGATATAATTTGCTCAAAATTTGTTGGCAATCAACAAATTTGTCGAAGTTTTATAAAAATTTCATCCATCTATCTGAAATCAATTGTCAGTTATCTTTGTCGCGAACGTACATTTTTCAGACTCAGGGAGTCTAAAATGTGGATATTCGTCAAAATCTCCAGTTAGAATTTTTTTGGCGATTACAATACTTTCTTTACACTTTTTTTCCGTGAAAAAAATAGAAAAAGTATCTAGGACTTTATATGTTCTTTCATTCAACTTCAAATAATGTAAATAAACTGCTCAATTTTTTAAAATTATATTTTATGTCTATCAAAACGCAGCTGTTTGTACAGATAAATAGCCACACTCTAGCTATAACAAAATTATTGAAATTTATCATCCCCCCCCCCCCGTAACGAGTAGTTGTTATACTTCATGATAGTCTTATTAATTTGGATGGATTTTTGATCGTATTTCTAAGTGGCAAACATTTATTTATTCTTTTTTCTTTATCATCGGCGCCACATTTATTTTTGCTTTTATTGAAATACCTTATCTTATACATAATGATGCTCTTTGGCCCTGACCCAGGCTTCATTTTTGCATCTGATGACGGGAGTGAAGTAATACTTAATTATTTTTGTTACCTAAGATCTTCAACAATCAACAAATTCTCAAGGCCAACTGAGACTTTTTTTTTTCATTAGTATTATGTTAGAAATGCGCAAATTGGTCTTAATCAAATTATATCCACATTATATTTTAATTATATACTGTAAATTTTATTCTGTATATGAATTAACGTATTTTTTTATTACACACATGCATTAAAATAAAGTTTGAGACTTCAGATGATAAATATCCCCCTATTAATTTTTTTCCTTGAAAATTAAAAATAAAAAGATAATGATAAAATTTTTAAACAACAGTTTCAATTATTTCATTTAAAAACTATTAACTTTATGGTGTTCTTCAAATATAATTCAACGTTACATTTGCAACGATGGTATTTTATATGCCCATAATATTGTTTATATCATTAACAAAAATGTCATCACAGCTAACGAACATTAGTGGAAGAGCATTTTCTCGATGAGCATCAACGGGGTTAAAAGCTCTCCTTGAGATTAATGCTAGCACTTGAATGGTGATTGGCTATAACTCCGTGCCTTTAGACACAATTTTTTAGGTTGTTTGTTAGTGCCTCTTTTTTAATGTAGTCAGCAATTTTTGGATTATTTTGAAATCAAAAATATTCAATTCGTTTTCTTTTGCAAATGATTGCATTAATCAGATTTAAAGGAATTTTATATTTGCTCAACTATGTGTTAAAAGATTTTTTTTTTCTTAGATTTTACGTGCTTGCTGTGTAAGCTGGGTTTCTTCTATATAAAAGAACTTTTCTGCTACTTTTCGTCTTACGTCCGAAATTGCAACATTCAAGTATTGACGTTTTTCGATTTTATCTTCTCGTATATGAAGTATAGAAAGAATATTGCTATCATCGAAAAAATTTGAACTCGGCATTTTGATGAATTTCCGTGTTTTAGATCTCTTGGACTTCGAGAAACACATATTTGGAATACATCTGCGACAGAAGACTGAAAAATCGCTTGTTGGTGGTGGAGTAAAATTTGGTATATTGTCTTATGTACCCAATTTTCAGATTTATTGCCATTTTTGTACAAAATCTATTCAGAGGAAGTGTGTCTGTGTGCCTGTTCGAATAAAGTTAATATGATAAATACAAAATACAGCGATTTTGATGAATAAAATTCAGCATAGAGATTTATGGTTTGTGACGCAAACACATATCAAATTTTGGAATCAAAATCCAAAGGAAGGGCGAACGTCTGTGGGTCTGTACTTAAGTTTGAATAAAAACGTTTTGACTTAAGTATTTCAAATTTGGTATATGATTTTGTAGCTACATACTTAGTTCTGTGTCAAATTTTTGTTTCAGTCAATCGGGGAAAACGCATCACAGATTCGGCTTTCGGATGCTATTAATCGCATATCAAAAATGTATCGCCAAAAATCATATTTGGTTCCAGAAATCGCCAAGGATTCAGTAAGGATAACTGTTTTGCTATAGAGTATGCGAGAAAATTTCGTAGAGATCAGTATCGCTGGCTTGTTCCGATCATCAAAATTATCTATTTTTATTTTTTCCATCAAATAATCCATTTGAATTGTCGAATAAAGTTTTAAAATATTGGGAAGGAAGAAATTCCATGCTAATAATTTTATTAATTAAACTACTGAACTCAATAAACGCGTGTAGAGAAAAAGGCGTGCTGTTGGTTTTGTCCGTTTAAATAAAAGGCTATTAATCTGAAAAGAAAAGTTAAATAAGAAAATTGTATGTAGTTAAGAGAAATATATGCGTTTACTGTGAGCATTCGATAGATATGCATCTAGTATTTATTTATATCATTCTTAGCTTGACTAAAGCGAGAGTAAATTTTCAAAAAAAGTTAAAATTCAAGGTAATATTTTCTTTAATTTAAACGAATTTCATGTAGTTCTACTTACGTATATATCATACACTGAGATAAATAAATAAAGGAAAATTAGACTCGGTTAAAATTTTAGATCAACAACTGCATTATTCATAGAAAAATTTAATGAGGATGAAAAATCAATTCCTCAAAAAATGCCTGTAAGAACTTTTTTATTCGTTCAAATTATATGACAGTCGGAAGAGAGAAAGAAAGTCCTGTTCTACGAAATCGGTACAAATAATTGATACAAAATCTTTATTTTGAATTGAATTAACCTTTTTTTTAATTCTGAAAATTAATCATTATAGTACTATTTGAAATCATAAAGTAACATTGTTAGAATGGGATTATTTTCCCTAACAAAGTTGAATTTTTCGAGAAAAAAAAATACAGTTGTCTATCTGCCATTTTTTTTTTTTTTTTTCAGATATCCTTTTCTGTGTAACACGCATACTTAAGAGGGATTGCAAAAATTTTGCTCAAATTAATTTAAATTCTACATTATTATTGTATCAAATTTGTTATTTTTAAAAATTTGTTTCTGCCCTAATTATGTATTCTTGAAGTTGTATTGAAACATAATTAGGCCGTTGTATTCTGTTATGATTCATTATATAGGTTTATAATACAATAAATTTTTATTCAAACGTAGAAACTGGTGCAACAACAACCCTTCTCAACAACTTAAGCAATAAAATTGCTCTTGTAAATTTTTTCATAAACTATAGTTTAAAAAAGTAATGGAATCGTGCTTATTAATTAGAATATTATAGAGCAAGATGACAGCGAAAAAATTCCAGTGATCATCGTTTAAGAAATTACATTTAAATATATAAAACTACCCTACAGCATTGGATAGATGCTGAAAAAAATCCTCCTCTTTTTTCTCCCCCTTAATTTAAAGTATAAATTCAGACATTATTTCCATATTATTTCTTGAAATGTTGTTTTTCAAATATTTTTCCTTTGCAAAACTTAATAAAACTTCTATTAAGAATTTCTGCCAAAAATTCTGTTAATTTTTTTCAGGCACTTTTTCTGTCTGATACATGCTTTTTATTTAAAATTTTCTCAAATTTTAATTGGCTTTATCTTTTAATTTTAGTATTCAAAGCGTGCAAAACATGACGAGGTGCGTGTTTTAAATGCTGCTGGTGTTGTTAAGCTTGGATGGATTCAAGGTGTATTTGTAAGTAAATCGTTTATATTTCACATTTGATATAAGTAAATGACTTACTTATGCTAAGCGTGATACTCAAGCAAAACTGTTCGTGTTTCCGTCATAAATTGACTCACGCCAATTTTTAAGAAGAAAAAGTTCAACCGCTTGCATAAAGGATCTCCGTGTGTGTGAGAGAGGAAGACACTCATTTGCTCTTGTTTTGTTTGTAGGTGAGATGTTTGTTGAACATATGGGGTGTGATGCTCTTCCTCCGCTTGTCCTGGGTGATTGGACAAGCTGGCATTGGTAAATTATGTTTCTCAGATTTTGTAGAAGTAAAATAAATAAATGTTAAAAATAGGTAAACTTCAATTCCAATTTTTTCAGGTTTGGGCAGTTTAGTGGTACTTTTAGCTACAACAGTTACAGTTTTGACTTCTTTGTCCATGTCTGCAATTTGCACAAATGGAGAAGTGAAAGGAGGTGAGTAATTTACCACTTTTCCGAGAAGAATTTCTGGATAATATTAAGCTAAATCTTCGACAATAGCATCTAATGAGATTTAACTGGTAGTTTTAGTAAAAATAATAATTCTTTTGGTATTGAGAGCCACCTTGTTGTATATTATTTTTAATTAAACTTTAAAGTGAATTCAAATAAAGATTGCTCAAATCAAGGTGTGTTTTTTAGATAGATCTTATTTATAAATTTGATCGCAACTTCATTCTTTCAATGGTACAATGGGGATGTTTAGGGGGTAGGGCAGCTCTGTTGTGGTCCTCGTCATCTTAACATGGTTCAAAATTATGAGTCTATCTCAAAATAGCCCTAGTGCTGCTTTAAAACAAGACGTTAATGTAACTAAACTTGATTGCAAATTGAAACCAAACGTTTAAATATGGTTAGATTCCTTTTTTGTTATAATAATTAGTCATTACTCAAGTTGCTAGGAAAGGAAAATTCTGTTGTATTTCAAATATGTTCAGTTAAATAATGCTGAACGCTATTTTAATATACTTGAAAGCAATGAATGTAAATGTTTAGAATATAATTTTCTATGTAATTACTGATTTTCTATATTTTTAAGTTTGTGATGAAACATGTTTTTTATTTCATGACATACTCTATTTTTTAAGGTATATTGGAATATATATTATGTTGATTCACTAGTGTTATAACTATTTGCAATTTCTTAATTACTCTTGACTTGAATTGTATTTGATTATAACACCTACATAAAACACTTGTGACATTTTTTATTTTCTAGTAGCATATTTATCAAAATTCAATAAAAGCCTTCTTGTTTTATTTTATTTTTGAATTAAATTTGTGTGCTTTTAAAAAATAAAACTTTTTCCTATCGCTATTGAAAAAAAACATATAAAATCAGTTTATATTTGTTTTTTATCGACCTTGTACAACTTTAATAAGTTATTTTACTTCATTGTAGGTGGCACTTATTATATGATATCACGTAGTTTGGGTCCTGAATTCGGAGGTGCCATTGGTTTGATATTTTCCTTGGCAAATGCTGTTGCTGTTGCCATGTATGTTGTTGGATTTTCTGAAACTGTGGTCCAATTAATGGAGGTATGTTTTCTTATTTTTTACAAATATGTTATGCTGAAATAATTAGTCACATATTTTTTGATTACCTCTGATGCTTTTTGATGCAGGCTACAGGACACCATACAATTGTGGATGGTGGTATGCATGATGTACGAATAATTGGATGCATAACAGTTTTCATTCTCTTCTGCATTTGTCTGATTGGTACTTCTTGGGAATCCAAAGTAATTTTTTTTTTAATTCTTATTTAAATATATGATCATTTACTATTTGGTTTCATTTCTTTCTTTTTGAGCAAAGTAAATCTTAGTTGTAGGTTTGAAATTAATTCTTTTGATTTTATTTATAAATATACTTAGATAAATGGTACGGTAATTTTATGAAGTTTATTTCATTTTTAATAATCGTGTTTCTTACGCAAATAATTTAGCTAGTAGTTATTTTTTTACAGATGAATAGCATTCAATTTTAATGCATTATAAATTGCAGGTTTGAAGCTTATGTATTTAGATGAGATTAAATTAAGTATTAATATCCTTTTATATTAGCATTTTATTGGGGAAATTAAGATATGATAATTTATTTTAAAATAAATGTGTGTGTGTTTCTTTTTAGTTCTGCAATATAAAATATGCGTTTTTGATCCTTTTATTTGTGTTTTTATATTGGTGGAATTATTTCAACTCATTATTAACAAAATCTCTCCTCTTGGTTAGACCCAGATGGTACTGCTTGCTATTCTGCTGATATCTATGGCAGATTTCGTAATTGGCTCTTTTATCCCTCCATCTGACTTTCAAAAATCCAGAGGATTTGTAGGATGGGACTGTAAGTTTTCCTTTGAATTTGATTTATTAAACATTCAGTGATGAAAAAATCAATCTGGTGTTAATAAAAATCAGTTTCAGTGCCAATATTCAAAAAATATCTGTATTTTCCCTTATACTACGAGTTAATAAAAACACAAAATAAGAAATGAACCTTTTTACAAGCAGTTTTAACTATACATAAGTTATTTTCAATGCAGAACATCATATTCAAAATTCGTTTAACAATAAAATTTCATTCATTTTGATTAGATAAAATGGTTATTTATATTTAAACATAGTTTCATATTTGAGTAGAAAGTTTTGCTTCAGACAAAAATAAAAGCTCTATAAAATTTAAAATTTTTAAAAACCTGTATGCATAATTAAAATACAGGGTGTCCAAAAGGTTCCCGTACTCAAAATTTAAAAAATCATTGTCCATGATTTTTTTTCAAGAATATTAAATTTTGCCATACGAGTAATGAAACCATGGACATGCTTGAAGTTTCTTCCGGCGATCGACTTATCTCAAAAAATCTTTGCCCACCTCTATCCCCCGATCTGACCATCCTGGACTTTTTTCTGTGGGGATATTTAAAGGACAAAGTTTATGAAGGTGGTCCTCAAACGATAGATGAGTTGAAAATCGCAATTACCCAAGGATACAAGAAATCACTCCTAGCATGTTAAAACGCATTTCAAAAAACATGCGCAAACGAATTCAGCTTTGTCTTCAAGAAAGGAGTGGACATTTTGAACATTTATTATAAATGTAAGTTCAGTATTTTTTCCTTAGTTATGTTAAAATTGCTTTTATTCATTGGCATAAAAATTATTCTTTTTAAACCCGTTGTTTTTGTAAAAAAAATTCACAAATCATCAGTACGGGAACTTTTTGGACACCCGGTAGTTCACAATGCTAATTACACATACACTATGGCAATGCATTTCTTATTAGTATTAATATAATTCATCAAATTTCCATGTTTCTGTATGAGATTTTAGCTAATTGTCACTATTCTTTGAAAAAAAAGGGAATCTTTTCTATTGTCAGTTTTTACTGAACAGTATAAGAAATCTCTTGTCTTTCGGATCAGAGGGGAAATAAAAATCCCTTTCTTTTTGCAAAATATAATACTAATAATTAATCAATTTTTATCAGTAATATGTGTGAATTTCTTTACTAATGCAGCGGATTATTATTTTGTTACCATTATGGTGTTTCTTCTATAGTATCTAATACATTCATTTATTACACTCAATTTAGTTTTAAAAAATATTCTCTAACATAACAGAAAGCATTGCCTATAGAACAATCAAATTTATGGATGTGACTTTGTTATGGGTGAATTAAGCAGCTATTATAATTTTATAATAAGGTCAGTGATGGAGTTAATTTGCAAATGCACTAAATATGTTTTTAATTACTTGCTAGCTTTTACAAACACCACACAAAAGAGATAACCAACTCATTCATTTGAATAGTGATTTGATTATCTCTGTAAATGGCTTTTTGATGGTAATAACCTTTGAAAATGAAAGGTTATTTCTATTCAAATGCCCTTCTCTGAATTAGATAAGTAAAATAATAGTAATAAATGCATCTGCATGTATCTAAAATTAACAACTTTATATCATAGAGGGAAAATAATGACCTACCACAGTAATTGAAGATAGATGTTGACCATCTGGACAAAAAAAATCAAAATACAAAAAGTGCAACAAAATTTTCAGAAATTCTATAAAATGTAGTTAATAGATGTAATAATTTTCTGCATTTTTTAAATAAAAAGTATATTTTTTATTCATGTAAATGTGTAGATTTTCAATTGAACTTATATCAATCGTAATTTATAAAAACGATTTTTTTTTTTGTACTACTAATAATTTTTCAATCAGCTGTTTCTTTTAAATTATTACTTCAAGAAAAATTATTATTTCCAGAAAGTAATATTTAAAAAAACCTATATATAAATGCTTCTATTGTTAAAAGTATGTATGAAGTTATGTATGAAGTTGCTACTTTTGGAAATTTGGAAGTATAATAGAGTTATTGAAATAGATTTTTTAGTATTGAATGGATCAGTTTAGTTCCAAAATTTAAGTGAAATAAAATACTTTCAGTTAATATATACTTATTAATTTAGGAAATGCTGTGCTCTGATATAATACAGCTGGAATCGTTTAAAAAAGTATTGTGTATTTTAACATATTTATGAGCTACTTTAAAAAAAAAACTAATCCCCACTGAATTGTGTGATTTTTTTTACAGTTTCGAGGGGAAAGTTATCCTTAAATTTGTTGTAATATGAATCATAAACATTAGTTCTTTTTTTTAATGAATATTTTATCTTTACATTATATTGCCTTACAAGTAACAAATTTTAATTTCTTGTCTTATCTATATTATAAATATGGTTTCAAGATTATGTTTTTAAACTGGTTAAAAACAAAACTTATTATGTTCATGTTTTCAGTTTACACCCTCCTTTCCTTTTTAGATGATCATCATACAATTTGTGCTTAATATTGCAGCATTAATATAATTCTCACATTTTTGTCATTACAAAAGGGAAGCTTAAACAAGGCTCAATATAATTTTTTGTGGTTTTATTCCTTTTTAAAGTATTAAATTCATGCTTGGTTACTCTTATGTGTTCTAGAATTATAATTTCTTCACTTCTTAATGGTAGTCGCTACTTTAATGGGTTTTTTTAAAATAATAATAAAAAAATGGTGCTGCACTGTTTTTCATCCAAAAATGTTCAATTTCACGTAGCATTTAATATTTTTATATTTTATCTAATGAATGGTATTTTTTACAGTGGAATTGATGAAAGAAAATTTTGGCCCTGCTTTCAGAGATGGGGCGACTTTTATATCTGTTTTCTCTGTTTATTTTCCTGCTGCTACTGGAATTTTAGCTGGAGCTAATATTTCTGGTGACTTAGCTGTAAGTTGTATATTGCCTAATATAGGTAATTTTATATTTATTTTTACTATAAACACTTTTCTTTTTACAAAAGTGACTATTCTAGAAATGTGGAATGGGGTGGAGCACTTTTCTTTAATCAAAAATTTTAGATGAAGGCTGTGTGATTTTCTAATAGGGAAGAAGAACAATTTAACAAATTACAGATCTAGTATTCCTTTTATTTTAATTGTATATATACAGAAAGATTACAAAATATTTACCTTAAACAAATTAGCATGAAATATACATTGAAAATAGTAGTGCAAAATTGTTTCTATTGTTTAGTTTTACTCTTAAAATTTCAACTGTTAGTGAATGGACTAAATAAAAAATTTTATGGATTTTAAAAGGCAGATCACACCATGATCTCTTAAAAGCAATTGCATCTTTAAGATTATGTTGAGGAAATACATTTGTGATATCAAAAGCCAAAATAATAGGCGATAAATCTATTCTTCATCATGGTGGAATATTGAATTGCATGTGACAACTGAAAATTAGCCTTGATATTTTTCAGTCTGCAAAACTTGAGCCCCTCCCCCAAGAAAAAAGACATTTATTTTACTATAAACTCCATAACAGCATTCACAATTTAAAAGAATATGCATATATTTATGTATGATACTTATCACTCAATAAACATTTGCACTCAAGAAAACTTAGTACCCTGAAAATTATGCAGGGTACTAAGTTTACCCCCACTTTATATTATGCAATTAGTAATATATTTGCAATTCTTTCCTACTATCACCCCTGAAAAAAAACCTCATATTCTTTATTTGAAATAAATTATATAATGAATCATATGTTATTTGAGCATGATAACAGAAAGCAAAACTGTAGCAATATAATCCTTAGTTTCAATTAGGTGATTAATTTGCTTTCTGACTTATTCTTTTATTTACTTAATTTTGTGCACAATATTCTTTCTTATTGATAATTCAGAATAACTACATTCCAGATAAACAGTATTTATGTTTAACTGCTACCAGTTTAGTGTAAGTATATTTTATTCTTGTAACATAATTCAGAATTTTATTCTTGTAACAAATTTCCATTCAGGAACTTCTGATTAGATGAATAATATGTTAAAAGCTCAAGTATTATTTCTCCTGTCCGACTCCCGAGGATTGAAGTTTTTCGTAATAAATTAAGCTATCTTCTTTTCTTAGGATCCTCAAGTTGCAATTCCCAAAGGAACATTTCTGGCCATTCTTGTTTCAACACTTAGTTACTTGTGGTTTGGATTCACTGCTGGATCTGTTGTGTTAAGGGACGCAGTTGGAAATATTACCATTGCTGCAAACTTTACTGACTTGCTTAGTGACTGTTTGTCAGAACCTGGTGAAGTATGCAAGTATGGTTTAATGAATTATTATGAGGTAAGATATTTGTTTTTGAAGCATATTTGATATTTCTATATATTTATAAATATTTTTAATTGTGCTGCAACATTTAATCTTCTATTTTGGTGTTAATTCTGTTTAGCTATTTTAAATTAAAGTTCAGTCCTGTATTAATAGCATTTGTAAACCAAATAATTAAAAAGGATTTACTAATCATATTAAGCTAAATGTATATGAAATATTTCATTTTTTCCTTTTTTTTTTTTTTTTTTTTTTTTTTTTTGCATAGGTTATGGAAACTGTATCTGCTTTTGGGCCAATTATTTATGCTGGAATTTTTGCTGCAACTCTGTCATCTGCTCTTGCAAGTCTTGTTAGTGCTCCTAAAGTGTTTCAGGTATGTATATGTGTAATTTTTTCAATATGAAGAAAATGAATGCTTTGAACTATGCATATTCATTTTCATTGAAATAACACATATTGCCATTTCTTGATATTATATAATTTTTTTAAAATTCATTTGTCTTTATATATATATTGCATATACTTCAAAGTTTTACTTTTAGCTTGGTTAAATCGTACTTGAAATAATTTTATGACCCGAAATTCAAAATTTTAAATTTCTGATTTGTCAAAGTTCAGTATGTTATTATTTGTAAAATTTAATTACTTTTTTTATCATGAATCATCATTTTTATCATGTTATTTTAAATTTAGGCTCTTTGTAAAGATCGACTGTTTCCTCACATTCACTTCTTCGCAAAAGGGTTTGGTAGGAATAATGAACCAATTAGAGGCTATTGCTTAGCTTTTGTTATTGCATTAGCCTGTGTTGCTATTGGTAAGTTTAATAGTTTGCTGCCGATTTTGTAAAATAACTTCTAAATTATTAATCTAAATTTGTATATGCTGTTGAGGATTATGCTCTTCTGCTAAACTCTGATATCTATTCATAGTATAAAATGAAGTCTCCTTGAAAGCATTTGTATGTTGAAATCACAAAAATGAGAAATAATTAACAGATATTGGAGATATTTATATCATTTTGTAGGACATTTATTGGGGAAGATGTTAGTACATTAAAATCATATCCAAATAAAAAGGGGAATTTCATAATTAGAATCTTAAATGAATGTGCGTGCGCAAAAAACCACAAACTAAACATGTGCAAATAACAAGAGCTGTGTTATGCATGTGCGATACTTTTCTTTTTTAATTGATAAAAAACACTTATTTTCAACAGCAATGCAAATCTTATTATACTGAAAAGAAGGAAATCTAACCTCGACATATTTTTATGTCTGTTTGGTGTAACATGCCCATGTCATATCAAGTGGAGGCTAGACTTAAGTGTAAAACTAATTTTTCTTCTTGGATGCTGTGCCACGGGCACATCAGTCGTTTGTGTGTGTGTGTTTTAAATGAAAAATGCTAATTTTTTACTTACACGCTTTTTTATGCCCCTGCCAACAGTTACTAAATATAATGCAAAGCTTGTTACATGTGGGGAAATATTATTAATTACATAATAAATATATGTAATGTAAAATAAATCCATCTTTCTCCGTGTTTGTATTTTATAATGAACATTATTTTTTTTATGTAGAAAATCTTAATAGTGAATAATAGTATTTGATTTTACATTTACATTTTCCTACATCCCCTACATTTCCCCCCCCATCTGTGTTTAGGCATTGATTAATTAAAGAATTAACAAATAAATTAAATTTTTTCTGGTAATAAAATTTTTTGCAATTTTTGTATAATTGATAGCAGCATTGGATATCCGAATACATAATCTCTCCTTTATGGAAAAACAATTATTTTGTATAAGGAAGGGGTGAAAAGAATGATACTGATTAATTTTTTCGTATATTCTTTCAATAGGTGACTTGAATGCTATAGCTCCTATTATATCAAACTTTTTTTTGGCTGCGTATTGTTTAATTAATTTCTCCTGTTTTCATGCATCATTTGCTAGATCCCCAGGTATGTAAAATATTTTTTCTTACATTCTAAAATTTATCATTAATGTGATAAATATCCTTTTTATTAAAAAATATTTCCCTTTTCTTATAATTTAACTTAATTTAATTTTAATGTATTTTAAAATATTTTAATGATTCTATTTACTGTGATTATAATTTGTTTGATTAATATGAATTTTTTTAACTATGAAAATTTTATTTCATAAAATAGGGTTTCGTCCATCTTTCAAGTATTACAATCTTTGGTTGAGTTTGCTAGGAGCCATTCTCTGTCTCTCTGTTATGTTTATAATGAACTGGTGGGCAGCGTTAGTCACTTTTGCATTAGTTTTGGGCCTATACATCTATATTTATTATAGAAAACCAGGTAAATATTTTACTTTTGAAAAAATTTTCGATCTCATGTTTAAAATATATAATTAGCATTGGTATTAAATTGGTAGAGTATGGATGAGGGAGCAAGGTCTTTAAAACTTTATAAATTTGTTTATGACAACATTGTCTATTATGATAATGAAAGTTATGTATATTCATAAATTTTACTTTCAAATGAATTATTATTGAAAATGTTAGAGCTTTTAATAAATTTAAACTTTCTTTGATTATAATTTTCCTTTTATTAGGTTGTATTTGCATTGTATGTATAAAAAAATCATTTTGGTGCATTTTATATTAAATTTTTTTTTTCATTTCAGACGTGAATTGGGGTTCCTCGACTCAAGCACAGACTTATAAAACAGCTTTGAGTGCCGCATACAGACTAAATAATGTTCCAGATCATGTTAAAAATTTCAGGTAGAATACAGTTAAGGCATAGTTATTTCTATTTTACTGCAACATTTAGTTATATAATTTTAATGAATAATTAGTATAATAGAATTGAATAACTTTTTGTGTTAGTTTGACTGATTTCTTTCTTTCTACACTTAAAATCCCACCACCGCCCCTTAAGTGAAATATATTTGGGAAAAAAAGAAAGAAGAAAGTGTACTGAATGTGAAGAATTTATATTTCACCTCAAATTATAAACATTGCTTCAAGTGCTTGGCAGAATAGATTTAGTAAATGATTAATTAGTCAGTATATCAAATTATTAAAGTTTTTATTAAAATTAAAGGAATTATGAATATTATTAGTTCTGTAAAGTTCAGTTTATTAATTCAATAATATGTGCTTGTTATATTAAGTAAAATCATCTATGTTTCTGTTTTTTAGACCACAGATTCTAGTTTTGACTGGTACCCCTGGAAGCAGGTTACCTTTAGTGGATTTTGCAAACCATATTACAAAGAAAATCGGCCTTTTGGTGTGTGGCCATATAGTCAAGGTAAAAACCAGCTTTCAATCATTTTGTGTGTTAATTTTTCCTCGGGTTTTATTATTATTATTATTATTGTTGTTGTTTGCTTAGCAACAGTTTTTATTTTAATTTGAACCCGAAAAGATCCTTGAAAATTTAAATATATCATTGATAACTGACTACTTATGGCGACCTGCTTAGTCGCCTAGATTATTGACTCTTTAGACTATTAAATAGTTTTAAAAATGCATCTTGTTTTTTTTGTTGCAACTGAAAAAAATAAATTTTATTCATTCAATTTACAGCAAATTAATAAGTATATATATTAGAGAATTAAACTGCAATTAAAAATTCTTCCTACAAAGTTAAAAATGAATATTTTACTGAATGAGTTTAAATACCATTATAATATTTAAAAACATTTTTAGATCGTGTATCAATTAAAATTTAAAAATATTTTTTTTAATTAAAAGGTAAATTATATGTATATGGAATTGATATCAGTATAAAAATTCTTTGATCTTAAGATCTTTTTGACCTTAAGATAATGCAAAGACCATTTTGCATTATTTAGAAGATTGTTGCATCACGATCAAACTCCGTGAGAGGTAAGTTTCTTTTTTAGGAAGTGGCAACAAGAAGTGATAGAGATTTTTGAAAATATGGCGAAGGAGAAGCGTTGAATGTTTTGTGCTGTGCTGTTTTGGTTTAAATATATGTTATTGTTTGTTTCTTCTGCGTTGTCATCAATCAACAAAACTGCCTACATTTATTTTCTAAGTCAATCCTAATAGGAACTACATTTCTGGCGCCCCCGGGTGGGCAGGTTTCGTTTTGAAGATTGATAACGGTAAGAAATTTGAATTTCCATTTTGAAGTTGTTGATACCTTGAATATAGACATTTATCATTAAATTCACTAATTAAGTCAGATAGTAAAGATGGAAATTATTAAACGAAATAAAACAGCACAGCGTGCTTCTTTTACGAGAGCATATACTAAGTTAGAGAATATGCTGATTAATGAAAATGCTAACGCCGAGGAAATTGAAATATGTTTACACTTGCTAAAGCAAAAAACGGACTCTTTAGAGTTAACGCATAATCATTACTTAGATGCTTTAACTGATGAAACAGAATTTGAAACTGAATTTAATATTGTAGAAGATTATAGAGAAAAGGCCTTGAGAATAGAATTAAAGTCTAAACGAGTATTAGAGATTATTAAGAAGAAACAAAATAATGACGAAAGTAGTAATTCTGGCGATAATTCTCATTTGGCTGAGTGCGAGAATTCGTATAAAATGGTTTCCCCACGACTTCCTGAAATTGAACTGTATAAATTTGGCGGTGAACTGAGAGATTGGCTAACCTTCTGGAATCAGTTTAAAAATATACACGAAAACAAAAATTTAACTGATTGCGATAAATTTCATTACTTAATTCAGTCGACAAAAATTAAGTCAGAAGCTAGAGAGTTTGTTGAATCTTTTCCTATTACTAATGAAAACTATCCTTTGGCGATAGAAAGCTTAACTGAAAGATATGGAAGAAAAGAATTATTAATTGATTTTTATGTACGAGAATTATTAAAACTGGTTTTAAATAACGCCACTAAAAAGAAACAAGATTCTTTAAGTGGTTTGTATAATAAGCTTTCTACTCAACTTCGAGCTCTAAGTAGTTTAGGCGTAACTACGGATCAGTGCGGTATAATATTATATCCGCTAGTCGAAAGTTCGTTACCGGCTCATATACTGCGATCGTTTGAAAGGCAAAGAAAAAATAATGAATCAGAACAGGGTGTGTCAACACTTGATGCTATAGTTTCGTTTCTGAAGAGCGAAGTGCAATCAGAAGAAAAAATAAAATTAAGTAGATCGGAAATATTTCCCTCTGAGCGGGAATGTAAACACTTAGCAGAGGACCGACGCTCGCTCCCATCTGCTGCTGAATTATTCATTCAAGAATCAAACGGAGCATGTGAGTTTTGTTTAAAGGATCATGCAACTCGATTTTGTAAAAAGGCGTTTTTCATTCCATTAGAAGAAAAGATCGCAATAATAAAAAATAAAGGATTGTGCCGAGTCTGCTTGACTAAGGGTCATCTTGCTTCTAAATGTCGATCCTTAATAACGTGTCAATTGTGCTCTAAAAAACATTTAAAGTTCATGTGCCCGAATGTTGGATGTAATAAATCTGATTTGTCAAAACAAAATGTAAATGACAAAAATACTAATGAAAAAATAGTTGATTCTTTACATTCTCAAGCAACAAATGAAGTTATTTTACAAACTCTTGTTGTAAATGTGCATGGCCTCAAAAAACAACGTCAGGCTAGAGCTATTATAGATACAGGATCTCAAAAATCCTATATTTTGAGATCGACTGCTGAAGATCTTGGTTTTGATTTGCAAAGAGAAGAAGAATTTTGTCATTCCTTATTTGCCGGCACTAAAACAAGGATGTATAAACACAATTGTTATAAAATTTACTTGAGTAGTCATGATGGTAATTATACTTGTAAATTTGATGCTTTAGATCATGATGTCATTTGTAATGACATTCCTTGTATAAAATATGGTTCTTGGATACATGAATTGAAAACTAAAAAGATATTCTTAACAGATATTCAAGAAAACTCAAGTCCCATTGAGATCCTTTTAGGTGCAGACGTTGCCAGTAAATTAATTACTGGTCGACGAGAACAGTTAGAAACCGGCTTAGTTGCTTTGGAAACCAAGTTAGGTTGGACTCTAATGGGTAAAATACCCAATTATAATGACAAAAGAGGTGCGTGCATGAACATTGTAAACATGTTATCTCAAGCGGATGTTCCTGTTTCTTCACTTTGGGAATTGGAACTACTTGGCATACGGGATCCTATTGAGCAAAATTCAAGAGAAGAAAAGGAGAAGGCTGTTATGGTTCATTTTCAAGAAACAATTCGACAAAAAGAAGACGGAAGATACGTAGTCCATATGCCTTGGAAGGTGGACCATGCCTTTCTAACAGACAACTATGAGTTATGCCTGAAAAGACTTGAATATACTACCAAAAAGTTGGAAAAGATCAGTTTTAGAGAAAAGTACCATGAAGTCTTTAGAGAATGGTTAGAAGAAGGAGTTATTGAGGAAGTTCCTGGTAAAGAGTTACCTATTGAAACGCATTACCTTCCACACCGACCCGTCATCAAAGAAACATCCACAAAATCTTCGATGAAGATAAGACCGGTGTTCGATGCCTCTGCTAACATCCATAATCATCCGTCGCTAAACGATTGTTTGGAGACTGGAAGTAATTTAATTGAAACGATTCCTTCTATTTTGACAAGATTCAGACTGAAAGCAATTGGTGTAATTTCAGATATCAGAAGGGCTTTTCTACAAATATCTTTACATGAGAAAGATCGAGACTTTGTCCGTTTTCTTTGGTATGACGATGAGGGTAATATACGATCTTTCCGGCATGCTCGAGTTGTCTTTGGAATCACTAGCAGTCCTTTTCTGTTAATGGCGGTTATTAATTACCATTTATCAAAAGAAGCAATAAAAGAACGTTACTCTGAAGAATTTCTTAAAAAACTGAAAGATAGTTTCTATGTTGATAATTGCGTGACTAGCATACAAAGTAATATTGAACTAGAAACATTCATCGAATCGGCAACTAATGTAATGAAAGAAGGAATGTTTGATCTCAGAGGATGGGAAAGTTCTGTCATTCCTGCATCTTCAGAAAGTACTACGTCATCAGTGTTAGGATTAATTTGGGATAAAAATTTAGATACATTAGAAATAGACTCAGAATCCTTCAAATTTGATGAGAGAGAAAAAATAACTAAAAGGAAAATACTTTCAATGGTTAGTCGAATATTTGATCCAATAGGTTTCCTTGCCCCAGTTATGATTCAACCTAAGATTTTGCTGCAAACCACTTGGAAAACTAAAGAATCATGGGATGACGAAGTAAATGAGGAAATAAAGAAGAAATATTTGAAATGGGGAAAGCAACTGAAATACTTCAAAAATATAAAAATTCCAAGATGGTTAGGTGTGATGGAGGAATCAGCTTTAAGTATCCATACTTTTGTCGATGCCAGTAAGACAGCTTATGCAGCATGCATTTTCTTCAGAAGTGAATCCAGTATGGGCTCAGTGACTGTTCAGTTACTTCAAGCCAGATCCCGAATAACTCCCATGAAGACTATTACTATACCATGTCTTGAATTAATGGCCGCTACCATCGGTGCTAGGCTGTTTAGTTCTGTAAAACAAGCTCTGAAACTTACCAACATCAAGACTTACTTTTGGACCGATTCTTCAACAGTTCTCACGTGGATAACTCGTCGAGAACAGTGGTCGGTATTCGTTGCCAACAGAATAAGTGAAATTAGAAAATTGACAGATTCGGAAGATTGGTTCCATATTTCAACTGACCAGAATCCAGCAGACATTTTATCAAGAGGTTGTGGACCTAGACAACTCCAGCAACGCAAGTGGTGGGAAGGACCAGCCTGGTTAAAGAATTCGATGGAGCAGTGGCCAAAGTCAGCTGTAAATATTAATGAGAAAGAAGTAGAGATGGAGAAGCGAAAATCAGTCATCTCTGCTAAAAACACAGAGTTAGAGTCAATTTCATTACAGTTGGCCAGAAGATTTTCTAAATTTTCAAAAATTGTTAGAGTCATGGCTTGGGTACTACGTTTTCAACCTAAGGCAAAAAACTTAAGAAAATGTATAGAACTTCAAAATGAAGAATTGTTGAACGCACAGAAGATTATTTTTCGTATAGTACAAAAGGAATGTTACTCTTAACGAAGAAACAAGAATAAATTTGAAAGGTCTTCAAATATTTGAAGATGAACAAGGAATTTTAAGATTAAAGTCCAGATTGATGAACGAGGAAGAATCGAAAGAATTTATTTCTCCAATAATTCTACCATCGAAACACTTAATAGTAAGACGATTTATAGCCCAAGAACATCTTGCTAACAAACATGCTGGAACATTGACTCTTCTGACGATTTTACGTGAAAGATTTTGGATCGTGAAAGGGAAAAAGACTGTCCGAAGTGTTATCAAAGAATGCTTAACATGTAAAAGGCAAATGGTGAAACATCTTGAGGCACCTTTTCCGCCTCTTCCAAAAGATCGAACAGAGTTGGCAGCAGTTTTTCAAGTATCGGGTGTTGACTTAGCTGGACCTCTGTTGACTAAATCTAAACAAAAGGTTTGGATTGTACTTTTTACTTATGCCGTTTTTAGAGCCGTCCATTTGGAACTAATACCATCGCTTAGTACAAATGACTTCATTCAAGCTATGCGTAGGTTTACTGCCAGAAGAGGACGAATTTCTGTGATGTACTCAGACAATGGAACAAATTTTACAGGGCTAAACAAAGCTTTGAAACAATTAGATTGGCCTACAATTGAAAATGAATTTAGAGTCAACGAAATTCGTTGGAAGTTTAACCCACCTTCCTCTCCATGGTGGGGAGGCTTCTGGGAACGCCTGATTGGAATTTTAAAAGATCTTTTGAGGAAAAATCTCGGCCGCTCTTGTTTGTCTTATGAGGAATTGCAGACTCTTGTCTGTGAGTGCGAATCTGTCATGAACAGCAGACCATTAACTTATGTATCCGAGGAACAAGAACTGAAAACATTGACCCCCTCAATGTTTCTTCAAGATCTTCCATTAAATGATGTTCCCGATTTAGATCAAATTGAAAAAACTAATATTGTTTTGAGATGGAGATATATTCAGAAGGTTCGTGAAAATCTAAAACAAAGATTTAAAAGGGAGTATCTGGGTTTCCTTCGTTCTTCAGTTACCAAAAGAGAAGATAAAATAAATGTCGGTGACATAGTCTTAATTGGCACTAATGATAAAAAAAGGCTGCATTGGCTACTAGGGAGAGTGCTGGAACTTTTTCCAGGAAAAGATGGAATCATCAGACTTGTAAGACTGCGAACTGAAAAGGGAAGCGTACTAAGACCAATCCAACTATTGTACCCTTTGGAATTGACACCAAATCATGAGCAGGTAACATCAGAAACTCTGAAGGTTCCGGAAGAGGTAACTAAATATCCTGAGCCTAATACAGACACTAATGAAACAGTTCCCGTGACTCGATCCGGACGAGAAATAAAACCAGTTAAAAGACTAGATTTATAAACTTCTGAACAAACTTTTGAACTTTCTATATTTGAACTCTAAAATATTGCTTTAAATTTACATTCTATTGTTTTGAAATATTTATGTTGCTATTCTTACCTCTTTGTTATCTCAAATTCTATGCGTGTATTATCTTTATATTTACTGTTTTGAGTTTTGTACCCCCAAACTCAAGGTGGGGAGAATGTTGCATCACGATCAAACTCCGTGAGAGGTAAGTTTCTTTTTTAGGAAGTGGCAACAAGAAGTGATAGAGATTTTTGAAAATATGGCGAAGGAGAAGCGTTGAATGTTTTGTGCTGTGGTGTTTTGGTTTAAATATATGTTATTGTTTGTTTCTTCTGCGTTGTCATCAATCAACAAAACTGCCTACATTTATTTTCTAAGTCAATCCTAATAGGAACTACAAAGATAGAGTTTAGAGATAATTGTTTTAGAAGATATGAACATCATTGGTAAATTAGTTATTATCCATTTAGCTATAGTTGAGCCTATATTTATGCTCAATTAATCTTTTTTTAAGTTGATTTCATGATTTTTATATCATCTTATTCCACCTTTCTTGCTGAAAAGATTTTTTGAGACATAACAAATTCTCTCCAGAACTTTTCTAATAACATTTTGAATCTCTATTAATTAGCTAAATAAAGCTGCAACTCACTGCAGTGCAAAAACATTCAATTGTATTTGACAATTGAAAAAAAAATTCTGTATCATGTAT
>JAOUZG010013036.1:1042823-1059604 GCA_026289955.1 Argiope argentata
ATAATATAAATTTCTGGGGAAAGGTCAGATAATGATATTTTCACTTTAGCCATATACATACACATGCATTCCTAGTTTGTATTTTATGGATATATCTATATAGTTCTGAAATTTTTAAGCATGAAATGAATTCAGAACTTTCTTTGTGGATTACATTTATGTTGTTAAAGTTGAGATTATATTCCTAGGATTATAGTTGAGTATATCAATGCATATTTAGTTATAGCACATGAATTACTAATCCTAGAAACTCAATATTTTTTTTCCTTATTATTATTGTTTTTGAATTTCTTCAAATGTTTTACTAGAGTAAATTCCGACTATTTTTTCCTTTAAAGGGATGTCATTTTAATTCACTGCATTTTTCTAGACCTTAAGGTTACTTTAAATATTGATTCTTGTATAGTTCAATACAGTATATAATTTTTGGATTAATGAAAAAAATTTTCAAAAGTATTTCGGCTAACTTGAATTTGTTTATTTGGGCTTTTACTGTGTTTCAAATGTGAAAATAATAATTGTGTGATACTGAGAGTATAAAACATTAATAATTTGTACTTACTAAATTTTGTTAATGCATGAATCAGTTATGAATAATTCGAACTGATTAGAGTTAAACAGTAATTAAAGTTATGTTTCTTATGATGTGTTTAATGAAAAATTCCATCTTGAATGAAATGCAAGCATTTCACATCTATTGCTTCCATGACAGATATTTATATAATTTTGTTGGTATTTTATATAAAAGGTTGTATTGTTTTATGTTAAACTTTAAATGGGGAAATGCTGCATTATGTAATGTCAATCATTAAAAGGATTTTTTTTAAATAGGAAAGCTTAGCTCAAAGAGTAAGATATTCTTACTTAAGACAAGCTGAGATCTTTTTACAAAAGCGTAAAATCAAATCATTTTATACTTTGCTGGAAAATGAATCATTTTCTGAGGGTGCAAGATGCCTAATGCAGGTAAAAGTCCTTCAAATAATTTTCTAATTTATGTCCTCATCTGAAAATAAGACTATTTTAACCCAGTCCTGCATGTAATTTTTTAAAAATCTTTTTTAGTGTGTTGGAGTTGGAAAATTACGACCAAACATCGTATTCATGGGTTACAAATCTAACTGGCAGGAAAGTACGATTGAAGAAATCCAAGAATACTTCAATGTTATTCTGTAATTATTATTATTTTGTAATTGGTGATATTATAATCCAGAAATTACTGTTATTTATCATTGTAAAAATTAGCAATATTAATCATTTTTAATTTTTTTCAAACCTATTGTAGCATTTATTAGGCATTTGATAGAGAAGATGGTTACTTTTCAAAAAAGATACTAATTGTATTAGAAAGTATAAATTTATGAAAGCATGTAAAATCATGCTTTATCATACATTGATTTCACTGAAAGCTGAGAAAATATGTTTTTAAAAATTGCTGCATATGATTTTATGAGCTATCCTATGAACAAATTAAAATTATTCTTTTGTATTACTGACTAAGCATCTACCTTTTTATTTTCTAGCAAATATATTATTCAAATATTATTATAATAATTCAGTATTTTTTTTAGATAGTATTTGCTATAATGTTTGTATTTAATCATTTAATGTATTTAAATTACTACCTTAATGTCAGAATGATTGCTGTGGAGGAGCTCGTTTAAAGTGAATTACAAATTATTTTTCACTGATTCATTTTGTGAGTGGTATCATTTGTCATTGTTAAAGATTCCTCTACAGCATAGAAAATCTTCAAACCAAATAATTTGTTAGTTACTTACACATTAAAAATTTCACAAGAAAAAGAAAGAATTTTAACTTCTCTCTCTCTCTCTCTCTCTTGTTTTTTTTTCTTTTTCCAATATTAAGTGAGTAAGAATTTTTATTTTACTAAGCTTGTATTGTATGCACCTTTTAATGTTGAATTTGTCTCCACATTAGTGAGGCCTTTGACAAACATTTGGCTCTGGGAATATTGAGACTTCAAGAAGGTCTGGATTATTCAGAATACAATGATATGGATGAGGTTCCTGAACCAATTTCAAATGGCAAAAGGTCTCGGGGGCCATCTCTTTTAAAACCAGATCAACAAAGTGATGGTATACCACGAAATCCTTCTAGTGCTCAGCTGTCTCAAGGTATTTTAATAGCTCTTATATCACTTTCCAACTTATGTAATAAATAGATTATGAGTATGTAATAATGTGATTAATTTTTGGAATTTAGTGTGTGTTGAATGCTTGAGACTAAGAATTCTGTTGGTTATTTTATGTGTATGCATGTTTTACTGTTTTTAATATTTCATAGAAATATATCATTCACCTCTGGCAGGAGGATTTTTCTCAATACATGAATATAAAGTTGCATATTCATTTTTTATTTAGATAATAGTATATATATCTTAAAACATTTTGAAATACATGGAAAATTTAAATAAATTCAAAAAGATTTAACTCATTTGTGAAATTAACAAAAATTGTAACTGTTCTGTATTATTTTAATTTGGAATGATTTAAATCATAGCAAAAAATATCACTGATTCCTTTGATCTATCAATTGAAATGCTTTCTTATTTTTAACTTCAGCTGGCAGCTCTCGGGACTCATCTCCACCATCAACTCCTGCTGTAGAAAGAAAAGCATCCACTGATGAGAACAATCTACAAAGCAGTACTCAGGTGGTTAGAGGATTATCAAAAGCTATTCCAAAAGATATTTTGACTAGTGTAAACAAATTCCAGCGAAAGCAAAAGAAAGGAACAATCGATGTTTGGTGGCTCTATGATGATGGCGGTAAATTATTTTTTGTACTTATTAGTTGAGTTTATATGGGATTAACATTCATTATTTTAAAAATCATGGTTTTATTTCATTGTTTATAATCTTCTGCAGGACAAATGATTGGTGGAAGGGGGATTTTTTTGAACTTACATTTTTGTGTTATCTGATTGTTTAAAAAAGTGATTAAATATTTAATATCACTTTAAAATTTATTGACAAAATCAAACATATACTTTACATCATTATATATTAACTTTACATCAAAATTTATTGACATATATTGATTTTTTAGAATTTTTTAAAAATATTTTTCCCCACAGGGTTGACAATGCTTATACCTTATTTACTGACTACTCATTCTCAGTGGAGTCACTGCAGGCTTAGGGTATTTTCTTTGGCCAATAAGAAAGATGAGCTTGAGAGAGAACAACGGAGGTAACCAATAATTTATCATTTTGCCACATTAGAAATTTAGGTTTATCTTTTTTGCTTTTGAGTGATTTTCATTCATTAATGAGAAATGTTGTAAAATTTATATCAGGAAATTTTATAAATATTGTTTTTCTATACATTATATATTTGATGTTGGATAGTTAAAAAAGTTGACTTAAGCAATTATTTTATATCTGATAAATCTTGTTTCTCTAGTATGGCTGCTCTCTTAAACAAGTTCCGAATAGATTACTCAGATGTAAAAGTTATTCCTGACATAACAAAACCTCCACAAGAGTGCAGGTAAATTTTTTTTACTGTTCCCTCATCATTTCTTTTGTCGGTTGTTGGTTTCATTTTTAAAAGAATATGCTTCCTTAAGTTTTCAAGATTCAGTTTGAATATCTGTTTAAATTACTTTGATGAATGGCACCAAATTTATTTTATTATTTATTTATTTTTTTAATTGTTTAACATGCTTATGCACAAAATAATTTATTTTGATTTTTGTTTTTAATCATTTCCTTTGAAAATGTGAAATGTATATATCACATGAAATAAAGCATTAATGAACATCTATTAATGTTTTATTAAAACTAATTTCCACAATGTAGAAAATTATTTTGCTGTTACTTCAAAATCTTTGAACTATTTCTTTGGGACATAAAAATCTTTTGTGTATTATTTTATAAAATGAAAAAAGAATATTGACACTTATTAACATCAGAATTTTCAATTGCAGTGTGATTTTTTTCAAGTAATTATTGTATCAATTTTTAAAAAATACAAAAAAAAAGAGAGCTAATCTGAACAACCTTTTCTCAGTTATTTTTTAAACAATCTTAGTAGATGCATCTATTGCGCCCTCAAGAAAGTAGATAAATTGCTCAGAAGAGTTAGTTGATATTCATTATTATGTTTGTTGCTGTTACATTTTTGTATATTTTAAAAATCATCTAATTTTATTAAATTTTGTGTTGTAAAGCTTACTTTTCTTGGTAACTTCCTTCCAGAATTTTTTTTTAATACCTACATTATTGTTAAGTTTTTCATTGTATTTCAATTTCTCCATTACTGTATGTTTCCTGACCTTTTGTTGTTAAAATGTTCTCTCAAAATACTAATTAATGATCTAAAGCCAAAAGATTGAGGTATCTGGTTGTTGAATAAATAAATTCTAATGTGTTATGTTCTGAAAGCTTTTCTGGCTTAAAAATTTCTTCAAAGAAATCAAAAATGGAATAGTAAAGAATAAAATGTATTTTACTGTCCATGAGTGAAAAAAAAATATTGACTTAAAAATTATTTAGATAGGTAATATGATATGTATAATTGAACGTTTTAAAATAACCCCATTAAATTTTTAATATTTTATCAATAATAAGTAGACTATTTTGTCTGATCTAATAAAATATCAAACAATTTTTAATACTAATTTATTAGTTTATATGTGTGGTAAAAAATATATAATGTTATGATCTAAATTGTGTGTTACAAATTATTTATTTATTTCACTTTATAGTAAGCAAGATTTTGAAAATATCATTGCTAAATGGAGAGAAGATGAGGATTCTGAAGTTGAAAATACTAATCTGATCACCAAGACTGAGATGTTAGCTCTAAAAGATAAAGTAAGTTTTTTATTCTATTTCACTGACAAAATGCTTTTTCTTTATAATTATTATTTAAGAGTTAGCTTGAAAAATTATTAAGAAGAATTATCTGCTATTCTGAAAAATTTGCAATTGAAAATGGATAACATTCAGAAAATTGAATATTTATGTTTAATTAGAGTTTATAAAAATTTTAGCCTTCCTGCTCTTCACATTTTTAAATTTTTGGTGCTTTAATGCTGAATCTTAAGTAAGAAAAAAAGATGGCATTGCTTTGGTACAATATAAATAATTTGTAAGTATTTTGCAAACTTAATATTTACTACTCATAGCTTGAACTGCTCAGAATTAAATGTGTTATACTTTAATTAAGACTCTGCTTTTGGTTTTTACTGGAATTCTTTTGAATAGTTGGTATTCAGTTATTGATAAAAAGCTCATTATTCAAATACTTTCCATGCTTTCAGTTTTTGTATTTTTGATTCAGAAAAGACTGCATTTAAGAAAACATTTAATAGTGATCCTGTTTGATCTATTTTATGCCATGTAAAAGTATTTTAGCAATATTGATTTTAATTTACAAGTTTTTGCCATTCCTATCTGGTTATTTCTATGTGTGGATACAATCTTCACTGCTTTTTCCGTAACAATTCTTTTTCTTCTCTTTCCTTCCCTGTAGAATAACCGCCATATTCGCTTGAGAGAACTGCTGTTAGAGAATTCCCAAGATGCATCTTTGATTGTCATGTAAGTATACATAAGTATACTTATAGATATACAGTATGGAATAAACTTAGACAAATCTCCTAAACCAAAATATTAAAACATACATTGTATTTAGTGAGTGCTAATGCTGCTACAACTAAAACACAAATGAAAGGAAATTAGAAATAAGAATTGGGTTTTTAAAAAAAAGCAAAAATTGCTGTGAATCCGGCCTAAAGACTTTTTCAAGGGTCATCCTAAGGCAGGGATATTTTCTTTGAGGGTTCTGACATTTTGTCAAAATATTGTCCTTTTTTTACTCAAAAATCTCAGTGAATTGAGGTTTTGGAGACAAATTAGTATTACAGAAATACAAGAATAAATTTTAAATCTAAATAGATTTATAGCAAATTGTTTAAACTAAACAACAAAAGACCATAAAACTAAATCATCAAAATATATACCAGGATTTGAAAAACTCATAATAACAGGCAAAATATTGTTAAAAAGTTTTTGCATCTAAATTGAATTATAGAAAATTGCTCAAAACAAGTCGCTAAAAACCAAAAGATATAAATTACCATCAATAGAATATGAAATCCAAACACATACCAATATTTAGAACAACTCTAAAAAAGTTTGAAGCATGTCAACCTATTAGTTTATTTTCACCTCTTTAAACTAATGTTAATTTTGCCGCATTTGAAGTTATATAGTTGTAACGATTAAAGGTCGCAGAATGAATAGTGTTAGGGCCAGTAGCCGAGTAACAAAACCACAATACCAAAAGTCGACTTCAGTATCGTAGATGTTATCTGGCTTATAAGGCTAGTGCCACATACGTTTGGTCAGAATATATTGCCATTATAAGGAGAAATGGAAACACCGTCTATTAAGTTAAGGTAAAGAATCAAAATGAATAAACTGGCAGGTTTGTTTTAGTTTTGAAAATTAGGAAATATATAAACCCTCTCTTGTTAAAGCTAGTATTTTTCAATAGTTTTGGGGGAAATTCGTTAGTATTTACGATTTTAATGAAATTGTTTTATTGCTTCAATATATGAAATTTTGTTAATACAAAATTTTTTAATCCTGTTAAATTGTGAAATTATTAATTTTTTGAAAATTTTAGAGTTTATAATATGAGTCTTATTTATATTTACAATATAAACAAAACTTGGAAAAAGAAATTAGATTAAAAGATGCTAGCATTCACTTTAAAAATACTGACTAAAACTTGCTATCTAAAGTATGCTTATTTGTTCTCAGCATTAAAACTTAATTAATTTTAGATTCGTAACTTGCAGCACCACAACTTACAATTACTATACGAGAAAATATTTCTTTAAATATTTGAAAACAATTCTAAATAAATTTAAAGATGAAGATAATTTTATAATTAATAATAACAAGGATATTTTGGACTTTCCAAAAGATAACAATATTAATAAACTTAATATTTGTGATTTTGAAAATCTGTACATTAGTTTACATAATGAAAAGTTATTAGATATCTATACTTTAATATATGACGAATATTTAAATAGAAAAATTATTTTAAAAAAATAAATGGTTGGAATTATTCAACTTTAATATTAAAGAAAATTACTTTTTTATATAGAATTGATTTTTATAAACAATTAAAGGTAATTCCAATGGAAACAACTTTTTCAATTTCTTTGACCAATATTTTTCTACATTATTATGAGAAAAAATATAAACAATTTAATAAATGGTTATAGATATAGAGATGACTTACTTTTGTTGAACTTGGATAATGCTAATGCTGTTATTAATTGTTACCCAAATGAACTAATTTTAACTTAAACAAACTATAATCAATTTAAAGCCAACTATTTGGATTTAAATATAGAAATTTCTAATGGAAAGACTTTAATAGATATTTATGGTAAAAAGGAGAATTATAACTTTAAAATAATTAAACTTAGTAATTACCATTTTAATTTAAACTCTAAAATGTTCAAAAATTTAATATTTTTACAGCTTAATAGGATTTTAAAAGATTAGGTACTAACGAATTTCCCAAAAATTGTTGCAACATACAAGTTTTAATAAGAGAGGGTTTATCTATTTTCTAACTTTCAAAACTAAAACAAAATTTCCAGTTTATTCACTTTGAACCTTTACCTTAACTTAATAGTTGGCACTTTAATTACTTTCTATAAGGACAATATATTCTGCCCAAACGTATACAACTTCAAACACGGCAAAATTAACATTAGTTTGAAGAGTTGAAAATAAACTAATAGACTGCCCACTTCAAATTTTTTTAGAGTTGTTCTGAATATTGGTTTGTGTTTGGATTTCATATTCTGTTCACTTTGATTTATATCTTTTGGGTGGCTTGGTTTGAGCAATTTTATATAATTCTAT
The DNA here is from genome assembly GCA_026289955.1 of Argiope argentata. Lineage (NCBI taxonomy): Eukaryota > Metazoa > Arthropoda > Arachnida > Araneae > Araneidae > Argiope > Argiope argentata. Next base: position 1,050,748 of record JAOUZG010013036.1, read on the forward strand.
TTTGATGATATAGTTTTAGGTTTAATGGTCTTTTGTTGTTTGATTTAAACAATTTTGGAAAACCTATTTAGATTTAAAATTTGTTCTTATATTTCTGTGATACTAAGTTATCTTCAAAATCTCAGTTCCCTGGGATTTTCGGGTCACAGGGAGAGGTCAATTTTTTGATGAAATGTCTGACCCCTCACAGAAAAAATCCCTGATTTGAATCCCTGCCTGAGAGTGACCCTTGAAAAAGGCTTCAGGTCAAATTCATAGTAATTTTTCCTTTTGATTTTTGTTTCAAACTTAATTCTTATTGCTAATTTAGTAAGTATACATAATATATACATTTAAAAGAGAATTAAATATTTTTGTTTACATTTTGTTTTTTAATGGGAGTTATATAATTTAGAGAAATTTTTCTTGAAACATGTTGCCCATATACTGTTTTCAGTCTTTTAGCTCTGTACCATCAAATCAAAACCTATTGAAGAACTCTCATGATTTCTATTTTAAAAATAATTTTGTTTTCGGATACTTCATTTTGTCTATAATAGCATTATTCAGTCAGAGAAAGAAATTTACAAACTTTGTTTTGTAAAATATTAAATAGACAGTGTACCAAAAAGTTAGAGAAGTATTTATTTCCTTAAATATTGCCTTTAGATACTTACACCCTATTCAAAACTTTGTTAAATGAGATGGACAGTTGCATGAAAAGACTAGCACAAAATTTAACTATCAGAAAATGCAGAGAATATATCAAAGCCTTTGTCAGCTGAATCAATCAAACAAAAAAATCAAATCCTTCTTGCCTCACATATATAATTTGGGCCAAAAAATAATATATCTGTAATCAAGATAAAGGTATCAGTCATTTAAAAATCACTTTTGAAACAATTTAAAATCCACTCAGCCTAAGAGAGGTATATCATTCTGCTCGGTGTCATTACCATCTTTCATTTTTAAAGTAGGTTTATTTATTTATTTATTTTTCAGGACCTTACCCATGCCACGTAAAGGCACATGCTCTGCACCTATGTATCTGGCTTGGCTTGAAACCTTAACTAGAGATATGCCACCATTTTTATTGATCCGAGGAAATCAAACTAGTGTTCTCACATTTTATTCTTGATTGTTTTGTAGATCAAATGTGTCTAAAACCGTTGTGCCTTTATATGCTTTTAGACATTTCTTTTTTAGATTATTTTTTGTACATCTTGCATTTATATTAACTGTTGATAATCACTGATATAGTGATTAGGCATTTATTTTTTTGTGTGTGAAATACAGCAGTATTATATAAAGCAAAAGTATTCCTTCCATGTATAAAAAATCCATTGTTTGCTTTTTTATGAAGACTTCCTATTATAAAATATGGTAATAATATAAAATAATGATTGTAAGTTATCCAATTTTTTCAAAAATTTTCATCTTGAATACTGAAGTAATCCTGCAGATTATTTTCCATTCAGTTATTTGTCTACTTTCATGCTTAGAATTTTGTATTTAAGAACAATCCATTTGTGAAGTTAAATGGTTGTGAAATATTTTTTATTAATTATTTTGAGAAATTATTTTATATTTTTTGAGAATTGGATGATTCTAAAATTCATATGTTGTTAGTCAGAAAAATTATAGCCCAAGGTTCTTTTAATTACTTAACCTAGATAGTTAAAATAACACAATATCCCTTATCCCTAAATCAGAATTTAAATAAACCTTATCCATATACCATTACATTACATATTTAAATTACAAATATATATATATATAATAATGCACTTGTTACAATAGAATTGTATAAAAATTGATAAAATCCATGGTTCAACTTCTGTTTCCATATTGTAGTTTTGATGTATAGTTTATGTTTCAAATAGTGAGTAAACCTTTAATTGGAAAATTGAAATCCAACAAAATATAATGTATGTAAATAATTGCGATAAATTTTTCTTGACAAAAAAATATGCCCTTTAAGTTTTTATCAATTGAGGTCTTCATGTGTACCTTCTTCATTGTACATTTAATTAAATTAAGCATTACATTAAAAAAATTATGAATTTTAATAATAGTGGATTAATTTTTACTATGTCATTTGTATGTAGTATTTATGTTGTAAAATAATGGCTTTGGGTTTATTTTTTTTATTTTCTTTCTATTGAATGATTTGGACAGATTTTGAAAGATTGATTTTTCAGGCAGAGTGTTAGTTGTAAATAAATGTCTGGTGATCATTTTAATTATGCTAATTTTAAGTAGTTTTATTAGCTATCTTATACTATATTATTATAATATTTTCTTAAAATATGTTATTTTTAAACTAAATCAATTAAAAGTTGCTGTAGATCTGATCTAAAGTACATAATATTGTGATACATCTTGATTTGTATTTATAACTGTGATGAATGATAGGTAATTCGAAAATTGAAAAAGATATTTCATTTTTCTTGAGTATTTATTTTTTTTCTATGTGTCTTCTTTTAAAGAAAGAAGTGAGATGTGATGCAAAGATAGTATTTACTTTCAAAGTATGTTTGAAAATGAAGTAAATGAACTGTTTTCTTTAAAGAAAATAAAGAGAAAAGCTTATTTTTGATGAAAAGATCTCAAGAATTTATGTAAATTTGAGAAAATATACTCTTTTTGATCTTCATGAGAAAAAAAAATTCTTGCTACTGTTTGTCAATTTTGAATTGTAAATTTAAAAAGATGTATGTTACTTCTTTGTATGGATCTCTTATTTTCAAATAAATGTAATTATTTTTAAAATGACATTTCTTTGAATTGAATTTCTCGCTGCTTTTATTGCAATTAATATTATGCTAATTTTAAGCCACTTTTCCAACCACTTTTTTTTTTTTAGATGGGCACATTTTAAATATATATTGTATCTTATTATTTATTTATTTTTATTTCAATATATATAAGAACAAAAATAATAAATGTAACACCTGAACACATCCAAATTATATTTGTCTTTATTTCTATCATATAAATATGAGTGTATATCTATATATGTCATTCTTCTGTGCATTTATTGTATTGAACTCCTAAACAGCTGAACCGATTTTGATGAAATTTTCTTTGTGTGCTTTAGGGGATTAAATATGCATGAACATGGCAAAAAAATTTCCTTTTATCAGCGTGTTGTCATAATGTTGATAAAAAGCTTTAGTCACTAATATTTTAAATATGAGAAGTTAATTATTATTGCAAATTAAATCCATAAAAATGTAATTTTCTGCAAACAAAAAACTGATTTTTAAATTATAAACTATATCAATGTTTTAATAATGAATTAAATAATTATGTGCTGTGTAAATTGAGTCAATAAATGCTAGGCAATTGGAAATTTAAAATTTTTACATGTATCCTCGGCTCAGTGAATCATATTTAATAAGATATTCTTGATAATCTAATATCCTAAATAAAAAAGATTTGAACTCCAATAAAGTACATCTATCTCTAAAGCTGGCTGATTTATGAAAATTTCGATATCACTATTCTATATAAATGGATAATATTAGATGACTTTATTGACCATCTCAAAAAAACCAATCACTTAAGATTTCTTAAGAGTAATTGGTCTAGATTATAAAAATGTTGATTCTTCTGATATTGTAATATTGAAAACTTAATGAATTGGTCAGATTTGAAGGCAAAATATATAAAAATTTAATTTATTTAAAAGTAAAGGGATCAAGAAATTTCTCAGAATATGATTCCTTAGGACAAAAATATTTTGAATTATTATAAGCCAGAAAATTAAACTATAATTATTAAAAGCATTTATATCCTTTTAAAAATAAAATTAAAAACTGAAATATCTGTTGAATCCATGGAATTTTTGCTGAATAATTCTTTAATATGTCATAAATTATGAAAATTATTCTGCAGTGTGCATAAGACTTCAATGACGGACGACTCTGCTTCCACTTCTCTTACTTTTTATTTAAAAACAAGCCTGGAGCCAGTAAAAAAAAAATATCTTTATATTAATTGCAGTTTTATCATTTCCACTTTAATTTGGGATTAAAATTTAGTGGCACTGATAGAAAGAGAAATGATTAGGTAGTACACTTAACAGGACATCTTAAACATACATAATATTATAAGTAAATTATACAACTATCAAATTTGAAGTTTAAAATATTTTGCTGAAAAACCTATTATGAGACCCAAATTATATTAACTGAACATTTTAATGAGCATTAATTCTAGCGAACTGACTGGTCGCCAAAGGCGCTAGTATATATATATATATATATAAATAAGACTAAAAAATTCACTATTTTAAGTAATACTATAAAAACATAATTTGTAATAACATTCAAATTTAAATATGAAAAATCAAAATGGAAAACACAATATGAATCTTGCTTTTCAATTGAAATACACTGCTCAAAACAATTAGGGGAGCAAGCAAAAAGATCAAGAAAACCGTGCGAGACAGTCACGTATTGGCATACAATGAGTAGTACACGCGTATCCATGCGCAATACAGAGAAAAAAATTAAAACAATGTGGAATTAAGCTTTAATTCTTTGAAAATATGGAAAAAAGATTATTTAGGGCAGCAATTTGGTTACATGTAAACGATAAAAAAAAGACAATAGACATGAGGCATGACTTTTAGTAGGACGTGTGGTCTCCTCGAACAGCTGAGACTGCTGCACGCCCGTTTGCCATGGATGCGATGAGGTTATCGATCAGACTTTGGGAAATACTGTTCCATTACTCAAGAAGTGAAATCTCCAAGTTTGGGACAGTCACAGGCGGCCTTGGCCGCGCAGCAATGCGTCGTCCGAGCAAGTCCTAAACATGCTCGATTGGATTCAGGTCAGGGGAGCACGCTGGCCATTCCATACGCTGTATTGTTTCAGCTTCAAGAATGTTCTCCACCAGACGAGCTCTATACGGTCGGGCATTATCATCCTGGAAAATAAAGGAATCACCAATGGCTCCAGATGACATGAGATCGCAGTATCTCGTCTGCATACCTGCGGCCCGTGAAAGTGCCATTCCGAATGATATGCAAGTCCGTACGTCCGCTTATGCTGCTTCCACCCCATACCATCCAACCAGCTCGTCTGTATTGTGACCTTTCCCGAAAGAATGCGGGGTTATTTCGAGTGCCCCTCTCCCGCCATACCAGAACACGTCGAGTGTCACACTCCAGACTGAATTGGGACTCGTCTGTAAACAGCACTTGGCTCCAATCGTGTTGCTGCCAATCTCGATGTTCAGCAGCCCATCTTCTTCGGACCGCACGGTGGTGTGGGGTCAACGGAATGCAGATCATTGGCTTACGTGCATAGAGCCCTCCCCCATGAAGACTATTACGTACTGTTTGGCTGGACACCCTTCGTTCTGTTGCTAAGAACAACTGTCTTTGCAGCTGAGTAGCATTCTCTGTTCTGTTTCGACGGACTGTTAACCGTATATACCGGTCATCAGTTGCTGTAGTGGCGCTTGGCCGACCTTGCCCTGGTCGACGTCTAACAATTTCTGTTTCTTGGAATCGATTCCACAGCCTTGAAACAACACTTCTGGCGACTCGAACAGCGTCCGCGACACTCCGTTGTGTTTGGCCTGATTCCAGTCGGCCTATGACACGCCATACCATGGATTCCGGTAAATCACGTTGTTCAGACATTTTCATAAGCTTGTCTCGAAAACAGAAAGACTGCGCAATCAAATCTCACAGTTACGGCAATAAAACAGACATTTCTGAAACATCCAGATTTCTGGCCTTATCTCCTTTTTCTGGTTTTTGACGTCATGAACTTTGATTTGCATATAAAGTTTTCTTTTTCCGTTTCCTGGCAGGCTGTAATTTATGGATGATTCATTTTATGTTACTTATTGGTAGACATTTTTGCGTAATTCTGTTAAAACCATGTGCTCCCCTAATTGTTTTGAGCAGTGTAATTCACGGATTCGTTTTCTTTTTAAACACTAATCACTTTATGAAGAATCACTAGAGGCACTTTTCAATTTTGAGCACTGGACACACACAAATCATGTTTCTGAAATGGAATGACTCCTGCCAGGTAACGGGTTGGAAATTGAAGATAGAAGGAGCACACAAACGAGGATAAGGAGCATAATCACAACGATTTTGAACAGCGGAGCAGGAAATTACTATATTGCATTATCAGTCGATGGGCTACAGAAAATATTATAAATTATAACAGGGGATTGCACCACGAAAGTTTCAGAGGCTTCCAAACGTCGTACCGGTAGCAGCCATTGAAGACAAGTCCGATTTGGTGTCCCTCATTAGAAGAATCTTACAAGAGGAAGTCCAACGAGTAATCAACCAAACACATGAACCTATTGAATATTTGGATTCCTGCTCCCAAGCCCCATCACTTGAAGAAATGGTTCAAGACGAAGTTGAAAAAGTCATAGCACCAGTTTCGGTAAAACCTGGCGAAATCCAACGACGACCAACATATGCCATTGTAACCAGGAGATCAAGAGTGCCCGCTCAAAGATTACCAATGCAGCCCAGAAAACTGATCTTTGGCGAACAACTGACAATAGACCAGTTTGTTTCCACTGTGGACGTTCCGGACATGTAGTACGCTAATGCAGAGAGACGAAAGCCTTTTTCGACAATTATCGCAATCGCCGTCAAAACTTGAATGAAATTGACGCTGAAGAAGAAACTCACCGACCAAACTTCATTCGACCTACACCTAATCCGACTAGAGGCCGATCCCCTACACACCGTTTCAAATCACCGTCGCCGTACCATCGACCAAGTCGATCCCCAAACCATAGGAACGAGGAAAACTAAACGAAGCGACCTTCAAAGGGGGTAAGGCCGCATGTTATGAAAATCCTCCTCGGCCGCAAAGATGACTGGTAACCAACTAGACGTAATAATAGATAACAAGCCAATTCGTACTCTCGTGGATTCTGGAGCTTCATTTTCTGTAATCTCTGATAAATATCGTCGGTTCTTGAAGAAGGTACTGTTCTCTGAAGCCAAAAACATTATGTTGAAAGTCGCCGATGAAAATTTTGTTTGGCCAATAGAAAAATGTACTTTGCGTGACTGTATCAATAGCCAGGAGCTGCCGTTTGAATTTATTGTTTTGCCGCATTGTACTCATGACGTAATCCTTGAATGGGACTTTTTAGCAGCTTCCCAAGCCGTGATAGACTGCGAACAGAGTGAATTATTTTTGGAAGATGTTCCTCAAGATTCCGCCGCAATGGACGCATGGAAGTTGCATGCCACAGAGGACTATACACTTAAACCTCACTCTTTAACTAAAATAGCGGTATCAGAAAGCCCAACCCGGAGAGGCATAAATGTGGTAGTGGATGGCAATAAACAGTTACTCTTCGATCGCCATATTGCTGTACCATCTTTGATATCCTCATACCATATTGGGCAAAGCCAGATCTGGGTTGCTAACCTTCAGACGAGAAACCGAGTCATACCTAAAGGCTTAGCCGAGCCTCTGGATGAAGGACATTTATGTGTGATTTCCGACAAGTTATATGGTCCCGATACGCTGCAAGAGACGTCATATCTCTTGGATTATACTCCTATGATATCTCCTGGCTTAAGTAACGAGCAAAAAACCTAACTAGCCAAACTACTTCGAACATTTTCGGAAATTTTTAAGAAGACTGACAAATCGATAGACGCATGTGAAACACTGGATTCACACTGGTGATCAGTCTCCAATCAATCAACGAGCTTACCGAGTCTCATCTACGGAAAGACGCATTATTCGAGAAGAATGTAATAAATGCTTGATGAAGATATTATCCAGCAGTCCGAAAATCCCTGGTCATCACCCGTTGTGCTTGTAAGAAAGAAAGACGGGAGCTGGCGTTTTTGCGTAGATTATCGCAAGCTCAATAAGGTTACCAAAAAAGATGTCTATCCTCTGCCGCATATTGATCATACGCTGGAATGCCTAAGTTCGCTAAGTTCTTTTCTTCTATGGACCTCAACTCTGGTTACTAGCAGATAGAAGTAGATGAAGCGGATGGTGAGAAGACAGCATTTATTACTCCCGAAGGATTGTATGAGTTTAAAGTTATACCATTTGGACTCTGTAATGCGCCGGCGACTTTTGAGAGAATGATGGACAATTTGATACGCCAACTCAAATGGTCAACGTGTCTTAGTTATCTAGATGACATAATAGTGTTTTCAGAAACGTTTGAAGACCATCTTACCCGACTAAGTATCGTTATGAAATGTCTTCTGGAAGCTGGTCTGGTGCTTAATCCAAAGAAGTGTCTTTTTGCCGCCCGCGAAGTAAAAATACTGGGTCATCTTGTAAGGAAGTAAGGAAGTTCGACCAGATCCTGCAAAGTAAAAGCCGTAAGTAAGTTTCCTTTTCCGAAGAAGGTACATGATATACGAAGCTTTCTTGAACTTTGCCCATACTTCCGAAGATTCATTAAGGGATTTTGTTATCTAGCTGAACCCTTGCAGTTGCTTCTAAAAGGTGATACAAAGTGTAGTGATATATATATATTGTTTTATAACCTTTGTTGGCAACGCTTATTTGTGTTACAGCTTTTGGCATCACTATATATTATTTAAATCAATCGGTTGTTAGCGTTGCATTCTAGTTGATTAAAGCTTAGTTTTAGTTTTCAGAATGTTTGTCTTTTATTACAATTTAATCAACTAGAATCTTTTTGCACTGCCTCATTACTTGATTCAGCAAGATGGAGCAACTTTTAAAACCCGAAAGGTTCGATACTGATCCTACATGTGCGGGAGCTGAAACGAGGTGGAAACACTGGAAAAGAACATTCGCTCATTTCCTCGCACAGGTAAACCCTGCTACGGACGATAACAAACTTCAATTACTGTGTAACTATGTCTCCTCTA
>JAOUZG010013036.1:1069604-1080826 GCA_026289955.1 Argiope argentata
TAGAGGAGACATAGTTACACAGTAATTGAAGTTTGTTATCGTCCGTAACAGGGTTTACCTGTGCGAGGAAATGAGCGAATGTTCTTTTCCCAGTGTTTCCACCTCGTTTCAGCTCCCGCACAATTAGGATCAGTATAACCTTTCGGGTTTTAAAAGTTGCTCCATCTTGCTGAATCAAATAATAAGGCAGTACAAAAAAATTCTAGTTGATTAAATTGTAATAAAAGACAAACATTCTGAAAACCAAAACTAGGCTTTAATCAACTAGAATGCAACGCTAACAACCGATTGATTTAAATAATATACAGTGATGCCAAAAGCCGTAACACAAATAAACGTTGCCAACAAAGGTTATAAAACAATATATATATATCACTACAAACGGGACGCTGTCCTTTTTATTAAGGGAACCAATGCCTCAAAAAGAAAGACTGTTAAGATTCACCATGGCTGCATTGGCAGAGCATTGAACTGTAAATCCTTTGGTCCCTGGTTCGATACCCGGCCAGCGCATTTTATAGAAAGACTAGAATTTTAATTAAAAATTGATCTTAATATTTCTCTAAAATCGAGATGATTCTAAAACATTCTTTACTATTTGAGCGAGATGATTCTCAAATGTTCTCCAGATGTATAAAAGCTGAGTTCTGCTCAATTCTTCATTCTGTTCTACGAACAGTTGCTTGGTGCTTATAAACGCAATTGTTTCTAGCTATCCGTGTCTTTAATTCAGTCGTCGTGACTATATATATATATATATAACCCTTTTAGGCATTGTTTTTTCCATTTTACTTTTGAAAAATTTCAAAACCATATGGCTTTATTAATTTTAATTACATTTCTATGTAAGAAGTTTGATTGTAACTTAATCTTCAAGATAAATGATCTCGCTATCACAAATTTTTACAAAGAGAGGTTTTTGTGAATTAATACCCCCCCCCATATAAGTGCATTTTATGAGTTTCATTCTTTTTTACAATAGGGAATTTATCACAATAAAAATTATTCTCTTCACAAAATGTGACAAATTTGGAATTAATACGAATATAATAGGTTACAATATCAAATTTGAAAAATCATGTATATGCAATAGTGAATTTGGAAAATCGCAAAGCAAGTAACTTTGGATTTAAAATGATAGAATCAAATAAATCGGAAACCTTGCCTATTTTTTTGATTTGAGAAATATGTGTTCATAAGGAAAATAATACCTAATTGTAATGAGAAGAAATCAGACAACTTTTAAGCAAAATGTTGAAAACTAATAAAAAAGCTAAAGTTTTAAAAAAATTTTCCGATTTACCAAATGAACTGAAGTTAGTTAAAGTTTACTTTTGAGCAGAAGGTTTTCGTTTCAAATATGGATTTAAAATAGTTTGTTTGATTATTTCACTGAAGATGAATCATTTTGGTGTGTGAAGTTTATTGGCTCCCAAATTCTTTTCCAAAGCAAAATTTTAATAACTTGCATTTAGTGAATAATTACTTTCTGCATGTTTGTGTGTTGTCATGTTTTTTGCTTCATCCTATCCGAAACAGTCTGCTCCTCCCCTTTTCTAGATTGCTGCCTAATTACAAATCATTGATAAATTTATGAAGTGCAAGTGAATTGTTAACATTGACCTTTAGTTAAGATAAATTTTTTGGCGTTATATTGATTTCAATTAGATTTTGAGCATCGAAATTGGTAAATATTTAGGCTAACCAACAAATAAATGCGTGAAAAAATAAGAGTGTTTTTGCTATATGTGAAATATTTTACTTTATCAACAAATAGTTACATAAACTAAAAAAAAATAATCTATTCTGAGTATTTTTTTGCTATATATATATATATATATATAGTTAATTTTGCGAAAAATATATTTGACAATTGAAAAGTGTGTGCTCTTTTTAATTTTAGCTATTCTGTTATATGTGCGATTTTTTTTTTCTTTTTGGACATGCAGAAAAATTAAATAAAACATCTGTTTAGTACTTTCAAATTTGCATTAAAAATTTATTCGACTATATTATAGTTTGTTAGCAGCTTTGTATATTATATTTTTTAATGACTATTATATTTATTAATTTTCTTGCAAAGAAACAGAATTTTTTTTAACATTTTCATTATTATATTTAAATTAAAAGTTGCTTATAATTATTATATGTCTTGGATTTTAACTTTTGTATTTCTATATAATATAAACAATATTACTAAATGCTAATAATGATTAAAAATAATTTTTCTATCCCATCAAAAGAATTATTATATACAAGGCTTTCATAAAAATGATTGCTGAACATTTTAAATTTAAATGGTTTATGGTTTATGATTGTAGAAAGATTTCTGGGTAATATCTGTTATGAAGGTCTTGGAACTTTTATGGTTAATAGTGTCTTTTTTTTTACTTCTAAGAAAATAGGACTATTTATTGTTGTACAAGATGTAAACTATTTTGAACTAATTTGCTGTTTACTAATACATAAAGGAATCAGATTTTTATAATTATTTTTCTGAAATTATATATTAGATATATGGGAAAAGATCATATGAAAGTATGTAAGATTAATTTTGAATAAGAATTAAAGTATTCATTGATATTTTATTACTTGAAGTTCTTTGCTTAGTTGTGTAGAAAACTGACTAATTGTAGAATACTGTACTGCTTAACCTAACAGTGATTTCTATATTTTAAGGCATTGTAGTATTTCTTTTATTGCTAAATTAAAATCAAATCATATTGTGTTAATTTGATATTTCTTTGACTTTTTTCTTTTACTACTACTACTTTTTTTTTAACTTTGAATTTTCAAAAATAAATAAATAAAAATAATGTAGAAATATTCTAATGTGTGAATTCATATTTTCTACTGCATATAAAATTACCAGTTTCAGATGACTTGGGTTTATGCCTCAATGTACACAAACACCTTTGTATTCATCTTCATTAGTAATACAGATAAAAATAATCACTCCATGAATTCTTTGATGGGAAAACTTTTATTAATAAATTTTATAACTAAATAAATTTGTTAAAATGTTTGGGTGAGAATGATAATTATTTTTGAAAATAAATGAGATTATTAAATTATTCCTTTATGTAGTATTAATGGATATAAGAAAATTAACTTTCCTTCCCTTCTCTTCTAGATGGTATAAAAATTTGAAATATCCATTAAGTTTTTGAAAACAGTTTGAAATGACTACACCATCAGTGACTTTAAGGTAATGTATTTATTGTTTGCGATTTTAAGGATTAGTGAATTATATTCATTGATGTCCAGTATTAATGAGTGGTCTTATCCCTCTCAACAAAAATTATTCCTTCAGATGAAATGTTTACCTAAATTAAATTTTAAAAATTTATCTTTTAAAATTATTTCAGATTCAATTTAGTTTTTCATAATTATATATAATATGGATTAAAAATACTAATTGTTGCTATAAATCATTAACTTTTCACTTATATCCAATTTATCTATCACCATAGCATTCTTTTTCTTTTCTTTTTTTCATGTATTCTTTTATATAATTTTTCCCTATTCTTTGAGATTAGGCTGGCATACATAAATCATAGGATGAGAAATGCTGGGTATTATATTTCTCATGCATTATTGCCAAATTTAACTATTATTTGATGTTTGTGTAATTTATTTAAGAAAAATCATCAGAATTGAAGAGTTGGTTGATTGGTATTTTAATGATGAAAAAGCTAATATATCATTCAAATGTGCAGAATTTTGAAGATTAGTCTTTGGTCTAAATTATTTAGTTTTGCGTTTATTCTCCATACATGAATTATCTTATTATTTTACAACATATGCATTTATTTTAATTATTTTTTATTTAACCTTATAATGTGGAAATAATATCCTGAACCAGGATATATTTATTTTCCTCTGTTAATAGATTATTTATTTCCACAATATTGACTAATAACATAAGATATAAACACCAAAATAACTCCTATGTAGTAGTTGGAAGCATTTTCTATTAATGAGGGTTAAATCAAAATAAACTTCTTGCGTTAAAAAGCAAATTAAAACAACCAGCCAACCAAATGCAAGCTTTAAGCTAGATCTTTTACTGATTAATTAAAACTTAGATCTTTTAGATTAATCAACAAAAAAATATTAATAAAATAAATGTTTTTATTCTGTTTATATATTTTACAGTTTTTTATTGATGTTATGGAAATTTCTCCTTTAAGTCAAAATCTATGGATTTGCTTGTAGTGGATGTAGTATATGGCCTCAACAAATGTTAACTGTGCTTATTTACACAAAGCCACAAATACACATGGGACGAAACATAACTGAGACATAGACAAACAACGCACTATGACATTTACAGAAGGGGGAAAAAACACTCACAAGTAGTAGTAAAAGATAAAGAGAACTCATCTGTAGGAGATACTCTATGTAGCTACTCTCTAAGGTCTCTTCAATTGTTTGCTATTCTCTACTGTTTCCTTACTTTAGTTGCATGCAACTGCCTACTATTTTATGACTGGCTATTCCACACACGACTCAATGCTGCATCTATAATAAATTTTAAGATTCAGCACACAGCTCAATTCACCAATTGCTTGATCTCCACTCAGCAGCTTTGCTTTGTTGGATTGATCCAACTAATTTGCTATTTACTCACTGTGTGACTATACCAAATGCATAACTGTCTTTACTTTGAACTGATGGCCATTTTCCAGAGCAGGGCAAAAAAAGTTTTTGAACAATCAAGCATATCTCCACTCTTATTATTTCTATTGCCGAAATTCTCGAGGTATCATCCATTTTGCCGCCACAATTCTTCACCTAGTCTGAGATTCACTCATCTGGCTCCATTAGAGTTGATCATGAAAGTCTTTTCATATAATGAAACTATTTGTTCTGGGAAGCAGCATTATAAATTCCTGACTATATTATTATTAATGTCTTACTGTTTTTTTTTTTTGTTGTTGTTGTCAGATTTAGATAATACATGCTGGAATACAATGTATGGACTAGTTTTTATTATGTGAAAAAGAACTTAAGCATAACAAGATAGTGTATTTGACTTTTTAAAATTTATTAATGCTTGCAGATGTTTAGATCTTTAAAATGGAGCAATCTTTTTTAATACTATTTGCTCTTTGCATCAAATCTAGGTATTGAGATTCTTAAAACTATTTGCAAGTTTTTCTTATTATAAATTGAGTATTTCAAGTAAGGGGATCTCGAAGGGCAGTTCACCATTGATTTTGGCTGTAAAAAACAGAGGGGAGGGGAGTAATTGAATCCATTTTTGCACACACAAGCACATAAAGCGGGTCAACTAATGGATAGTTTAAAAATTGAAAGATATTAATGTATTATTACACTCCAATATGGTTCTTTAGATAAAAATTAAAATTTCTTCTAAAAAAGAATTCTATATTTTATGTAATTAAAATTCATTGTTTTTATTTATCAAATTTTAATGAATAAATTTTTATTGACCCACACATTTTTATAGTATAGGAATTAGATTCTATTGAGAACAGATAATTTAGAAAATTACAAAGGCACTTAAAATATAAAATTAATTTGAAAGTAATTTTTTAAAATTTAAATTTTTTTAATTATTATTATTATTATTATTTGTTATTCTGAAGAAATTTTAAAATTTCAGATCAATCAAAAATGATGATACAGGCATCGATATTTCTGTTCCTCGTTTCAAAGAAGAAGAAGCTCCTCTTGGAGGAATTTCTGTATTGTATGAAATTTTTGTTGTCACAAGATTAGAAATTTTTAAAACAAGATTGCATAAAAGTGGTGATGTTGTGCATTTCACTGTAAGTACAGGAAATTTTTTACTGGAACATTATTATTCATAGTTTTTTGTATTGATTATATTCGTAAGTAATTGTAACTGCAAGTCAAAAATCTATGAAGCTATTTAGTAGCAGAAATCTTAAATGATGATAATAATAATATAAAATGTTTGCATAATTTTGTCTAGAAAACTAGAAAGAAATTTAAAAACAAAATGTTTCTTAAATTGACAATTTAGATTTATTTTAGATTTAATTATATAAATATAACAGACATTGGTGCAATGTATTTGAAAATCCAAACAATGTATGCAATAACAGTATAATGTATTTGCAAAGAAAATAAAATCAACATAACAAATCATGAATTCTTCTTAGACTGATTTGCTGCTAATCTTAGAAAAACATAATTTACATAACACAGCCTTTTATTTAATGCCTTTTGTTTTTTTCTGTGTAAAATTTTGTCTCCATTCTTTTTTTTTTTTTTTTTTAAAATTTTTTCTCCCTTCTTTTTTTTTTTTTTGCAATATTATTATTACCTTCTCTTCCAGATTTTTAAAGCCTATAGAGAAATAGAAGATTTATACAATAAGCTGAATAAAAGATATCCAAAAGCTGGATTACCTCCTGTTCCTAAAGCAAGTTCTAAATACACTGATGATGAAAGAGTTGAAGCTCTTGATTTATTTTTCAAGGCTATTGCCAAAAATATTGAGATATGCCATTCATCTACTTTCACTCATTTTATAGGTATGCATTTATTTTACAAGATAATGAAATGTTTTAGTTCTCAACACTTTATTACATCAATATGAATAATTTATTATGTTTATATTGAATTTTTGACATTTTATTTGATAATATGCTGCTAAATAAAAAATTACAAAACATTTTCTTTAACAAAAATAGTTTTGATTATTATATATTTGTTCTGAGATAAAACATAACTGTTTGTAAAGGTTTTTAGCTTATTTTTCTCATGAAACCTAATTTTATGAAATTTTTATTAAAGCTTGTTAATTTGAGATATATTCAGCAAAAATTAATGATTAGATTTAAAAAAATTAGGTACTTAACTGAAGTAAATTGGCTAATAAATCCATAAGTAATGTCCCCAAAATATGTACATAGTCTGAATAACTATTATATTAGTAATTTTATTCATCAGAGTTTTATCAATTAGTTTCTACAAATGTTGAATATTTTAATTAACAGTCTACAGAAATAAGATTAATTAATCTTAATTGGCATATAGACTCATTTTCTTTCAATGGATATTCTCAAATAATTGCTTTTGGAGCTATAAACAATTTATGTATACTCAGAAAAAGCAATTTGTTTGTGAATGTATAAATGGAAAATCAATGATACAATATCATTCTAACAATAGACCTTAAAATCATGAAAAAAATGTGAATATATTCCATAGCTGGAAGTGTTTATTTTCATTATCTAATATATCTAGAATGAGTTATATAAAACATTCATGTTGTAAGTTCATTGACGATTATCAATCACAACTTTCTTAAAGAAGAAATTTTATAAATATATTTGACTATGTTGTCCCCCATAAGATCATGCAGCACGGAATCAGAAATGTGATTTTTCATTTTATTTTTACATCAATACAACTTCATTTCAATTGTTAACTATAAGCCATTTTCTCCTAATAATGTCACTGCATAAAGGTGCACTTTAGATACTTACAAAACTGTATTGATTACATTTGGCACAAGATCTATAGATGGCAATATAATTTGAAATCATTGCTTGACTTAGGGAATTCATGTAGTATTTCAATGAATGAAAGATTATAAATTAAAACAAATTTAAAGAGAAATGAAAGGTGAACAAACACTTTTTATTCAATTCTAAAAATAAGAATATGTTTAAATTAGTTAAATTATTCTAGACAAATAATGTCTTACAAAAATAATGTTCTCACATGATTACTTGAAATTTGCGATTGTAAATTTCATTCCCCCCCTTCTTCCACATGTCTTACAATTATTTATTACATTAGGTTTATATAGTTAACAAAGTTTTATACCTGAGGAAATCTTGTATGCTAATTTTATACAGTAAAATTAAATTATTGTACATTGATGATTTTGATTGGATTTTATGACTGAATATTTCAATAACATTTTAACTTCAAAATTTCTGCTCTTATCTATCCCCCATTTAAAGATATTTGATGTCTGATTAGTTTACAGTCTCAATTTAATCTCTCTTAATGTATTTCATCAACTTGATAGAGTTCTTAATATTCCAGAAACAAAGTGTCATCATTTCAAACTAATAAATTCTAACTAAGCCTTCTAAAATAAATTTAGTAGGATTGACCTTACTTTTTATTGTAACCGGTTTTACTTTAGACATAGCAGCACTGCAATGAAATTTCTGATAACTCATTTTCGACATCATAGTTAGTTGGTGTGAATGTAGTAAAAGGTACATACACTTTTAAATCACAAAATCCGTTTTATGATTTCTTTATTTTTCAGCATTGTGGTAAATCACCTTTCAAGTTCAAAATTCTGCTTTTAATAATTATTTTTTTTTTTGAAACATTAAGAGCCTTTTTTTTTAGGAACTTTTTTTTTCAAGCTTCAAAAACTATTGCCAGAACTTTTTTCAAACTATAAAATATTTTCAATTTTATGTGGACACATTTTCTTTTGAAATGAGTTCTCAAGTAATATCTTTTAAATTAATGTTTCATTTTACCATACAATTGTTGCTATATTTTAAATCAATGTATTTTATCCCTTCTTCATGTTATTTTGTATATTCATTTTGAATTTTTGTATATTTCTAATTATTATTATTATTATTTTGTATTTTTGAATAACTGTGTCAAGCCACTATCAGTGATAAATTGAGACTTTAAAATTTAACTATTTTCCAATCTGTTCAATCTTCAGTAAATCAAATGATGTCAAGGTTTCCTCTGATTTAACATGCTTGCAAAGGAGAGAAATTATAATAAATTTAATTAATTTATATTCCAAAAATTGTTTCCTTATTATTCATACTCCAATTTCATTGTAATTTTAACTTCTGATGTGTATAGCTAGTATTTTCCCCATCAAATCAAAATGCTCTAGTGGCATTCTTTTCATAAATTATATAAGTTCAGAATTTCTTTTTGCTTCCTCTTTCCTTTTTCTGCCTTCCTGCTTGATACATCACATTGTGTTTTCATTAGGGCTTACTCACAGTAATTTTATATATTAAGTTTGACTTTCTTTTTGAAATTTTCATTCAGAATCATTAATATCATGCAAGTATTAATTTTATATCATGTTTTACATATATGAAGTGACATTCTTGGAGATACATGTAATTTTTCGATACACATTTTAACTGTCTCAGCAATAAGTTGAGGTACTGATTCTAATAACAAATTGAGAAATGACCTGAATCATTACTATTTTCTCAGTATTTATATTTTAAGTGTGTATCCAAAAAGCTATTTCTTTTTACCTTTTTGTGTTCTTTTTATTTACCATACTGTAGATATTTTTTGCACTTTTGAATATTTCATTTTATTTGTTATTTTAGGTATTAATTCTAATAGGTTGCCATCTTTTACACTTCCTAAAACTGAATCCTCAACAGATAACTGTGATAAATCAAATGGTGTACAAAATGAAGAATTTAATAGTTCTAAGAAAGAAGCAACCAATGATGTTGAAGTCTTTCCTAAAATGAAAATTAATGTAGTTGAAAAAGTGCCATCTGTACTACAACCAGTAAAAAATGTGGATCTTTTTGAAGAAGTGAAGCATACAAAAGAAACAACGACAAAGGCTCACTCTCCAGGGTTTGTAAGAATTATACTTTTTAATTTACTCCTTTATGAGGATTCAGATATAAATTTTGGTATTTATCTGCTTGAATGTTTTATTGGTTATTAGCGTTTATCCATGACGTTGTACATGTGACAGTCCGTACATAACTGACGGTCTGATAGCAATGCAAATATCATCAAGCCATATCATTATGGCACTGTTGAAAATAATTTTTGCCCCCCCCCCCCCCAAAAAAAATAGTTTGTCTTCAAATTTTAGGAAAATGGATGAGTGTAGCACAAATGGTAGCAATAATGTTTCCAATCGTAAGGTTTCAATAAACACTCTTGCAAATTAACAGAAATATCGAAAAAAAGTCATTAAATATAGAAAAAAGTAATGCATGCAAAAATATTTAATCAAAAATGAGGAAAGCAGACTAAAGGAATACATACAGCAGGGGAAAAATCAAGGGAAATGAACAGGAAATATCAAACTACAATAACATAAAAAAATGTTGGCAAATTTAAGCCCTATCAAAGCAATGCCGAAAATTTTCCAACCTCACAAAGCACAAATTATTGTATATCAAAGCATAGCCTACACAACTAACCTAAAAATAATTTATTTACAGTATGTACCTGAATTAAAGAATAGCAAACCAATTATTCAAAATCATTTAGCCGATTAGTCTGATCAAAACAAAATCAAGTCAAGAACAAACTGCTCATGCCAATTCAACGACAATTGAGGCAACACAAATGCATGAATTTTCTAATACAAGTTGGGGTAATATGGATTAGAAATTTTAATTTCCTTTGTTATGTTTTATTTTGGTCCTTTTTTGTTAGCCAAATGTATCCGAAAAATAGCCAAATAATATAAATTCTGCCAAATTTTGTTGGTGATTTTTCATTTGTTCTCGGCTAAAAAAAAGTACCTTTATTAAAATTTAAAAGTACTTCAGAATGAAACTAAAGAATTGATTACTTAACAATGTTTAATTTTATATGCATCCAACACTAAGAAAATAAACAATCTTTTGAAACAACTGGTCAAAAACATATGAAGTTTTACTGATTTGAAGGTGTGGAAATGAAGATATTTGTTAAAATAGTTAGTTTTTAATTAATAAAAAATTAACCACTCAATTAAACAGAATAAATAGTAGCCTATGCTCTATTCTAAACAGTAATCCCTCTCTGTGCTAAATTTCATCCAAATTCATTCAGTCATTCTAGTGTGATTGACTGACATCATCCATTCATCCAAACTTTTACATTTATAATATTTATATAGATTGGTAACATTAAGTGCAATCGGCTATTGCAAACTATATTTTAAATTGTGACATGCTATAATGCTGAAATACATAAGAGTACTTAGATTTTTATCACTTACATCTGATAAAATTTATGCTAATGAGAAATGTTCTAAAGTTTTATCTTGATATGAAATTTTGTCCTTCAGTGTAAAGTTTAAAGGCATTGTTAATTCGATTCATATAAATGTAATTTTGTCTAAATCATATCTTGTTATATTAATTTATCGAAAAAATGTGTTTAATCAAGTAACAAGGATGTGGTGATTGCTTTACATATAAGCCAGATAACATCCCTCGGACTGAAGTGCACTTTTGGCCCAA
>JAOUZG010013036.1:1080836-1110545 GCA_026289955.1 Argiope argentata
TATAAGCCAGATAACATCCCTCGGACTGAAGTGCACTTTTGGCCCAATGGATATTTTACTCGGTTACTAACCATAAGAGTAGGAGTTTGGGCCTAGCGCATCCGCTATTCATCCTAAAAGGATAATCAAAATTTTGCTGTTATTTTAATAAGTAACATGACAGATATTATAAGTATTAATACCTTTATTAACTCTTACTTAATATTTTAAATTTTTTAAATTTATGATTTATTTTCATTGATTGTTTATTGAAATTTATTTTTAAGATATACTTAATTCATAGACTTACTTAAAAACTTTGTTATTTTTCAATTTTAAATTCTACATAGATCTTATTTAAATGTAAATAATGGCTTTTGGTATATTGCATTTTTTTTTTTGGACAAAATTGCTGAAAAATTAGTTTTTTACTCGAATAAATAATTATAAAAATGCGATCCATGCAATTTTATCAGATGCTGTTTTTTTTAACCTTCAACTTTGGAATAATTCTATATTTTATAGCTATAATGTTGCAGAAAAAGCAATATTTCTCCTCTATTGATGTTTTTTAAATGCTTGCTTTTGTTAAAACAGTCTTGCCTTTGCATTTTTTAGAATTTAAATTTTGATTTTTAACTCTTACATTTAATTCCTTCATTCCATCACAATGAAAGTTTTTTTATTTTCCTTTTTTTATGTTCTTAAAAAAAACTCAGTACTGTGCAATTAATTATACAGCAAATTTTTATTATATTTAAAAATCTAGTTATAGTGTGGTTGTTGGTTTCTACTCGTGATTTATTAAGATTTTTTTTTTTTTTTTTTTTTTTGTAAATATAACTTTGTAAAAAAATATTGTTACATTTTCAGAAAAGTTTCTCAAGGTTTATTTGATGAATTTGAAGAAGATGAAAATTTATTTAGTTCAATACCTTCAGAAAAGGCTCCAGTTCCATCACAAGAAGAAAAAGTGAAGGAAAGTAAAGAGGAAATAGAAGTAAAGAAACCAGAAATTCCCAAACGAAAAGAAAAAGTATTACCTGCATCTACTGTTGATGATTCTGAAATAATGATCAAAGACAGAAAGCCTGGTTAGTTTTCCCCATCAATTGTTAATAGACATTCTGTTTAAACCATAATATTGTTGCTTTCAGTTTAAAAAATTTTTTTGTATATGCGGATGAAAATTTACTTTTTGAAACTTTCTAAATTTCTTGATTTTTTTTTAGTGCTTGATTATTAATTTGATAAATATGTGACTTTTTTCATTGGTAAATTATATTTAATTATTTGAATGAATCTTAATTTTTGATCCTCAATTTAAAAAATAAATACATTTTTATTTTTCTATCAAAAAAGTTTAGTCAGGAACATTCATATATTTTATTTATCATAAATATATATGCAGGTGATGTATCTTTATTTGAAGATCAAGATTTTGGAGAATATATTACTAAAGACGAGGAGGCACTTTTTTTAGTTACATCTCCAACAACTACTCAAAATAAAAAAAACACTTTGTTGTTTTTTGAACAAGAAGAATCCCCTGAAGATATTGATGAAAGGTAAGTTAATTCTAATCCTATTTTGCACAGTGATTCGTATTACTTAATTTCTGATATTCTTTTTTAAAATTCTTCTTTTTATTAAGTAAAAGTATATTAAATTATCAAATTTTTTTCGCCTTATTACAAAAACAAATATAATTATAGATTTTTTAAAAATTAGCTTTATTATTTTTAGATAAATTAAATGGAAATCTCGTGCTTCAAAGTCTAAAGGGAAAAAAACTGTTATTTGAAAAATCACAAGCAATGAGAAAAAGTAATGCTTAAAAGTCAATGTTTATATGCTTACTATATTATCATCACAAGCTGATAATATAAAACTGATAAACTAAATTATAATTACATTTTTTTTTCATGAAGGAGGACATTTGTTTTTATTATAGGAGTCATTTATTGATTTAGTTTTTGCAACAGCTATTGAAAAATTGTAATGTAAGCCGATCTAAAATAGAATGGTTATTTCAAATTTATTTTAAATTTGTTATTTTTTTGCATTTTGTTTTTGCTGTAATTTGTGTGAATATTTATTTTAAATTTTTTTGAGAATGTTCTTACCATTGTAGGGTAGTTTGCTTATATATTGTATAATGAACAAAAACTGATTTTACTTATTCAAATATCATGAATAAATTCCATATCTTTCAGCAAGATGGGTTAAATTTTATTGCAGTCATTTATTTATTTTAAGGGGTGAAAGGAAGCATCGATTTTTGCTTTAGATATATGAGTAGAGTGTCAAACTTCAAAATAAAATAAAACAGAATGCAGTAATGTCTTCAGATTTCAATAGTGTAACAAATTATATATTTTTAATTTGACCAAGGCAATTGATGGCAGATTTATATATTATGAAATACTTGGCTGTGCACTTTTTGAAATTTCTTCTTTTAATAGCTGGTCAGTTTGATCTTCCATTTCAGCAAATTTTTAATTTAATTAGTATGTTAATGACAGAGTATTTTGAATACAAGTGCACATTGTAGATGATAGATAACATATTAGAATTTGTATTTATTTTAATTATTCATTTATTCAATAAGGCCAAGTTTGGCATTCTGTTATAATATATAGAGATTTGTGATGAATTAATATTTTAACATAATTTTTTTCTTTGCCTTGTAATCAAATAATTATGAATAACAAATGATAAATTAATGCTGTGTTTTTCGTGAAAAATTAACCAACACAAAATTTAAAGATAAGCAAATTAGTAAAAAATTAGTTCTTTAATCCTTTCATCTTTTTGTTAATAGAAATTGCTAAAGTTTTTTTTTTCATGTTTGTTTTTATACAGATTATAAGGCTCAGTTTAACAGTTTAATTAAAAATACTTTATTCTGAAATAAACTTCCTCGTATATTAAGTAAAAGTGATTGATCTATGAAGAAAGAAAACTTAATAACCTGAACCATTAGAGAGATTCAATTAAAATTTTTAAGCATTATTATCACATTCTTATTTATCTGTTGCAAATAAAAAAACCCGAATTTCTGAGCATATGTCTATCACCAAGGCTTATTATCCAATAAATAATATTTAAAAGTGGAATGGTGTGAGGAATCACTAGTTCTTCAAAAAGGACTACCTCATTTGTTATTAAAAGCAGTTTATTTAAACTTGAAAAATGTAAAATATGAGATAGTGAAGATAACTTAATTCTCTCCTTAACACTGCTTATATACAGTTGTTAAAAACACTTGGCTAAACCTGTTTGTTCATGATATCATAGACAATTCTTATTGGTCATAGTATTATAGTTATAAAATAAAAAAAATAACAACTTTATTTGATGATGCTTAGAAAAGGAAAGTAAACAATATTTAATTAACGACTTGAAACAAAAGATTTAAAGTCATGAAAACTTTATAAAAGTCAATGAATAACTGCCTGATTGTAACTGAAAGAAAATTTTTCCCTTAGTGCAAGCTGAAGACAATCAATCTAATTGTTATAACAATCAATTATGTGATTAAAAATTTCCAGAGAATTTATAGTGTTTGTTATGACAGTCTTGACATGTCAGTCATTTTTTAAGCTTGAAAGCACTTGAAAATATCAAAAAAGCACGAACTATGTTTGAAAATAGCTTCAAGATATTGATCAAATGAGCTACACAACAATGCTGAATCAGGAAGAGAAT
This sequence comes from Argiope argentata, assembly GCA_026289955.1. Lineage (NCBI taxonomy): Eukaryota > Metazoa > Arthropoda > Arachnida > Araneae > Araneidae > Argiope > Argiope argentata. The sequence goes on from JAOUZG010013036.1 coordinate 1,084,527, forward strand.
TTGCAATATATTGTTGCTCTAGGCTTGCACATGTTTCCGTACAAAATTCAACCCACCATTGCGTCCCATTTCTATTAATAATTATTATCCTCAAAAATTTTGTCAATACAATTGAAAAATGAGTACTTGATTTGAATAGGTTTTGATTTAGCTACAAAGCCCACTTTCATTTTGATTAGCATGTTAAGAAGCAGAAATGTCATATTTGGGGGATTGAAATTTCTCGTTTCAGGGTTGAGATGTCTCCTTACCCAAAACAGCTCATTCTTTGGTGTGCAATATAAAGCTGCAGAATAATGTTTGATGTCTTTATTGAGGGTACAATGATTTATGAATGGCATATCAAAATTTTAAAAACGATATTGCCCCTTATTATTTAGCATTACCTACATTTCAAGAGTTTGTACTTTATCTAGGACTAAGCACTATCTTATCAGATCAACGAAGTTATTTAAGTCCTACAAAAGAACTTTCAAGAGCATATTCTAGCTGTAAGGTATCTAAAGGCCATTGGAATGGAAATTGCTTGGCTGCCATATTCGATTAATTTCACTTCTTTTGACTCATTTTTCTGGAGCTGTATGAAAGATAAAATTGACAATAAACCCTAAAACATCGCTGAATTCAAAACTACCAGCAGCATAATGGTCCCTTTTCATGATTTTACTGCGATGGTATCGAGTCCCAGGCTCCCTCCATATAAATATTCACCGAGAATTAGGTTGTAGACTGAATCCTTCATCTGTGAAGAGAACATTAGCCTATTGGATCTGTGACCAGTGTTGTATACACTCTCTTTTGTGGGAAGGAATGAGTGGGATAGTAATGCAGGCTTTCTGGGATACAAGCCTCCTGGTGACTGTCTTTCTTGAAACTAATTTTCTTGTGGCAGCAGCGAGGTCCCTAGACAGTTGTGTTGCTGTATACGTCCTCTGGTGCTTGGCTGTAAGTAACAAATACTGGTCTTCCTTGGATGTTGTTGCTCTCGGATGACATTGTCCTGGTCTTCTGGACACTGACCCACTGTTTTTAAACTCAACAACAACAAAAAACAAAACAAATAATAATAATAATAAGATTATTCAAGAAACACAATTCAAATCTCTACTGTGTTGTAAAGTGGAATGAGTTGAGCAGCTGGCTGCAGACTTTTATACCTCCTGCTGGCTTAGCAACAGCCATAAAAATACATAATTTCATCTTGGCACCACCACCACCAGCTCCATAGTGCCATTATATGTCAACCAACTTTCCAGGTTTTATGTGATATTTTCTGAGAAATGTGTGAACATGGCTCCCACCTCTTAATTTTGTCCATCAGTGTATATGAGAATATGGTTGAAAAATGGGGGGGGGATCCTAAAAGTAACTCTAAAATGCTCAAAAGAAACTTATATTTTCCACTTTTGGAAACAATGACATTCATATACAAGTTCAAAATTTTATTCATTATAAAATTCAGAAAATGTTAATGTTCACTGTATTTTGTTGCTAAATTCAAATCTTAAATGATAAAATTTTATTTATTTTTATTTTAATAAGGTTAAATTAATCATGTACTCCCTGATTCAATTTTTGTAAATCTTGTCAAAAAGAAAGGGTTCTTTTTAATTGTGGCATATTAGTTTCTTTCATGTTATATTTTTTTCAGCTTACTAATTATATGAAATAAAATATGTGCTAAAACAATAACACTTGTTCAGTATTAGTTAATTATTATATAACAAACAATCTTAAAACAAGCAATACATTTTTTCCTGGATTCAATTGTTTGTATTCAATTCATTTTAAAATCTGTCTTCATTGTTATGAATTTATTTTGGAGAATTTTTTTAAACAGTAATCGTATTGGACAAAATCAGATATGAATGTTAGAAACAATTTAACTCGATTTTTCATAATCTTGTTTAGTCTATTTGCTTTCTTACTGCATAGTTTTGTTTTTGATGTGAATTAACTGAAAATTCAAAAATGCCTTCATTTAAATAGTTATGTATATCTGTTATTGTGTTGTGAATAAAGATAGCATTTTTTAAAATCGTCTCACCAAGATGGATATGTAAACAAAATACAATAAATTACCCTATAATTAACAGTTACTCAAGAAAAGTTCATGCAAGAGAGGAGGTGATAAATGGATACCATTCATTCAACAGAATTTGTGAATTTCTAATTTCCCATGAAATTTAAAATGTCTTATTATGATTTTTAGCTTTCATTTTATGATTAAAGTAATCTTATTGCATAAACCAGTGAACCAACTAAGTAATAATTACAAATTTCGACTAAATCAAAATTTGTCTTAGATAAGTAAGTTACATATTTTATCAGTTATAAAAATTATGTTTGTCTGTTTACTTTTGAAAATTTCTTTTCAATAATTTATCTTTTTTTAGTATTTGTTTATTTTTTTTGTAATTCTCATATCAGGCATAAATTTTTTTACATGTTCTCACAAAATTAATGGTGGGGAAGAATAAATCACTAAATAAAATAATGGTGTTAAAAATAATCTCTAGAGAGGAAAAAAGTTGCAAAACATCTATTTGTATTTTGCTTCAGTAATGAGTGCATATTTATGCATAGATTCCAATGCTGCTTGAATTATCTATGAAAGTTACTTTCTAGACTACTGTGATTTTATTTCAAATCCTAGATTAGAGAGAAATAAGGCATATCATTTGACATAATTTCTTTTTCTCTTTAGTCATCAAAGCTAATTTCACCAGTCGAAGATCCTTCTTTAAAGGTGTCTAATGACGCAATTTACTGTATCGATATTCATCAATTGATATGCAGCATGTTACTGTCGCAAAAGAAATAATTTTGGAAATATTGTTTAAAATTGGAAATGACTATCTTGCTTAATTAGGAATGATTGAGATATTGGCGTTTATTTTCTTGTCGACAATGAATAGATTCTTTGAAATGGAACGATATACGAAGGAGAAATTTAAATAATGTGTATATATATATATATATATATATATATATATATAATATAACTTTATTATTCATGTGTTTTATGTTGACAATATGTTTGTCTTCAACAAAAACAAATGATTTTCTGAGCTGTCTGACTCGTGAGCATCCAAAATACAACTTGGCACAGTGAAAATGTGGATTTTCTAGGTTTGATCCGCCTTTGAAGTAATTGATCTCGCTTCTTGTTGATGATAAAATTGATTAGGGATCTGCAGTCGTTTGAAATCAAAAGGCGTGTGTGTCGGTGAGAAAAATGGAAATGTATTGAATTTGTACATCTTATTCATTCGACTTTCTATTAAGAATAACTGCCTCAATTCTTGCTGCTTGTTGTTCTTCTGATTCTAATCCGCGTGATCGGTTAGCACATGAACGTTGCCTTTTGATTCTAGTTGCATGTTAAACTTAAGATTCTGAAGCACATAAATTTGCAATTTGTAAAAAAGTTACAGGAGTTTGTATTTTGTTATTTGAAAAGATTGAGTTCGCTTATTCCATAGCCATTCGTGCATAGCCATGGAATCTAGGAAAATTCATAGAACGTTGTCATTTATTACTTTTATTAAAAAAAATTGTGTTTATGAATGATACAATTAAGCATTTTCTTGATTATTTCCCCTAATAATAAAATTTTGTATTGGTATTCTGCAGATTAGAGTATGTGACTTAGCTACCAAATTTGGCATATTTATATCTTAAAATGTGCACGTCGGTATGATTTTAAAATTTTTTAATAAAAAATTATATCGAATTTTTATATTTTTGCCTGATAACTTCCTAAAAATGCACACGAATACATTTCGCATAATTTTTAAATTAAAAAAAATGTCTTTTTAATGACATCAAATTTTTAGTCATGCAAATTTTTTCTAAATTTTAGATTTAAAAAAATATTTTTTCTCCTAATTTTCAGCTACCAATTATAAAGTTCATTGTTTCTTCATCTATCTGTCCATGTGATTTTTTCGATTATTGAAACATAAGGGTGTTATATACACAGAGAAGGAAAAAATATCGGTATTGTCAGTAAAATGGATTTTAAAAAAAAAGTACAATTCTGGGAAATTTTTAAGAAAAATAAACACATTTACAGTTTTAAAACTGCCTCAGTCTCATGGAATTGGCCTCCATCAAAAACCTTAATGACCATTATGAGCAGAGCATAAGTAAGACAAGATAGTGGCACATCTTGAATGTCGACAGTTTCCTGCTATCACGGATATGAAGTTGTATTTAAATATCTTAATGGAAGATAACCAATAACCTTGATGAGCTGGTTGGCTGCTGAAGGTCTATGATAAAAGTATTCACGCAAGAATTTAAAAAATTTAATTCCCTGTCCCCATTTTTTTTTTTTTTTTTTGTCTACTAACAGAAGCTACTACTATATTTCTTCACAATATTGTGTAAAAAACAAAAAAGAAAAGTGCAAAAACGTATTATTCACTTTTTTTGCATTGATTATGTGGCGCTATCTTCATAAGCCAGATAACATCTACGATACCGAAGTCGACTTTTGTATTGTGGTCATGTTACTTGGCTACTGGCCATAGCGTCGCGGGTTCGTATCCGCCCTTTTGTTCCAAAGAATTTCAGACGAGAATTTTTAGACCTGCACTCACTTTCACACCCAGGAGTAAGAGCTTCCCTGAAGTTGGTTGCTGAGCGATATGTGTGGCCATCGATGAGACAAGATGTTACCCTGAGGGCTCGCACGTGCTTGTCAACGAGCAAAGGCTTCTCGACATATAAAGAGTGAGGTTGGAAATTTTATTCCTCCGAGTACTCGCTTTGAGCATGTGCATATTGACATTGGGGGACCTCTTCCTCCTCCAGGAGGTTTCCGTTACTGCCTTACCCGTGTGGATCGGTTCTCTAAGTGGCCAGAGGCATTTCCGCTTTCAGAAATGTCCGCAGAAACAGTAGCAAGAACTTTTTATTTTGCCTGGACCTCGGTACATTAGAGACCTTGGCAACGCAACTCCTGCAACAGTCGTGGCGACATCTGCCTGCAGCAAAAATCGTCAAACTCGACGAAAAGCAAGCAAACAAGCAAAACAAAGTCGTCAGACACACTTGACGCAAGCAAGCAGCAACACGTCATAACGCTTTGCGCTTTATATTTTTTTTAAAAAAATCATTCGTCCCTCCGCTGATTTACTGATGGGGGAGCACTGTGGCCTTAGCTTCATAAGCCAGATAACATCTACGATACCGAAGTCAACTTTTGTAATATGGTCATGTTACTCGGCTACTGGCCCTAGCGTCGCAGCTTAGCATCGCGACCTTCATAGGTACAATTATGTTCAAAATTTAGTGTAAATCCGCAGCTACTGCACATCAAATTTTATTTGTCTAAATCGATGCGTTTTTAAATTCGCACGCTCATGAATGCACAGACTGATAGCCTAGTAAGGAAGCGGATCTAAAACGGTTTTCATATCTGCATTTCATATAATTAATTTATATATCAGGTGTACGACTTCACTTCTGCCGTTTTTCGATATATGCTGCTGAGTCGAAATAGGCAGACAAAACTGTCATACAGCAAGTTTTTACGTCCGTCAACATAACAATAATTTCATTAGTAAATTTGTTCTTGTAAAATTAAATTTATTTTCGGGCAAAGGTAGAAATTTTCGGGTCAAATTCTCTTGATTTGCGGAACTTCTTATACTTTCTGCTCCCTTTTAAAGAAAAAACGGTGGCTGAGACTCATCGGATGCTCTCAAACACTTACGGTGAATCTGCTGTTAACGAAAGAACATTGGTTCCAACACTTCAGAAAAATGTGCTCGGTGCCGAGGTTATGCTCCGCATTTGGTGGAACCAGCTCGGTGTGACGGAGCTGTCGAAAGCAGTACGGGGAGATCGGCGTCGAATGCAGTTGGTGCATTTGAAGGAGATACGGAGGCAGTGCTAAGAGGTACGTAACAAAATTATCCTCCCGTAATGATAATGTCCGACCCCAAGACATTGCCAAGTCACACTTAAAAACGTTATAATGGAGGGTCTCGTCCCACCCATCGTACTCGCCTGGTGTTGCTTCTTCTGATTACCGTTTGCTTCGATCGATGAAACGCGATCTCGCTGATCACCACTTTCGCTCCAGTGAAGAAATATCAAAACGGACCTGTTTGTGGAATCGCTTCGAAAGATATTGTTTTTCGAAATGCTAGATGAATGTCAAAAGGGGGGAGGTAGTAGGGGAATAGTAAATTTGAATCATTAAATAGATAATCACTTTTTTAGAATAAAATCTGAAATGTTTTGTGGAAAAAATGGTGAAACGGAAGTTCTACAATTAATATTTATTTTGTCGACATGAACAGACGAATGCACATATTTTCCTCTGACGGATGTTGTGCGTAATTGGATAGAAATGAGAAATTTGGCGAAATGGTCTCATACCAAATTTTATACTTGTTGCGATTTTAAGCTATCGGATTAAAGACCAAATGAAACAGACAAATTTTATTCGTCTGAATTAGAGAGACCTGAAACTTCAAAACTCATCAAAATCATGTGGTCGAATTTTTTGACGATCAAAAATGCTTTTTTATATATATTTCGTGTGCAAAAAAATAAAGTTAATGTTATTTTCATTCATTGGGGATGCCATTAATCATATTAAATGTATATGTATTTGTAAATGGCACTTTTTCTAAGCCTCGAAAAAACTGATTATGTGTTTAGAAAGCATTAAAAAAAATTAAAAACATTGGGTTTAGCTTTAAGCTTATCATTTGGAATTTCATTCATCAAGCTCGCTGTATTTTTGAATTACGTTCCTATATATTTGAAAAAGCTGGCGCACAAAGCTAATTTCAAAAATAATCTTATTTTTCGGCTTAAATAGCTTGAAAAGGGAGAATTTCATATAAATTTCGATGTAAAAATATTTTTAAGGGAAATACTTTCAAATGAAAATTGATTATAATATTTCGTATACGAGGAAATAAAACTGCGGAACATTTTATTCAGTTCATATTTATATAAGACTAGCCGCCTTTGGCGACCAGTCGGTCCGCCAGTATTAATGTTCGCAAAAATTTTCATATAATATTTTATGTAGCTGTGTCTCATAACAGGTTTTTCATCAAAAAAATTTAAACCAAACAAATTTTGAAAATCATATAATTCATTTCAAGTATTATTTAGTATTATTTTCTTCAAATGTTCTGTTCATTGTGCTATTCATCTTTCTCTTTCTATCCGAGCAATGATTGTCCCGGAATTGATATTTTACTTAAATGGTGGAGAGAAAGGTCTAAAATTCTATGTTTTTATAGAATAATGAGATTCAAATTTTCATAAATGTAAACACACTAAACAAATAAAGACATAATTGGTTTTCAAGAGATGCGAACGTTTAAAAACATCTTGGAAAATGCCGCGCACAGAGGAAATAATATTGAAACACACACATCCTTCTTTTCTTTTCTTTTTTTCTGTCCTTTTTTTTCTTCACTAATTTTGTTTCTACAAACCCTATTTTCACTTTGTTATTCTTTTTTTTCTTCCCTGCCCAAATTTTATTTTGAACAGGCATAGATTAAATATTCATACAGACTAATAATAAAAGCAGCTGTTTTCTTTCTTTTTTAAACATCCCGTTATGTATAAATGAAAACCAACTGACTTCGCGCATTTCTTTCTAAGCAAATCATAATTTATTACTTCCTGCTATCTTACTCAGTTGGATGGGGGAAGGAAATGAAGATTTTTGGCGGGAAAGTAAGAAAAGTGTCGTTTTAACTATTTTCCACGCAGTTTTTTCATTTTTTCTCTCCATAAGAACCATCCTCGTGTTTTAACGAAAATATTAAAAAAAAATTAGCCGAATCGGTCGAGCCGTTCTCCAGTTTTGCGCTTAGCAACGCATTTCGAGCTGCATTTTTATTATAATAGATAAATAAAATGTCTTCAGTAGCCGCCTCATGATGAATCTGTCATTGAGACAGCTACCGAAACCTTTTTGAGATCAGTTTGCAGTAGGATAAAAACGCGTTTGTGAATTTCCAACATGGTTATTTTTCATTACCAACATTTTCCCAAAATCAGTGCTCCCAACAGTCGATCCATCAAATATTAGCGACTGTGTGTTGTTATTATTTTTTCTATCTCGCGTCCGACACGCTATTCCTCATGCGTTGTCAGCTGAACATTGGACAGCACATCCCAGCCGAAACTGCGTTCTATCAATTTAACCCAATCTTCCGATTCCGTTGGCAAGGGAGGAGTGTAAGGGGTGCAGAAGGGGGGGTGGACCGACCGAGATAAAGCAGCATTAGGAACCATTTCTTTTCCTCGGAATCATGTTGATCATCATTTGGAATGACAGTCCACGTGAGAGAGAAATGGCGGTAGGCCAGCCAGTTTCGCGATACTGGCGACGGGAGCGCCATACTTCAAAAGGCGGCCCTGACAGCGGCGATTCTGATTGAATTAAATGCAACAGGCGATTCCTTCTTCCTCCTCCTGTTGCGGTTTTTGAAGGAAGGGGGCAAAATGATGAAATCAAGGAAGTCATAATGTCTGGTCATTGGGCGGTCTTCGAAAGTTGGGGGAATATGTAAAAAGTGTGTTGCAGAAAATTTGCTGTGTGTCGCTAAAGTAGAAACAACCCAATAGGAATACACAGGGCACTTGAATTGTTCTCAACTTTTTAGTCATTTACTTAATTAAAAAAAAGGATAGATGTTTATCCAGAATCATTATTTATGATATAAAAATGTAACTTTTTTTAAACACTTTGCACCAAAATACTGAAAAGACTAAAAGGGAGAGACCTGAAACTTTCGCATATGATCTCTAATAAGGGATATAATAATATAGGAATTTTATAGTAATATTATAATATTGGAATTAACCTCTCCTCGTCATTTTATTGTTTTTGGTAAAGTTAGGCATAAATTCTATGCTTTTAGTGCATGATCATTAACCAATACAATGTCTTAGCAAGAGACCCAACAACTATTGAATTCTCACAAAACTGCCAATTCTGTAACTCTATTCATAAAATTACAGAATTTGTTGCATGTCATATCAGAAAATGTTGGAGTCAGAGTGTTAAAGTAATAATAATTAGATTTTGAAAAGAACGGGAATTACCAAATGTTTTTTCTACGTAAAAATCTTCTTTTTTTTAAAATTTGAATTTGAATAATTAGAAAAAATTAATTTTAAGAGTGTTAATAGAATTTATTTCATAAAATGATACGTTATGTTATATACTCCGTTCAAAGAGTTCTAGTCTTATGAAGGAAGAAATTATTACAGATAGAGACCATTTATTTGGCGTATTGTTTGTTATAATTACTTTGTACAACTAAAATTTTTGTCGTCATTCATACAACGATGCAAATGCGGATTGTAAGTTATCTTTTGCTACCACTTCCAGTTTTTTTCTTTGCACTTCTTCAGAGAATTTTGGAAATGTTGCCACTAATGCAAATTTGCGTTCGGAGAAAAATTCAAATGGTACAGGGTTATAGGTGTTGGGTGCGGAAGGACCGGAATGTGTTAATTTGACACCAGGATGAAGCCCGCCGCGGTATCATCTTCGAAATATCTAATTGCAAGCATCTCACAGAATCATGCAGGTGTCCTGAAGTCTAGATAATTTATCAAAGGCATTTTTTATGATGTCAGAACATGATGTTTTGGGGATGAAGTTTTTGGTGTCAACAAAAATCCATAGGCGGAAAATAATAATTCTATTATCTGCACGAGCATCCCAAAAAATAAACTTTTAATAACGTGTTGCTATTGCATTTACAAAAGCTCTGATTTTTAAAAAGATAAGTTAATGGCTATAGCAAATAAAACCTAGAAAAATGTCATTTTGAGCACGTGATTATATGAAGTGAAATAAATAGGAAACGTGATATTTTTTAAGCAATCAATGCGAGACAAAGTTTTTTTTATCGTTTGTCATTCTGAAGAGACTGATTCAATGAAACAATTAAAATGAATAAAAATATAATTTAACTTGCACGAGCGCGTGGCGCTTGACCGTTCAAGAAATTTTGTTCCGACATGATACATCGAAATATGCATGGCAAATTTCAGTTTAATCTTTTTTTTATATTTATAATTTCTCTATTCATTCACCGAAGATACAGATGACAGCGATGAATTCTCGTATCCTCGACATTGTCAACTTGTTTTAAACCATCGATGTCTTTCATCAACTTTAGTAAGATCCATTGAGATTTTAAGATGTTTGAAATGTCTCAACATAAGATTTTCGTAACAACCTTTCAAAATCTATCATTTGAACGTTTTCGAATGTTTGTATCGTTTCCGTTTGGCGTGATGTTTTACATCCCTGCTAACACAAGATACGCCCTTGCTTCCGGAATTCCGCACTGACTGATAATTGTAATTCGATATCATTTCTTAAACAGTGTGCTACTCGTCTTTTTTGGTTCGAAAATTCTTTGTTCTCAGGCTGTGTAATCCGTGTCGAATAGTTGAGTTTCTTGACATGGTTTAAGCAAATCTTGTAGAAGTTATTTAAGAACGAATCTTTTGCCTAAGGTGAAGATTCTTAAAGCTGTGAATTAATGACAATTCCTCATGTATAATATGCAATGATATTCCTTAATCTAATTTAAACCTTAATTTCCTTTTTTAAATCCTATAGTAACTGTATATTATATATTACTTTATTTCAAAATGTTTTCTTATTTCCTTATCCAAGACCTATTTTTAAAAATTTATTTTTAACACGCTCTCTAAAAAGTTGTTACTCTACATTTTGCACTGCGAGCGAAGAGATAAAAATCGCTGTCACCCACAGGATTTCTTTCAACGATTCTTTTCCCTGAATCAACGCATGTTCGAAGAAACTCTTTAAGAATCTGTTTTTAAAAACTTCACACTCTTTTCTGTTGAGATGAGATTCTGCATATTTTAAATGGACATTTTTCATCAGTCATATTTGTGTTCAAATCAATCCTTGCTGCGAAGAGAGAAAATATTAAATTCCCATTTCATCGGCAAAGTTAGGTTACATATATGTACAGTGATTTATCGTTATTAATACTGACCATAGCTATTATTAATAATATGAAAGTAATGAGGATGGTGTGAGAAAAGTTTCACTGCAGAAATCTTTGTAACATTTTAGGGTATGTGTGTGTGTTTTTATACTTTTCATTTGTATTCTCAATCCATAACTCATTACATTGGGTTCCACTATCATCCTGCTCTTTGACTTTAAACGTTTATATTGTCTCTTAGAGATACTGATTTTTGGATTCAAATTTCTGTACTGTAATTCTAGGTTTTCTTTTTGATCTAAGGAATCCAATTCTGGCAGCCATTCAGAGTGGTCTCCCCAAAACTTTCTCGCATACTCTAATAATGGAGAATTTGTATTTTAGTCACATTTATTCTCTAAACGATCAAAACCAAAATTTGACCAAAGAAACTACAGTTACAGTTTCAAAATCAAATATCAAAAACTTGGCATATTTCAATTTCACGTTTACACACCTTCTGCAAGTGCAGATGTACAATCTTCCACAATTCTTCAGATTTGGCTCAAAATTTGACTATTGTCTATAATATAGATTGACATCTAGTTGACGAATTTTATTCATCTGGCTCTTTTCATTTTGTAGTTAACTTATGTTCGAACAGCTGGATAGGCATCCCTTGAACGGATTTTGCTCAAAATTTGAGAGAATTGTAAAAATTCTGAGTGAAGACTATATACCAAATTTCATCCCATGGCTCAATGTTTTCAGCTACCTCTGCCCCTAATTGGCAGACGGAAAAATTCGATAGAAATCTACAAATTTGGTGCAAGGACCGTATATCAAATTGGAGATTCGTTAAAATCTCCTGTTCGAATTTTTATGGACGATTACAGTACTTTCGATTCTTCATACTAATAATAAAGTAAAAATCTGCTTTCCATACTGAAATGATGAATGGGTTGTAATAACAGACTACACATACTGTATATCCTTTAATTGCATACACTGATAAACCTCTTAAGTTTTCCGTGGTTTCCTTACAAATATATGTATATATGAAAGCTCTATTTTCTGTCGTTAACTTCATAAAACGAACTTTTTTTCGTTGAATCTTTGCGTCACAAACTGAAATTGTTAATAATTTCGTTGAGATCTCGCGATGTATGATTAACAATTTGCTGACCGGTGACGAGTTAACTCGTCTTTTCATGTCCAAACGTTGTTGACCGGTGACGAGTTAACTCGTCATTGCACTTGCATTATCTGTTTCAATTTATAACACCGAGGGCGATATAGAACATTGCAAAAACTTGGCGTATCGTGTTTAGTCTTGTCCGCTCTAGTACAGAAAAATTACTTTTACTAGTATTTACATTTTTATTAGAATTTTAGTAAAATTCCAAAAATTTCAACCATGACAGAACGTATCGGCGAAGAACTTTTTGATGTTCCAATTCAACAAAATTCATTGGAGTTTTTTTTTAGAACGTTTTAGTTTCATATTCAATTACAAAAAAGTAGCCGGTGACATGACATAGTTTTTATGTAAAATTGCCGGTCACCAAAGTGTTAATTTACTGTAGGATTATTAAAAACAAAATCAGTTAAAAGACGTTGATTTCTTTTTTAAATTAATTACAGGTATTTATAGCTTAATTCTTTTTCATTCAATTCCTGCTATAAATTCACAATCTCTCTCTATATATCTTGTTCCAATTTTCAATCATTAATAAAATACTTTTTATTCATCCACTCAAGTTCAAATGCATTTTTAAAAAATTGTAATGGATGATACTTGATATTAATACATTTTTTTCAAATGTTAATAAATTAAAAATAAAATTAAAGAAATTTATCATATTTTATTTGTGAACATATAAAATATGATTGCGAACAAATAAAATGTGATAAGTTCATATTTTATATGTTCGCCATCTGTTTCGAACCAACAGATGGCGAAATTCTTCTCAACTATTTTTTTCATTTCGTGTTATTAGTTTACACTCGCCCTATATTTATCTATCTTTTTCAAATTTTCAATCGTTAATTGAATTTAATTTTTTAATACTTTAATTAGAGTTTGAGCAGTTTGTAATGAAAATTGAAATCAACAGAAGTAACTCAATCGATAAAATGCAAGGATTTCAATATTTTTCACTTGGAGGTGAAGAATGTGAGCTCAATTCTTGCGAAAATGAATAAATTTTTGTTTGTTGCCCTAAGTAAAAATTGACTTTCTTTTTTTAAAAAAAATATTATTCCACTGTACTTTTTAGTTTTTTATTCTGAATATTGCAACAGATGACGTAATGGTAACCGATTTATATGAAGCAAACAGATAATTTCAAAGGTCGCTTCTTTGGAAGCTCATATTTCTTCGATTACCAATTTAAAAAGAAAATTCTCACCTTTTACATGTGTATGGTGTTTTATTATGTAAATATTAAGGAGCATTACAACCTGATATAATGTCTAGTCTGAATATACACTAACTAGAAATATAAAACAAATATATACTCAAACATATATAAATACAGCATGTATTATCGTTTTATATTTAATACTTACATATATTAGGAATTGATGGATTATTTAGGAATTGATTTGCTGTCTTAGTTGATTTGGAAATAATGCAAAAAACCTAAGGTATTAATTTTATATGATAATTCTGAGATTTAAGTAGAAATTAATGACAAAAAAAACATAGGAAATAAATATTTGAAATTTCATTAGAATAAATTTATTGAAACTTTATTAATAATAAAATATTTTTACTTCAAGTGGCGGGAGTAAAAGTGGACTGAAATAAGAATTTTGAAGGTAAGGTCTGGCTTGACAAATTTTGTTTAATTGTTTGTCTGCCTTCTTTCTTACCATTACTTTTAAGTAAATATATTTTTTCTCCGATTTTTTTTTCGGGCATAAATGCCTCTCTGCATAAATCACACACACGAATATCGGATTCAAAAAATAAAAACGGATGCACTTTCAAATAATGAGGATAAACATCGTGTTTGTCCTTTTATTATTTTTAATTCAAGCGAAATATACTGTTATGCCATGGAAGAACCTTTTGAAATTATCTGGTTGAACAATATTAGAATGAAAAATATCGATTTCGAATTGAAATCTTTTTTTTTTTTTTATGCTTTGCATTTAAAACGAAGGCCAACGCTGCTTTCCCTTTTCAAAGTCTTTTACCAAAAGAATGAGAGGCCTACGAATCTGAGTGGGCCCACTGTTTGAGAAATGGTTGAGGCATCTGCCAGCCGGCTCAGTGATCGATGATTCGGGGGGGGGGGGGATGTTGACGAAACAAATGCCAGAGGCGCGTCGCATCGAGATGATGATTTCTACTCATGGAGAAGTCGGAACTCTTAAAAGTTTTCTCAGCCACCTTCCTTGGAACAAAAAGAAAATGAATGGTAAAAACATTTTCGGGGCTTACACCTGAGCCATCGAAATACCTGGTCTTCTCTTTCTCATGGTGGAATAGAGCGGGACCCATGTCTTTTGGAGGGGCACAGAATGCAGATCTGACGTCAGAAGTTGTAGATCATGAGCTTTCGTGATGACTTTTTTGTATAAATATTCTATATGATGATCATGACTGCATTTGGAATATATTAAGCTCTAGTGGTATTTTTCAGGTGTTAAGTATTATGGTATGCATTTCTGATGTGGATGAAGTGCGAGTTGGTATAAATTGATAGCTCTAAGTTGGCATTGTTATACTGGAGGCTATCAGTTTTATATTATTTATTTAAAGATTTTAAATTCCAATTAATTTTAAAATAGAGATAAAGGCGCTCTGGTTACTTTTTGTTTTCTTTCGGCATATAGGAAATTTCATTTAGCTAAAAGTAAGTGGTATTTATCTATAGTTGATGATTTAGTTAATAGAATGTTTTTCTTTAGTTTTAGCCCATCTTCGGGAACACGTTTAGTCGTAGAAATCATAAAATTAATGCATGCAATCCAATAATTGCAATAAAAAATAATAGCGCTTATTCTAATTCATTTGCGCAATGCGTTGCACTGTATCGTTACGGTGTATGTCCTTTTACCTCGTACAAGACATCTAATGCTCTTTGAAATTAATTTAATAGGACAGATCCGACGTGTGTTTCATTTACATGAAATAGCGAGTTTTGTTTATCGATGCAGTCGTATTTATATTGCTTCATTGTTCACACTATTTGATGTGTTAATATAATCTTTTTGGATTCTTTTTCTTCTTTATTTTACGAGATTGATACAAAAATATTATTAGATTGGATGATTCTTAAACTAGATAAGTTACGGTATGTATGTAGGTTAGAGTTGTAAAAATGTGCGAGAGGCTCGAGAATTCATGACTTTTGTGAAATTTTTGAAAATGAGTTGAAATAAGATAACGTAAGAAACTGTGATGTAAATAAACTAGAAAGAGAATTTGACGTCAGATCTTTTTTCTCTTGATGTAAAATCTAGTTTTAATACTAAGAGAAGCAGCTAAAACTCTATTTAAAGTATTAAAAACTAATTAATTTTAATTAAGGCATTAAGATTTGAAAAAACTATTAATATCAAGTCTCATACTTTACAAGTTTTTAAAAATTGTATTTGAACTTGAGTGGATGAATAAAAAGTATTTTATTAAAGATTGAAAATGTGAAAAAGAAATATATAGGGTGAGTGTGAATTCATAGTAAGAATTGAAAAAGGACATTTCATCGGAAAAAAAAAAAAAAAAAGAAATGCCGAAATGACTCCAAATTTTCTTGCAAAAGATCACAACAATTTTTCTTAATTAATAAAATGTAAATGGTGTTTATGATATTCAATTATTAACCTTTAAACATTATTGGAATATTTGAGTTATTAAATTTTTAAAATGCGATGTCTTGAAAAAAATAAAACGTACTAAATTATTAATTTTTAAATTAAATAAGGACAATAAACTATAATAAAAGATGCAATAATAATATATAAAAGATTCATATTACAACTGAAACAGAAAATGATAAAAATGGTAACTAAAATACAAGATGAAAAATTGAGAAGTAAAAAGAATCAAGTACAAATAAAAATCCCAATCCAATTATAAAATACCAAAAATTAACATATATTGAAAATAAGAATAATATAAAGAATAAATACATTAATACTATACATGGAGATAATTGGCAGGTATTTAAAGTCGTCCAAATGACTGAGGAGGAAGAACCATTATTATTAAATTACAATAGGATTTGAAAGAGAAAAAAAATAAAATGTTATTTAGAAAAATAAAGAACTTAAGAACAAAAACAATAAAAAAAACTGTCAACAAATGGACACCAATTTTATTTCTTAATTTATTAGATCAATCATACGAATTTCACTCAACTTTGAATTCTTTCTCAACAGTAAGAATGAAAATCTTGACGACCTGCTGGACCTGGCTCCTCTGCCGAATTCTGTGTTAACGAGCAAGAAACTGGAGAAAGAACCTGAACAAAGTGCACAAAAAGAATTTTTGCCAGAGAAACCAGTCCCTCTACCAAGAAAAAAATCTCTGGGGAAAGTAGAAGTTGAAATACAGCCGAAGCCAGAAGTAAAAATTTTATATACGTCTTCTTTTTTTTTTTTCCAATGAAAACAAAAATCGGGTAATTTGTACATCTCGGTGTACAAAAATTGATTTTCCGACTAGTTGTTAGTGTTCGACTTATACTCAATAATTCAAGTTTCCGACCTTGGAATGCAACTTCGTGCCACTTGGAGTCGAGAGGGGAAAAAAAACTTTTATTTATTTATTTATTTTTAATATAAAACTTTAACAGTTCATGTGGCATAAAGCATTTAACCTACTAATTTAAACTAGAGTAAATTTGCCATAAACAATAATAATTGGAAACAATAATCCACCTTGTAGCTTAAAGAGAAAAAATGCAGATTTTTAATAAAAATACGATAGTTTTCGAAGAGTGTCATTTTTCGTCGATTTTTGACACTCTTCGAAACTCAGGAGTTCGAAACAAACCTCATATGGAGCGATTTTTAAGGTGATTGAGGTAGCAAATGTCAATAAACACATCATTTCAAGAAGTCAAATGGTTAAAAAATAAAGTTAAAAGATTGTCTTCACAAACTCGATAGTTATACTTCGTTATTTTACAATTAACGTCCCACTCTTCCATGACATTCATCCGACGAATTTCCATTTAATGCACAGAAGCGACATACGTTTTAGTGCTTAGAATTTTTTAAAATTGATTTCTGAATATTTCATATGCTGGAAACAATCGAACTAGTTCTGAACGAATTTTATTAAAATATTTATAAGAATCTACAAAATTGATATACAAGCTCATATGCAGAATTTCATTCATCTAGTCCAAAGCATGTTTGAGTTATCTTTGTCACAGACATTTCCCAAAAATGCGTTTTTTTTTTAATGCAAGGGGCTCTAAAACGTGTAGATTCGTCAAGATCTCGTGTCGAATTTCCTGATGATTGTAATACCTTCTCTGTTTCGTGCGTGCCAAAGTGAAAAGAGTCACAATTAAAGCTATTTTGCTCTCATCGAAATATAAATTCGCTCGATATTCTTGGCTTAATTTTGCTCCTTTTGCAGATTTCAGTTCCAGCATGCCAACGTATGAATGGCGACTCTGCTCCGGGATCGATTTCTCATTGTTTCAGTGTTCTGATGAAATAATCCACCCTATTCTTCGGCGATATTACCAAAGTTTTTAGCGAAGCAGAATCTAAATGACTGTGCAGGAAATTACCTTTTTTATTCATATTACAAACAAGGCTCTGAAGTTGTGAAGCTTTCTCTCTCTCTCTTTTTTTTTTTTTTTTGCCTTCCGTATGCCTAGAAATTCATTTACATTAAAGATGCCCGAGATAGTGGTTTTATACTTTGCCTCACTCCTGGAAAACCTTATGAAATTTGCGGTTTGAGTTCTTATCGAAAATATCAGATTTCAGCTATTCACTTGATCTGAGGCATTTTTGTGGTGAATGCTATCCACATAAGCCAGCCAACATCCCAAACCACGCTCTACTACCAGGTAGGGGAGTACTGTAGCGTCATCCTTATAAGCCACATTATATCCTTCGAGCTGAAGGGTCCCTTTTGCTCGATCGGTATGATACTCGGCTACAGGCCCAAACGTCGCAGGTTCGTACCGCGACTTTCACTAGCCACATTTTCTTCCAATTTGCAAAATAAGACCCTCATCAAAAATTTTCATTGACTTATCATTCCTAGTTTTTTGTAACAGTGCCGATATGATACCGTTTCGTCTAACTAATGGTCCATGAACGACATTTCTTTAGTAACCGTGTTCTCTGTCGTAGGCCATTCTTTTCTCATCAGTAGTGGAAATTGGACTCTGCTGGGCCTTGGGTAAGAGAAATATATTCCTTCTACCCCCACCCCGTTTTGACCATGGAGACCGTTTTTGCAAGATCTGTTTTTTAATATTCATAAAATTTGATTCTCTGAATACCTAAAATTGTATTACAGTAATATAAAAGGGGAAACAGGCTTGTTAAATTTAGAATAAAGACATGTAAACCTCCAAGTATTAGATTTTATATATTTGTAAATAGAATTCATTAACAAATAGGATTAAAGAAAAAGCTCTCACTAGCGACGGAATGACAAAAATTTATTGCATCAGCCGATGCTTAGTAAATTTTAAAAATTTATTAAAATTAAAAAATATTTGCTTAGAATTAATATTATCTTGGAAAATCTAATTTTTGAAAATTAATTAGAAAATAAATTAATTAAAATGGTTTTTATTGTGTATTATGCTTTGAAGTTAGCTCTAAATACATTAAAAATAAATTCATTTTTATTTAGTTACAAATCTGATTGTAAAATTTTGAAAAATCTTTTCTTTGTGCGCATCTGCTAAAAATAACTAGATATCAAATACGTAGCTTCAGGTTTCACCGTCCTTCATAGCAAACGGATTTAAACGGACAGTGCAGCAAAAATCATCATTTTAAGATTAACGACTGTGGATTCTCATTTCTCCGGAAATGACGTGCGTGGTCTTTTAACAATCAGTCTGTTTGCAGGTTATGCCGAGGAAAGTGTTCTTGAACAAAGCGAAGGAATCCACAGAGGAACAAAGGCAAAAACCCGAACTACCTGTTCGTCCACCAGTTCCTGCCAAACCTGCAGCAGTGCTAGCTAAGCCAGCACCGCCACCGAAACCAAAACCACCGCCAAAAAAACCGAAGCCAAATGTCCAAACCACACAGAACAACACAAAGGATTTGGACGCTGCTAATGCCAACGAATCAGGAAACCTGAACACTGTGACCGAGGATTTGAAAGAGCTTGACATTCTGAAATACATTGAACAAGAAGAAAAGTCGCTGGATGCTCAGTTAAATCTGTTTGATTGAAACGGAAAAGAAGAATTTTCATTGTTATTATGAATGATTAATTTAGCCTGTAGTTTTGGCCAAATTATATTGGACTCTTTAAATGTGAAAAAGGGACATATACTGCTTTGAGGGGGGGGATTCTGTGAGGGCATGATTTAATAATCTACCTTAGAATAATTATTTTTAAAATATTTTATATTCATTTATATCAGCAAAACTCTATCGCAATTTGAAAATTTGAAAAGAAAAATTTTAAGCATGAATTAACTATAACTAAAGGAAAATGCAGCTTAAAAATAGATAAAATAATTTTGTTATTTTTAAAAAAAAGATTATTTTCATAAATATTTTGTGTATGAATATAGGCAATTTATAAATACAAAGGCAATATAAAAAGATTGACAACTCTAATATTTCCCAACTTCACATTATTTAGAATATCAATCCACATTTTAAAAAGCCCTGCGTTTTAGAAAGCACTTTATTAGGCTTTCTTTGAGCTTTTATATACTGGTTTTCCAAACTGTTATAGAAGAAATATTTTGCTTTCCATCTGTATTTTTCATTTTATTCAGATGTCTAATGTATTAATGTAGGGGTAGAACAATAAAATATTGAAATTTAAATTCTATTTTACGAGCATTAACTTTTAAAAGTTGATTATGTTTTGTTTTAGTTTGATCCCCTCGTGGAAAAACGGGATGTTGCACAGATAAAGAAGGAATTAAAGAAAAATTAACTAAAACTGCAACATAACTTGTTTCCTATGAATCAAAAATAAGGTTTAATTTATCACTGGAGAGTTAAAGACTTTTTTGGTAATTTAATTGTGATTGGATTAAAATTTACTAGTGTTTCTGTTTTATTCTGTTCTTTTCTTTTATTGCCCATCTTAGTCTTTTTAATTATTTTCATTTATCAATACCTATGAGCAGGTTTCTACACTTAATGTGTTTTTTTAATATGCTAAATAGTAAAGTAATAATTTGTTCCTTATCTTTCAATTGATGTTAGCTATAAATATTAGCATACTATCTCTTTTCTGAGTATTTCTTCAGTTTAAAATAAATTTACTATTATCAATATTGATTGAAAAATGCTTTAACTGAAATGCAGTATATGTTCCCTTTTTTTACTGATGAGTCCAGTAATGGTAAATAATGTATTTTTTGAGTATATTAGAGCAGCTATGTAATTTTTTTTCTGTCATTTCAAAGTACTAGTTTGATCAAATGATAAATTGTGAGAAATGAAAATTTTTCCAGGATATCCTCTATAACACTTTTTCATGGTGAATTGTACCTTTTAATATACTATGTATACATGCTGGCATAATTTGTCTTATTTATCATTGAAAAAAAGGATTCTACTATCCTTGAAAGTAATTTGATTTTCCTGTTCGCTGAAATAAAATCTGCCATTGGTGTCTTAAATGGTTTAGAATTCAGTTCAAAAAGAAAAGGAATAAAAGCATCTGTCATAAGCAGTAAACAATGATGTTGCTCTCTTTTAGCTAACTACAGGTCAACAGTGATTTTGATATATATATATATATATATATATATATATATATATATATATATATATATAAATTTTTAAAGATAAGCAATTTTTAAACTGTAAACTAACACATTGGGTTCTTTCATATCACCTTTCTTATTTAATATTCTATGAGATTAACAGCAATTTCCAAGATTTTTTAAAACACATCAAATTAGGTTATTAATCCAGTAACAAGACAAATCAAATTAAATTTGGAATTATTGTACAAGCTCAGAAGGATTTTTCATTAAACCTTAATTAATACTTTTCTGTGAAAAGGCACCAAGAGCATTACAAAAGCATATAATCTAAAACATAACTGTGAAGACATGTTACTACACTAATAAATTAAAAAATTTGGGGAAATTTTAGACATTGACTTTTTTTATTTGACCTATTCAAATATATTTATCCTTTTTGTTTAGTCTGTTGTTCTAATTTTACCTGTGTTGCATTAGGCTTTAAAAAAATTTTTTTAGTGTGTTAATATAGTTTCCTCTAGTCAATGTTGATTTTTATTTCTGGAGGTGTTTATTATTATATCTGGAGGATGACATATTATTTCTAATGTTATTTTATGAAATATTGACATTTTGTTTATTTGTAATAGAGAGATCTGTTTATATTAAAGTTAACATTCTTTGTAATCAATGTAACATTTTATTGTTTAATAGCAGAGGTCTGATAGAGCTTAACTTTTTGTAGTATGAACTGCAATATTCGTAATAGAAATGTCTAGAAATTGCACAAGTTAATGTATTCATAATGCTAACACATTCATATATTTTAACTGGTAACTTTTTATGGTTGATTAATGTTTTTTAACATGATCATTTCGTTGCTGGCTTATTTCATGATGCCAGTGGTTCCATTTTATCAGGTTTATTTTTAATATCCATCCGATGTTTCAATTTGTATAATAAGATAGCTGAAATTTGAACAAAACTTAGCACCTGAAGTAGTGTGTCTATTCACATGTGTGATGAGATTGATCTGATACTTTTCATATAATGATAGACTTACAGGTATTTGATTGATTTTTTATGTAAGCATAATATCTTGAATTTATAATATATTATTTACTAGGGAATATTTTTTAAAAACATTTTTGTTGCTCAATTTTGTATAAACATTTTTTTCCTTGTATCATGATGTCCAATGTAACTTGGCTTATTGCTGCATGTCTCAATATGTGATTTTATAAGTGTTTTTAATAAGTCAATTGATTCCTTGATCGTAATTGTAGCTGTTTTTCTAATGATTATAGCAAATTGAATTATCTGTGATAGAGTAAACATGCTTTTTTAGATATAGATACTATATAGAAAACACACACATTTTTTCCTGAGTTATTAAATAAAATTTTTCCATTTCTGAGCAAGATTTGTATATGTTGGAAATTTGTAGTGATTATAAAAACATATCAAAATATGAAGAGTTATTTATTATAATTTTTTTTGAATTGGGCTCCTTAAAACAATATTTAGGTAAAAGGCAGTCTTTGTGTGTGTAATTATTTGATTGTTGTGTGATTGATTAACTCTGTTAATTGTTCTGATGCAAGTTACTATTTCATATTTAAATAAAGTGGTCAATAAATCGAAAAAAAGGCGTCTTGCTTATATTATAATTCAAGAATCAAGAATACTAATATGCCCATTTTATAAAAAGAATTTGACATAATATTCTTAAAATGTGACATTTTGTTGATTATTGATTAAAATGAATTCCATGCTAATTTATGTGACATTTGCGATGTCTGCAAATCTATATTACAAATAAATATATACATACAGAAAAATTACTTTGGTATGCTAGATAGGCAATATCTTGTTCAAGTGTCAAATTTTCTAGTGAAGTTCTCGAAAAATTTGTCTTTTGATCTCTACCTTTGTCGAATTAGTTTGTAGAAGTGAAAACTGAAGCCAGAGATATTTTCCATAAAATTAAAATAAAAACAGGACTGGAATAAGCTTTTTCAAATTTAAATTTTTAAAAATCCTCCATTTTTCGAACAAAATAGTCTTTATGAATATGGAAGGATTCATGTGGTAGGCTTTAGCATTATTCGAATCAAGTAAAACTTTTCATTTTTACATTAAAATGAACAAGTTTTTCTCATCACGTTGTGGGAAAAAACAACTTATGTTTTATAATTGTCTTGAGGAGTGCAGTGTAAAAGGAAAATTCTGCCCTGCAGTTATTATCTTAAGTAAACAATTATTTCTATCGTAACCTTAAAAACAGTAAAAACCCTTCTGGTGAATGATTTGAAGAAAGAATGAAATTAGTTTGAATCTAAATACAATTATTTTATTTTTAAAAATATTAAAATTAAAGGAAAGCGTCTAGTAAATAAATTGTTGTTATTAAAAAGCTGGTTATTTTCTCTTGCGACAATTGTTTTGGAAATTATTCATATAAAAATGAGCAGGAAACGTCGTAATCTGTGTAAAATTTTCGTAATTTAATTCAATATTTGAAGAAATAATTACTTTCGAAAGATGCATATAAATTATTTTTAGTTTAAAAATTCCTTGAGCAAATTTTAGGTCCCTACTGCTCTGATTTTAAGAGAATTTTTATGATAAACTGGCATACATGTTTTCTGCTTCAATTTTTAAATTCGATGTCAAAATAAAATAAATATTAAAATGAAATCTGCTATGCATATTTCAGTGTATCATGTCAGAATATAATTTCATAAACGGCCAAGCACCACGTGCTCGTGCAAATTCAATTATATTTTCATTCATTTTAATGGTTTCATTGAATGAATCACTTTGGTATTGCAAACGATCCAAAAGACTCTGTCTCGCATTGATTGTTTTAAAAAACATCACATTTCCTATTTATTTCATTTCATATAATCACGTGCTCAAGATGACATTTTTCTAGGTTTTATTGGTTGTAGTCATTAACTTTTTTTTTTAAAATCGGAGCTTTTGCTAATGCAACGGCAACACGATATTAAAAGCTGATTTTTTGAGATGCTTGTGCATATAATAAAATTTTAATTTTTTCCCTACTGATTTTTGTTGACGCAAAAAACCTCATCCCGAAAACATCATCATGTTCTGACATGATAAAAAAAAAATTAAGACTATTATCATGTGGGAACATAATGTTGTTTTTGGGCTAGGGTTTTTGGCGTCAATTCGTAAGCGAAAAGCAATCTTGCAACCAGCTTCATTTCAGAATCCGCAGGTATTGCGCGTACAGCACTTTTCAGTACATCCTAAAGAAAGAAATTTATGCTGTTTAAAACAGAAAAACGTAGTGGCCAGGGAATCTGTCCCCCAAATCCACCTTTGACCAAACATTTGATTCAACTGTTCACGAACAAATCTGTCACCATGGGGAAGTGCCTCATCATGTTGAAACCACGCATGGTGTCCGATATTTTGTGGCACGGGGGTCAAGTAAGCGTCGTAGCACTTCTTGCAAAAAGATCAAATAATCTACGGATTTAGAGTTGCTGGCAACGAGTTAGGCCCAGTTGGGAAGTCGCGAACCACACTGGCCGAAACAGGCGCTGAAGAGCGACGTCTGGCAGCATGCGGTCTGATGCCTTGGGGATTTCCGCCAGCCCATAAACGCACATTGATGGTTGAACACACTCTCTTCCGTGAAATACGCCTCATCCGTAAATGAATGCACTTCTTAACGACATTGGCCAAGATACCACCTTGCGAAACGCGCAAGCACAGTAGGATCTGTGGGGCGGGAGCTGTGACGGCACGCTTTGAAGATAGTATAAACCTTCACGTTGCAAAACACGATGAACTTGAACGACAGCAGCAACGTGTGGTACGCTGATACTCGGATTTCTTCGAACGATGTCCAACCCATTTTGTCCCGAGCCGGGAGTTCAAGACCCTCGTGACCCCGCCCTCATTATGGATATTATCTCGCAACGATCCAAATTCACACAAATTTTTCCGGTCCTCGACGAGTGCCTTTCGCTATAGGATCTCTCTGCTGGCGATGACAACTCAAATGATTGCAACAATTCGGGTCTATTTTTTCTAAGGATCTTGTGAATAACGCCACCTGGTGCCGAGCGAAACATTTCAACCCTGGGCTGATATGCAAATATAAATCCTTGTAATGTCTCCTTTAAACTTTAAAATCTGTTCCAATAATCCTGGGACACCCTGTATTTTGATACTCCTCGCATCCTTTTCGTTGAAAATATAATGAGTCGGTAACTAAACCTACAAAGGACAAGGAAATATACGCATAAGAAAACAGAAATGAATACATTGGATCAATTTTTCTGTTAAAGTGTTTAATGATTTGATAAAAATTCTGAACTTAAAGCATCCTTAATTATCAGCATAATTCAACAAATCTTTATCGGTTAGGTGGTTGGAAAAAGTATGAGTGGAACTGGAATTGCAGTCACTTTGAGGTAAATTCATTTTTTTAAAGTGCTGAGAAATAATGCAATCTTATCAAAATAGAATTTATAAAATCTCTCACGTTGAAGAATTATGCAGAAAAATTGTAGATTATCGTTTAAAATATCCCAATTCATCTGTTTTAAAATTGTAAAAGCCTAACTTTATCATCTGAATGCTAAAAATTTAAGCGATTTGCTGTAAGAAACTAAAATTGTAGTTCATGTGTATAAAGATAGAATTTGCTATTTTTAAGATTTCTTTCAAATAGTTGTCAATTTCCATGAGTTGAAAATTGAAGAAAAAATCAAGGGATCATACACCCAAGAATCGTGCCGTAATTTAACTTCTAAAATATGTTTAGGTAACATATAGAAAAAACGTATGTAATTCTATGATGTTTAAAATTCATTAATATTGTTTCTTTTGAATGTTTTAATATTTCATCAAAACAGATCGACATGATGATATCTGTGAAACAATCGCCGAAGGTGGTAAATATTAACAGAATTAATTTAGTCATCAATCAACTTTGATAAATACATTATTTAACAAAAAGTTGTCATATAATTTTAAATTAGACTTGAGTAATAATGATAGACCCTTCCGAGAGGCTAGCTGTATTTCAAAATTGGCGATGAAAATTTGTGGAACTCCTGTAGTTCCAAAGGTTTATTTTGTTATATATATATATATATATATATATATATAACAAAATA
>JAOUZG010013036.1:1110645-1122154 GCA_026289955.1 Argiope argentata
ATATAAAATTTAATCCAAAAATAAGAGAAAAATAAAAACATTTAAAAAAACCTTATATCAGATTTGTTTGCAATAGCAAACATATGTAAGAGAACATAACTTGGCAAGCGCGTGGGTGAAAAGAAGTTACTGAAACTCACCTTTGACATGCGAATCGTATTATGCACGGGAATAAAGCGATGAAACGAAGCGTCGGTCTGCATCGCGAAGTCAAAGCAAAAAAAAAATATTGCAGTTATCGATCTGAAATTTTTATCGGTTATTCCCTCTTACGCCGATCGATTGGTATCATTTTAGATCAGAATCATCGGAGGAAACTCTCTACCTGTTCGTTTACATGTGAATAATGCTAGATATTTTGGTGCCATATTTTTTCAATTCCAAATCATGTTCTCAATTTGCATACGGTTGGTGCATGCTTTATATTTTTTTACTGGCAACAATGGAGGCGTGTCAAAAATAAATAAAAGTTCTCTTTTTCTTCTCAGTTTTTGTTGCGTTGGAGATGTTGAATTCGCGAGGAACGAGTGAACTTTTAATGCTTGCACAAACCGGGTATCTTTTAGTGTAAAATTATGCTCTTATTTGTTTTACTCGAAGAAGAGAGTTAAGTTTTTATATAACTGATTAATAAATTTATATTTTAAGAAACCCGGCTCCTCATTTTCAAGCCTCGCTGACAGCAAATTATGCCATTGAAAACGGGGCGAATTAGAAGCCATGAGATAATCAATATTTGCATCAGGGCTGTGAGTCTGTTTAAAATGGTTGGTAAACTCATTCGCGGTAAAATGTTCAAACGAAATAAAACTACGTCCTTTCCATAACATGACGAAGTCTAAGCGTTATCAATATTGAGGAGATACTCGATAGAAGCAGGAGAAAATAAATTCCCTTTGGTTTATGTTTTCATTTCAAAAAATAATGATATTAATATCACTTCTAAAAAAGACATTAGCCGAGGGATATCTGTTTTAATAACTACACAACGTGGCATTGTTATAAATATTATTCCTCTTCTATTTTATTCTTTTTACCTACTCTATTAAGGATCTAAACAAAAGAACCCGTTCGCATTCCCCCTAAGGTTGAAACCTTAGAATAATTGAAGAACACGATGCCTACATTCCCTGAGAATTCTGTCTCTTGTTTTGTGTCCCGAAGTTTTTGTCCCTCCCCAGCGTCCCGAACTGCACTTCTTTTTCCGTGACGCTTTGTAATAGCATTTCCCGATCGATCTTCTTCAAAATTATGACACTCCCCGGGTATCCGTCTGCGCGTGATTTGTAGACAAATGCGACGCAAAATAAACTCTAATGCATTTTCTGCTCCGCAAAAACAAGCTTTCAAGATTTAAGCATTACCTCGGGAGTCCGCGGGGAGCAAGTTTTTGATGCACTATCCATAATCGGAGGCGATGGGAGCGGGAAGATTAATTTTGTGTTTATTTCCCAACACGAAAAGTTTTTTTTTTCTTCTTCTTCTTCTTTCTAATAAAGCTGTATGTTTTAAAATCCCAACAAAAGGAAAAGTAAACTGAAAAAAAATTAAAGCTTTTAAGTCTAGTTAACTAGAAATCATTGTTTGAGTAACTATTAGTTTAAACAATAAAAAAAAGTTTTTAAATACAAGGCTCATATGGATAGGTAAGTAACACTCTTGTGAAGGCAGAGAAAACGTTTTTTATTAAAAAGTCTAATAGTAATAATTGGAATTGAAACAAAAACGTGAGGTGCTCATAAAAACAATTGAAGGCAATTATTTAACATCACAATCCTAATATATTTTAATCTGTAATGAATTTTCAAGAACTTTCTGTGATTTAATTTCTTTATATTATAATTTCCCGAATTGCTTGCCTTTACTTGTTTATTTCTTCTAAAGGTCGTTTTCCATCTTAATAACGTCTCTTTCGACCACCAATAAAAACTTGTATTTCAAAACTTTTGTTTTGTTTTTATTTTTTATTTTCTACTTTTTAATTCTTATAACGATTCACTATGCCATATAATATAGACACTTAAAGAAATTCAGTTTTTCTCAACTTTATTTCTAAAGGATGCCTTTTATATGCAATTAAAATTAAATGAATAAAAGATTATCTAATAAATATTCTGAAAATATTAGAATAGTGTTGTGGTGAAAAGAAAAATAACTTTCCCCGAACACGAGTGTCACTTTTGTCTAGTGGCTCTATTACTCGGTAACGAACCTTAACGTTGCGAATTCGGTCCGCACGTTCACTGCAATTCAATCACAATGATAACCCGCGATCTTAAATAAGCAACTTTCTACAGATGTTCAAACGTCCACTACAAGCAGCAAAAGTCATCAGGTGCATTAGAAACAACAGCCAACATCACCAACAACAACTCACGCATACTCACCATATGCATGGCTTTAAAGTATCTTTCGTCTCTTCACGGACTCACTCGCGCGCGGGAGAGTATGTGGTGATAGCTCATAAACCAGATAACATCTACAGGAGACAAGTTTCATTATTGTATGGTAGCTATCTAGTGTATTTGGCTACAAACCCTAGCGTTGCGAATTCGGTCCTTAACCGTTTGAGTGCGGAAGGATACTTACCTTTAGAACCAAGTGAAGCGCAATAGCGCTGCGGCGCACTCAAACGTTTAAACTACTCATTTCCATAGCGTATCTATTCATGCAGATTATTGCTTGTTGCTGAAAACACAAGTCAATCCTCAATCCGATCTGGAAACGAGGGAAAACTCAATCATGAAATTTCAACTTGACAATCATAAATCAAAGCAAATTTTTTAAAAAGAAAAATTGTTACAAGTATCGAATCAGCTTTTCTCCATGTCGACTGCTGACTTGCAGAGTCAAAGTCCTGCCCTTTTTCGAGAATGTCTACGGAAAGCTCAAGAATAATTAAGTTAGAATTACTGAAACGCGCTTCACCCATCACTGTTTCCGTCGCGAAAAGAAAATGCACTTCAGCACATCATGAACAAAAGAAAGGGCAATGTCCATTTACTCATTCAAGTGAAAATATTATAAAATTTTCTTCTCGTAAATTGTGTCAAAATAACATAC
This sequence comes from Argiope argentata, assembly GCA_026289955.1. Classification (NCBI taxonomy): domain Eukaryota; kingdom Metazoa; phylum Arthropoda; class Arachnida; order Araneae; family Araneidae; genus Argiope; species Argiope argentata. Next base: position 1,113,709 of record JAOUZG010013036.1, read on the forward strand.
TTTTAAAATGTATGAAAATATTCCCTCTTTTTCTGAATGAAGAAGTAGAAGAATGAAAACAACGATGTTTTGTGATGTGATTGACGATGCCATGAGTTAGGATTCGATTTTTGTAAAAGAGTTTTTCTTGCTGTAATGTATTCTTTGCAAAGAAAAAAATGAGAAGAGAAAGCATTAATGTTCTTCATTTAGTACTATAGATACAGTGTTAAAAATTACTCCCAGAGAATAATAAATCCACCCAGGAAATGAGCATAATATATATAATGTTAACTTTGCCGAAATTACTTAGAGGAAATATTTTACGTAATTAAATTATTGCTAACAATTTGTAATAATAAATTTAAAAAACGTCAAAGCACATTGTGTTTATAATTAAAGTTGCCCTTTGAAATGGTTACAGATGGAAAACTATTGCACCAAATATTATCAAATTTGCAATAATTTAAAGGAAGTCATAAAAATTTCTTTTACGCACAAAAAGCTCAAAAACTCACCACCAGGGGGAGGGCAATGGCGTAGCATGCAGTGTTGTTAAACAAAAAAACACATGGAGACATTGTTTAAAAATGTATTTAATCGTTTCTGAAATGTGTTCAATGTGGCATCCATCATTTTCTGAAAGCAAGTTAAATCGCATTACTGCATTCTCGGCATATCACTGGGCGCCTCTCTCTGGCGGAACGATACTTTTGCAGAGCAGCCGTTCAGCGCCATAACAGTGTTGAACGAGAGCGGCGTGGTTAGAATCGTTGTAGAGAGGCCATTCTTTAAAGTGAGAGCTCTAGACAAGACAAGATGGTATTTAACGAGGCGCCTAGCCCCGGCAGGGGCTTAATCCTCGACCTTTGCTGGAATGGAAGTGAGACTTGGCTCTTGGTAGCTGTGGCCTGGACTTCATCTTTCCGTTGGTTGTTGAAGTGGAGAGGGTGCGTGGGGGTGTTAGGATATGAACTTCTATTGGCTGCTGGCTGAGTATACTTAAGCGAGTTCAGAAAAAGTTTTCCAGTTGGTGAATGCTTTAGATAGAAGGAAGAACTTAGTCATTGGGTCAGTTACTTGGCTCATTTCTTTGGTTACTTCAATTAACTTTGGGAAGAGAAGGAAAAGGTTTTTGATTTCGTTAAATGCTTTTATAATATCAGATATTTCAGGAGAGGGGATTGAATTATTCTCGCTATTATTTTCTGTTACATTTACTGAGTCAGGATCTTTATGTACATTTGGTTTTAATAAACTAGCAAAAGAAACATCATTTTTGATAAATTTTGAAGTAAAATGTTTTTGCCTATTTTCTTGTGGGGTGGGGATCTTGGGAAATTTTGAGCATCCTCTGTAAAAAGTGAGAGCTCTTGACAAGCGGGCTCATTTTAATCTGGAAAACCGAACGACCCGCGGAGAGCATCCGCATGAATCACTCGCTCCTTCCTGCAGCGAGCCAATTGAACGGAAATTGAACGAGGTATAGAGCACCCGCCGCTGAGAAAGCAGCTATCTCTATCCTGAGGTGGTAAGTCCTGACTTCGAAGCTGGACCTGGGCTGTTCAAAACCTGAGAAGGAACCGCTGCGCTTTTATACAACCCCAAAAACAGTTTCATCTCGGAAACGATGAAAACGTTTTAACCCGATGTCTTATTTTGTTTCACAGTATGGCATAAGTGCTCTTTCCCCCCTGGCGGTAAGTTTTCGTAAGGAAAGAAATTTGCAAACCATGACTGAGTTTAATTAACATTTGATGCGGTGGTTATTTGATGGCCATTTCGAGGCGGAGCTTTCATCATAATCATCCTGCACTTGAATTTGAGGAATTAAACCTGTGTCATAAAATGCAAACTGAAAGATATGAGAGGGATTTTAAATGCATTCCTTTAAGTTTTTCTGATAAAATTTGAATATTTTTTAACGTTTTATCAATCTGATTAATAATAACTATAGAGAAATTGCATTCATTTTGACGAAAGGAAAACAGAATAATCGCCTGGTGCTTCACTCTGTAAGCAGAAAATAATAACTCTCTTTTTAAAATGCTGTACATTAAAAATATTAAACTGAGCAGTTATTAATGCATCCAAAAAATGCACTGATTTAATTTGATGTATCATAAACTAGCCGCTTTCGGCGATCAACTGTTTCTCTAGGAATGCTGGCTATATTTGCTTTCACCGAAATATTCCATACTTAAGTTGATGATGATATTTCCTGAAGTTTACTTTTTAAGCATCAGATTGCCACAGATATTAAATCTTTAATATCGTTAGCACTATTCCAAAAAGTAATTATCCAGTTCACCTACCTTCTAACTCTCAGGGTAGGAAATAAATGAGCACTTTCTTATTCCTCAGGTAATGTCTCGCATTGCCGGCTTCATGGCACAGAGGTAGCACGTTTTCATCGTGATCTGGGCGTCCAGGGTAGGGCATGGTTGTTCTGCGAGGCATCTGAATGTGCCCCCCCCCCTATAAAAAGGGGCTGCTCAAGCGACTGTGTGTGGGTGTCATTCTCAATGAGCTAGATGTCAGACTTCAGCCTCCGGGTGCTCTTAGGTCCATACTCTCAGAAGCTGCTGCGTCCCTCTCTCCGTTGTAAAACGGACACGTCATCCTCATTATCAATATCTCGCATTGATATTAATCAAAATCAATCTTTCCTAGCTTTCAATAAGGGAAAAGAATCTCGAGATTAAACATTTGATTCACTAATGAAAAAGTTTAAAATTTCGTTTCAGCAAAATAATAATAATCATAATCTATTTTACAAATTCATCAAAATTTATTTTTTTAATACTGTTGAAATTTTAGAAAATTGCATTACGAAATTGGAACGATTGAAAGACAATTTTTCGTAAGTGATTGGCAGAAAAATGCTAAAACTTTATTTTATTTTTAATGAACTAAAAGTTTTAAAGGATCTTTCCTATGATGCACATTGCCCATGTGAAATTTTACCGTTTTATTGTTAATGCAAAGAATTTGTCTGTGTTATGTTTTTCTTTATTCATCTATCCTCATTTTTTAACCATGTTAAATATCGATAAAAATTCCATTTTTTAAAAATTTACTTACATATTTTGGATGCAATACATGTAAGCTATTATGCTGGCATTACTTCATTCAACTCGTTTTATGGTGTTATTTCTAATAATAATAAACTTACATGCGTGTGTGTGCTGGCGTTCTATAAGTTCAATCATCTGACTTAAAGCTACCAAATTTAGTATCTATTTGTTATGAAAGGTGAAAATGTACTCATCGAAACTTTTGTAATTTTAATTAGAATTAATTAACGAAAACTCATTGAGATGTGGTATTTTTCTGTGAAAATAGAAAAATATTTTTGCATTGACTTAATTTAATTTTTTTTAAAAATGTTTTTTATTCTTTTGTTTAATTTTTAGTAGCAGATTTCATATTTGCAATGAAAGTCAAATTGCCTGCATTGTTTCATTAAATATATAATGGTATGATTTTCTTCTTCGGTACGAAACTGAGGTAGAAAGATTTTGCTAATAATTTGAACAGTTTACAATAGGAATCAGAAAGTGAAGTCACATGAACTGAAAAATACAATATGCAATTATAAATAGAATAATCAGGCATTTCAATTTTTAAAAGCACTGTGATGTTATAAAATCGATCGATTTTATTATTCTGTCTGTCGATCTATACATTTACATAATAATAACAGCAACAACAAAAAAAACAGATGTAAAATTATTGGAAAAACACGACAAGATAGTACGATTATCAAAGTAACGTGATTTGATAACAGGGTAAGGAAATAACATGTCTATCATAATTTGACGCAAAAATATTTTGGCAAGGAAATCATGAACAGCAATTTATACACAAAAGATTTGATTAAAATTGTAGAAATTTAATATTCCTATCGAACAAGCTAGTCGTCAAAGGTGGCTCGTTCCAAATACTTCTTATTGTCCAAATTTTTTGTAATGCTATCTTTTCTTAAAAACCAGAAGTTTTATAATTTTTTAAAGGTCTGCATGCAACTCATATGAACTAAATTGTTTTAAAAAATAAAATTTTTCAGAGTGGTAATTTTGTAAAAAATATAATACGCCCTCGGGAAACGTGTGAAAAAGTAAATTTCGAAGTCAAAGGAAAATCTTGAGTATTAATATTAAAGAAAGCAAAGAAATCAAGAGCCATAAACAATGCTGCGTGAAGTCAAACTGATGCACTGAATATATGGCTGTCTCATAGCGAAAAAATGTGCATAAAATAGCGGTACACCAAAGTTCTATGCGATGAAAAAATAAGAAAACCTAGCGGTCGTAAACCCTGCTAAAGTGTCGAAAGCACCATTCCCACTTCAATATCGTAAGTTTTATGTTTTTTTGCTCAACCTTCCAGAAGAGTTTTTGAATTTGCCTTTTTATTCCAGCAGCCGCAGATCAAGTTTATTCGCAACCGTATTCGAGGCCGAACATAAAAGCTAAGTACGTTTCATTGTATACATAGAAAAACTACGTCCGTATATTACTGGATAAGCTAAGGATTTTAATGCCAAAAATAAAAATAAAAGTATATTATTCTTAGCGCTCCCAAAAGCTGAAAATACATCATGCGTTCGAAAAATCTGGTGGCGTTCTTTTTCAGCGCGCGTAAAGTGGTAGATAATGCGAGTAAATATCGTTTGGCTACCGGAGAAAGATGGCTGAAACACGTTGCGTTGATTCCTCAAAATGGCTATTGATGTAGTAGGCATCGCTGTAAAAATGGAACGGGGGCCGAAAGCTGCATGCAAACATACGCCCGCAGAAGGAAAAAAGTAAGCACCAAGACAATAATCAAAGCGAAGTTAGTTGGAAAGAACATTAGTGACCTTTAATGGTCAGAGCCATTTTCTTTGAGAATTTTTATCGTCTGCTTTTAGCTTTTTCTTAAAATGGCAACACTAACGATCAGAAATGCATCAAAATGCCATGTTATTTGGAAAAAAAGGTGTTTTATTTTTCTAGCCCATCTTTCCAAATGTGACAAGAAACTAAACAAATAAATAAATAGATATTTCTTCTGAGAGCGAAGGTGTTCGTGGTGCTAATAGCAATAAAAGTTTTTTTCATTGATCATAATTTCTTTCAGAATTTAAAGATAATCAAATTGTAGTAAAAAAAAAAAGATTTGAGGAATTGATTTTTTTTTTTTTTTGCTACCATTTCGGATAATTTTTTTATCTATTTTTTACAGGTCTTATCCGAAAGTGGAAACATTTAAAGGCTTATAACATAGGCTATTCCTATAAAATTTTATCTCTGCTATATTATAATTTAAAAAAGAAGTTTTTAAAATCTATTGCTACTGAAAAATTGGTATTAAATGCTCTAAAAAATAGATTATATATATATATATATATATATATATATATATATATATATATATATATATATAAGCATGTTTGTATGAAAAAGTAAAATCACGTTTATTTTTATTAATATTTTTCAATTCTTTTTAAAAAAATTTATTAAAGTAAAACTAAAAATAATGTAAAGTCGTAATTTTTTTTTAATTTCTAAATTTTTTAAATTAGTTTTAAAAAATTGATAATATATGTATGCTTTATTCGGGGAAATCAAAAATTGCAAATAAGCCTTTTGATCTTTTAATTTGGTTTTATATATTTTATACTTCAGTCAATAAGTAAAAAGTATTTTAGTTACAAGACTCCCTCTCTTCAACTGAAATTGTGAATCGAAATTCAGCAGGCATCAATACATTCCTCATATAACTATTCTAAGATACGGTAAAAAGTTTTCAATACAATTTATAAAAATAAAACAAAATTCTTAATGTATTTCGCTTCTTACAGCCTATCAAATCAAATATTCTTACACTCTCAGTTCAAATGAGTCGTTTCTAAATATTACCAATTGAACATAAAAACATAGTTTCCAAATTCAATCTTAATAATAAAACTTGATTCAGTAATTTTTTGCAGTGACATTATTTTTATTTTAAATTTCAGATGAGAATGAGCTATTGATTTTTTTAATAGTCAATCCAAGTTCATTAGTTGCTCGTCAATATTACACGCAGCCCAGATTTATTTCGTAAATTTTCCTAACCCTTCGAAACGAAAAATGATGTCGTTTAGACAATACACGCAGTTCTTGGGTGAGTGAATATTAGAATTACCTATAAAATAAGAAATATTTTTTAAATAAATTTTATATATTTATTAAATTTTTCTTTTCATAAAATGATTTATTAATTTATTGGATTTCTTTGAGATTTCTTGAGATGATTAGTAAATCCATACGATTTACTAATCATATGGATTTCTTTGAGAGTGGTGCGGGCGAGGGAAAAAAAAGAAAGACGCAAATGAACTTTCAAATGAAAATTACGATATTTCGGCCTTTAGCAGATTCAAGTAGTGATATTTTAATACAATATTTAAGTATACTTCTTGTGAAAAACATTCTTCTGAAATCACTAAATAAATATGTTGAAAATTTTATTAGAAGGAAAGAACGGCTTTTTTTTTCTCGCCTAGATATCCAAGCATTCGTATGTTCAATTATCCGGATGAAGTTTGGTTTCAATTAATCCGAATAATTGGAGTTCTACTGTAGTTAATAGCTCAAAATTTTTATGAGCAACCAAAATTCAATTTATACTGAAAAATTAAAATCAGTATTTTACTTCTTTTTGATTTTACCTCATATCAAAGCATCAAATGGAGGTCTGTGTGAGTATGCAGGACATTACTTAGGGTAGTGACTTTCTATACAAGAAATGAGAAAAATAGAAAATGTTCATCCAGAGAGAAGGCAGAAGCAGTACTTAATAGACGAGAAAATAAAGTGAAGAAAACTAGAAAATTTGAATGAGTAAGGAGAATTTTTAGATCCTTATTAATTAATTCTTGAAAAAGTCACTTATAATTAAGTTCATAATTTTGGGAGGATTCAGATATAATTTTGTGTAGAATAGTTTTTTTTAAACTAATTATGTAGGTGATATGGTAGAAAAACTTAAGTTGTATAAGTTGTTAAATTATTGAAACACGAGTACGTGACAAAAATATTTTTTGAGTCTGAAAATAAACAAAAAATGCCTAATAATTATAACACGGAGTTACAATTTAGTAGTGTTTGTGACAATTTAAATGTTCAAACGTTACTTGTCATTTTCAATTTCTTTTTTTATTTCTCTAAAATTACGCTACGCTGTAAACAAGAAAAGTTGCGAAATTCAAGAGGAATAAAACATAATAAACAATGGTAAAGAAACTATAAAATAAAAACTACAGAAAATACAAGAAAAATAAAAATGCATCTAAATATATAGAAATCTATATTAAAAAAACAGAAATTAGAAAGTAAGTAACCTATACAGTTTGTGTATTATAAAATTCCAAATGAACTCACAAATACTATGAAGAAGAAAAAAGGCGTGTGTGTGTGCGTGCGTGCGTGTGTGTGTGTAATTTAAAATTCTTTTTTTTTTTTTTTTGTATATTTGAAACCTTGCAGAACTCCTCATCTCTTGAAGAATTCAAACGAAATTTGGTGCCCCTGTTTCGTAGTCCCTGGATAGATTTACGTATTTCGCCATTAAAAAGTTTCTACAACTTTCTAAAGGGGCGTAACTGGGAAGTGTCCAATTATTTGAATATTTCAAATAGAAGAGAAACTTATAGGATAAGCATCCTCTTAACCACCCATTAATAGCTTCTGCTAAAAAATGTTCTCATAAGTGCATTTTCTAACAAACGCTATCCGCAGCTTTTTCTACAATCATTGGGAATTTTTAACGAATATTAATTTTGATTTATTAGCATTAAAGAATAAATTTTTTCTTTGCTGAAATTTACAATTAATCGATATTTTTTTTAAAAAAAAAAGAATTAGGCATTTGAGTGAAAAGTCCTTAAATTAATTAATTTTTGATTAATTATTATTTTTTAAATTAAATTTCGTAAAAATTATGATCCAGAAGCCTCATCTCTCTCTCTTGGCTAATTGTATGTTGCCTGACTCTAAGAAAATTTGAAATGTTTTCTCATAAATACTCCAAATATTGTCACTTAAAGTGTTTTCCTATTCATTTTCTTTTGAATAGGGATTAATTTGAGATAAGTTTTAAAACGCTTATTGATTGAATAAAAAAACTACAAGACTCAGAATTAAGGTATTTCTCCTTTTTATATGTGTGTAAAACAATTATCACCCGTGTCTAGAACAATTATACACAGCAGAAATAGTAATTAACATAACATAAAAGCATTATGTAAGGAAAAATGGAAATTTAAATAAATAAAAAATGTTTAGTAGCATATCATAGATAAAATTATACAAATTTGAGCAAAGAATACTATGCATGCAGCATAATCTATCGAATTTAAATGATCACACACATACAAACACAAATCCCTTATTAATAAAATAACTATAGAAATTTTAATATTCAGTTTACAGCATAA
>JAOUZG010013036.1:1160876-1190050 GCA_026289955.1 Argiope argentata
TCCCTCGTTAAATTTTACTTTTGAGCAAGATAAAGTGCAAGGATAACGAGGTATATGAAAGTAGTCATGAAACTTTAGAAAAGAGATTAAATCGTTGATCACATCAAATCTTCATAAACGGAATGACGGCATTTTTTATTTGTAAATATGTGAACATGAGAAGTGAATGTCTTTACATCACTTTAGATTAATGTGTAATATCCTATTATGAGAAGAATCCCATTAAAGCGCATTGTATGAAGAGAAATCAAAAACGGAAAAGACTAGACAAATGAAATTTATCATGTCTACATAAGTGCATTTTATATTATATTTAATATAATATAAAAAATCTTTTTATAATATGCATGTGCATGAAAAGTGTACGCTTCGTAGTATATTGAGAAAAAAAAGTTTTTGTATTTTAAATATTTATTGGTGGAAATAATTTTGAAATAGCTCATTAGCGATTGATCTTTGGCGATTAGTCGACAGAAGGGTATTAACACAGAACTGCCAAAAGTTGAAAATATATTTTAAAGGCCTTTCTTTCCCACCTAACAAAACCAAAATTTGAAGCAGAGTTGCAATCGTGATCACTAAAACACGCAACAAATTTAATTTTATCCAAGTCGATTCATAAATCATTGCATTTTTGAGTAATCGCGTTTATATGCACGGGGAAGTGCAGAGCAACAAATGATCGACTCTTTGACGGTTTTGCTACCCTATTTAATACAAATCTACGTTTCGGATGCTAAATCTATTTTTTGATTTTTATTTATCTTGATCTTTTTAAGTTTTATTCGGATAATCAAACAAACTAGCCGCTTTTGAAAGAGCTTAGTTTAAAATTTGATGGAAATCTAGAAATATTGTATAAAGAACAATTACCAAATTTCCACCATCTGGCTGAAAACAATTCTGATTTATTGCATTCATAGATAGACAGGCAGACATTATTTCAAAAAGGGGGTTTTCGGGCTCAAAGTAGTTTGAAATATGGAGATTCGTTAAAATCTCAAGTTCGATTATAGTATTTTTTATTTGTTTATTTCGTAAACTATAAAATAAATTTTTTAAAAAAAGCAGCTTAAAAATGTGGATGCTGGATTTTTTCCTTCCGAAAGAATTGCACTTATTACGCATGACTACGCATTCCTTGTTAGCGACGCCAGGAAGAAAACAGTTTGAGTAAAGTACGAAAATTTGATTCCCCCAACAATGTCTTTTTTTCTCCTTTTTTTTGTCATGTTAAAGAATTACGAAGCTTTAAAATGCAAACGTGTAAAAATGCAACTACCATATTATTTATAAAACAAAAATTTGTAACATAGCATTTCTTTATTGAATTTTTATTTATTAATAATTATATTTCGCATTTTATTAATATTCAGATTTCAGGATTACGAAAGAAAAATCTTTGAAAATCTCTGCCGTGGTTTCACTTTGTACTCGTAACTGTACCTTCCTTCTTTCACAAATTGTGGAGCAGAACAAATGCGTGTTTTCTTTCTTTCTTTCTAGTGCTCATGATCAGCGGTAAAATTGGATTTTTTTAAAATTCTCCCTCTCTTCGAAGAGATCATTCACTTATAACATTTCCTCTGAATACTGGAGACTGTTAAAGCAATGCCATTGAAGTGTTCACGGATTTAGATATCATCTGCAAAATGATTTAAATTAGTAATTATCTGTGCACTAAAAGATGTGGGATGCACGAAAACCGAGGTGCTTGCACTTGAGCCACTCTGCCTTGATTCTCATGCGTGCAACATCCCTTCGTTAGTCCACGTGGAATCGGGTTTCGAAGCTTGGGCCCTCCAGTTTCGAAGCTGAGATCATATCATTAGGCCAGCGCGGCCAGTATTATATCTTATCCTAAGCAGGGCCTGACTAAGGCAGGGACATACGGGGCAGTTGCCCCAAGCCTTATATAAGTGAGGGCCCACAAATCGAATAGAAATTGTATTTTACGTTTCCTTCTTTAATGAATGTTCTTCATTACTAAAGTAATGAAACAAAAGGGGCCCCAAAAAAGTTTTTCCTCCTAGCCCCAACTACGTTAAGTCGGGCCCTGGTGGTATGGCTTCTTTTAATTTCAAATTGTGATATACATTTTCAGTGAAATGGAAATAGGTAAAAATTCTCATTAAGTTAGTGCAACTCTCAGGTGGTAGATGCAGTACCTGTAATGGTCGATTGTGACCACGACTTTAGAACACATATTTTCATGCTTAGATTGCTATTAAATTTTTCGTTGCCTAGGCGATGTCATAAGGAGAAAATGTCCCGAAGGATAAGTGAGAAACAATTAAATTTCTTTACTTCTACATTTCCCCCAAAGGGCCTCTAAGTGTCTGTCAACAAAGGCTTTAGAAATTAACTTTTTTTAAAAAAAGTACTTCTTTTGAACAGTCTTCGTACTGATTTGATTTGACTTCACATCGGTCGATTTTTATCCTTTTTTCAAGGTCATTCGCAGAAGCTAAACAATTTTTGCTCTTCTAAATAATGCATTCGTGAAAAATTGTGAGCAGCAGTGGAAAAACATATGAAGGAAGAAGTTCAATTTTTTTAAAGGAATGCAACCGAACTGCTCGAATAAGAAATATTATAAAAGTGATAAACGATGCAAATAAAAAAAAGCAGAAAGGGGCTCTTTTAAACTTTTTCACATATTCTCAAATAAAAGTGAATCGCCTTTTAAATGCTTTTTCTTTACATCAGATCGTAACCAAAATTTGCATTTAAAAAATCAAATACCAAATTTGATTTTTATTTAAATCCTTCAGTTATTGAGTTAACGGTTACGGTTATTGAGTTACGGTTCCATTCCTCGTTAGATTTGGACAAAGGCGCCCACTTAATAAATGGCAAATTGCTGCAACAAATGTCATCTATCTAACTGTCTGCGCTTCGTAGTTATTGCGTTAAACTATATTGGACTGAAAGATATTCACTGAATGGATTTTGTTCAACCTTCAACACATATCTACAAATACTATGCCCTTAGCATACTAATGTTACTATTTTGTAACTAATGGCACTTGCCATGAGCAAACCCTCACTGATATGTTCAGCAAATTTTAAACCTAAGAAATGTGTCTCTTTGTTTTTACAAGTAGCGCCATCTGGGGTCAAGAGTACGACTCAGCTACGCACACGTCACAACCCTTTTTAGGGTTGAATATTCATGCATATTGTCGTGGCTTCTTTATTAAACATTTCTTTCATTTTGCAACTTTCAACATCAAAACTTTCCCCTTTGAATCATACGCAATTCTAAACAATCACATCGCCATCTTTTTCCTCCTCTCTTCGTTTTTTTTTTCGTTGCCAATCCACAAAAAAACAACCAAAGAAACTACTTTTATATTTTTGGTTGCCATACAGGAAATATATAAAAACAAATTAAAGAATTAATTTAAATAAACATGAACTTAAAATTTAGTGACCCTGACACCTTTCCCCCAGAGTCATATTAAATCCAAAGATTTAATATGGCAAAAAAAATAATAAGGGTCACATCATTTACACTTATCAATAGACGTTCCCTACTAATAAATAATTTTAAAGTTCCAAAAATTCTTAAATTCTCTATAAAGTTCTAATTCGTCTTCTTCTATTTACAGTCGAGATAGCGCATCTGCATTGCTTAGTTTTGACCCTTTTATGTGACTTGCCTCGATGTCATGGCGTTGAATGGCTAACGCCCATCTCTGCAATCTTGGACATTGGGGCACAGCATTCGTAAGAAACACTAGCGGATTATGATCGGTTAGCAAGAAGATTTTAGCTCCGCAAAGTAAAGTTTCAAATCTCTTCAAAGCCCAAATAATAGCATACGCTTCTCGCTCGATTGTAGACCACTTCTGTTGTGTTGGACTCAGTTTCTGGCTATCTAGAATGTTGATCCATCAAACACAGAATATACTTATGTCCCTGTGATGATATTGGTTCTACAGGACCTATTAGATCTACATTTACCACTTGGAATGGTAGTTCGGGACGACATACAGGTGTTATTGGAATCTTATCAACTGAACGATTTACTTTTCTGCATTGACAACCATGACAGTAACTACAATATGCTCTAATCTCCTTGTTCATACCCGGCCAATAGAATGAGAATTTGATCCTCTGAATTGTTTTCCGAGCTCCTAAATGTGCTTCAAATACTGATTCATGTGCAATTTCTAGTATCTTGTTCTTTCTAATTTCAGGAATCACTAGCTGTCTTACCTTATTTCCACACATAATCTCTTCATGGTATAGCATATTATCCTCCAACACATATCCTCCTTTGTTTTGCTTAGCCAATCTCCATGCTTCTTGAAGAGTATTGCACCTTTTTTGTTGATTCTTAAAGATGTCTGCTTTATTTCTGTTATTCTCTTCAGCATCATACTTCCCTATTATCGGCTCCCCTTCTTCCATTTCATTATTCACACTCACATTTACTGCTTCATTTTGAGCATCTGATCTTAAGTTCACAGCAACTGTGACAGTTGGATTGTACATTCTCTTTTGTTCCTTCAATGCCTCATACGTTTCCGTATCCAATAATATGTCAGCATTTAGTCCATCCAGAGTTGCCACTATCGTCTTAATTACAGGTGTAATATACGAATTCGTTACTAATCCAATGTCCACTTCTTTTAGTTCAGCCTTTAAACACGTACCAAACGCAGGTTGCAGCATTATGTATCCTTTAGAATCTACTTCTTTACCCACCACACTGCTTCTAAACACACTTATTTGAGCTCCTGAATCTACAATAGCTTCGTACTCAGTTCCTCCATATGAAATTTTTACTATTTTAAGATCAGACATCTTTGGCTGAACAGCAACCCCTTTCTGATTTTCCATTACAACCTCACCGTTGAATCTCGCAGTAACTACTTTGCTTTCACTCTCTTTTTCTCCAATAACTTTGACTTCCGCCACTTTAACCTCAGTCCGTCCTCTCCCTTCTTTCTTATCCCGACAAAATCTGGCCAAATGTCCTGCTCGCCCACAGTTGAAGCACGTAACTGGGTTTTTGAAAGAATTTCGCTTATCCAATCTCCTGTGATTACTCGACTCTTGTCTATATTCTTCACCAAAGATATGATTTCTTTTATTAAAATAGCTTTGTTTTTCTTGACGGAAATTTCCATACGATGGATACAAAGAGGCTTTATTATATTGCCTTGCATTTTCATATTCATCTAACTTCTCAGAAAGAGCATCAACTGTAATAATTTTACTCCAATAATAAATAAAATGTTGTTGAATATCTCTCGATACCTGTTCCTTCATCTGCTCCACAATAACAAGTTGTTTCAGACTTTCAAAATCATTAATTTTTAATCCCATTATCCACTCGTTGAAATAATTCGCCAACTCAAACCCATAATCTCGCCAAGTATTTTCAGACGATTTACAATGACTTTTAAATTTTCTTTTAAATGCTTCCGGGCTCAATTTAAATCTTTTCAATAACATACTCTTCACGTGCTCATAATCGTTTGCCTTTTCTTCAGGTTCCCGGGCAATTAAATTCGCCATTTCCAACGGCAATAGTCCAATTAGATTAGTTACCCAATTTTCCTTTTTAATCTGCACTCTTTCTGCTTGTCTTTCAAATAATATTAGATAAAAACTTATATCACCTTCTTTGGGATCAAAGTTATGCATTAACCTTTGTAATCCAACTTGTTCCTGCATCCTTTCATTTTGAAAACTCATTTCTCTTCCAACACCACTATTCACAAACGATGCCTCTATCTTCAACTTTTCTAATAAAAACTCATTTTCTTGTCTCTTCTTTTCCAATTCAAACTCATTTTCTTGTCTCTTCCTTTCTAATTCATTTTGACGCTTAATTCCTTCCTCTCTTTCATTAACTATTCTTTCTAATAATTCTTTCACAAACTCCTCCTCATACTCCGTACTTCCTAGTATTATCTTTTTTAAATCAACAACTTTCATATCTTCCGTAATAGTTTCTCCTAATTCCTCCGCCAACAACTGCAAATCTACCTTCTTTGATCTTCCTAAAAACGCCGTTTCTAAATCAACTCTTCTAAATAAACTTCAATAAATATTATAAATTATATACTTTCTTTCAACAACCTCTATAATAATAAAAATAGCTTACTCTTCACCAGAGACGAAATATTAGAAATCTTGGAATTCTTCAAATTCTCGAAATCCTTTCAAAGCTCAATTCTTCAAATTCGTTCGAAATCCGTTGGGTTATTCCCGCACATTTATGTCGTGGCTTCTTTATTAAAAATTTCTTTCATTTTGCAACTTTCAACATCAAAACTTTCCCCTTTGAATCATACGCAATTCTAAACAATCACATCGCCATCTTTTTTCTCCTCTCTTCGTTTTTTTTTTCGTTGCCAATCCACAAAAAAACAACCAAAGAAACTACTTTTATATTTTTGGTTGCCATACAGGAAATATATAAAAACAAATTAAAGAATTAATTTAAATAAACATGAACTTAAAATTTAGTGACCCTGACACATATTCATTCTTCTCAGATCGTAATTTAGATCTGGAACAGAGAACGATCACCTCTGACCCTGTACCTCCAGTGGTATTACTCCCCGCATGGAGAACTTTGCAACAGACTTAACGAGTGCCAGCCGCCACACACTCGGGGAATCATTTAGCCGGTGAGTTTCGAACTCGCAACCTAAGGAGTACGAGTTCAAAGCTGTATCAACCAGGCTATCCCGGCCTTTGCAAAGACCGCATACCAAATTTCATCCATCTAACTTAAAGCCTTTTTTTAACCCTTCGCACTCGGAAAAGTAATTCGATGCATAATTATTCAATATAGAAGGGTTTGTTTATCGATCCGAATGTGTGTGTGCGTTTAAAATTGAACTTCGTCTTTTTACCCTTCTGTAGGTATTTTCAATAATCAAAATAGAAAAATGAATAAATAAAACGTCAGAATGATACACCGTTTTAAATGGTGATCAAGAGGCACCACCGAGTGCAAAGAGTTAATTGTCTTTGCTCACAGATAGACAAATGTGACGCCAAAAGTGCATTTTTCAAACCCTTGGAAGTCTAAGCCGAGGAGATTCGTCAAAATCTCAAATTCGAATTTTTTAACGATCACAATATCACTTCTAACAAGAGGAAGCATGAAATGAAGACAGTCATTCAGTCAAAACAGTGATTCACAACTTGATGCAGATTTAAAGGATGGTAAAACACCCGAACCAGATTGGTTGAGCAGGACAAAGAAACTTACTTTTAAGCATAACGCGAAGTTTCTTTTAGGTCTCTTCATCATTGTTTGATTGCCATCACTTTCCACTCTCTTAGTGAAATTGGGACGTTTTCTTTCTCTAAAAGATGATCAGGGACCCTAAAATGTACCTCGGGTACAAGTCATTTGATACCAGATATTTTAAAAAAAATTAAGAAGATTAATTATTAATAAGTTTTATACTTGTTTTTTTAAATAATAAAATTATTCTTGAGAATACAGTTTAATTCAATTAAAAGATAGTAAAAATGACAGTCAAACTTAATTTTAAATCACACTAAATTTCATTAATTTTTTTAAAAAAAATATGTCCTTATTCTTTACGAGTAATAACTTTAAAATTATGTGTTTGATTTAAAAAAAAAAGGTTTTCCCTAGACTGGATTAATTGCTCTATTTCTGTGCTATTTTTATTTTAACCACTTGCTCCGGGAAGGGATGCGCGTCTCGCCGCGAAGCCACCCTAAGGATCCGACACCCGAAAGAGAGGAGTCCCGTCTCTCAAATGAAGTCGTCCGCGATCTGGGACTGCGCTCTGAGAACTGCGCTGCGAGTTTCACTTTTGCGTCATCATCCGCTGACGCCTGCCGGGCGTCGTCGGCGATTCTCGAATATCTGCGCGTACTTGGCATGCCTTTCCACCGGACATAGTTAACTATGTTTGAAATTAAAATCTTTGGAATAATTGTGAATTGAAATCTTTGGAATACGTGAGAAATATTTTTAAATATATTGTTACGTTTTTAGCGTAGCGGGTTCGGATTGAATGGACTTTAGTTGAGGACAGCACAAACAAATTTATTTACAGCTATTTACAGGTATATACAGGATGACTTGGAAAAGTAAAACTTCAGAAAACACAATTCAGCAATAATCAGTCACTTACAGCGTAAATGCAAGTCTTACGCACAATAAACACGGTTTGCAAAACGGCTACAGTATAGCACAGCAACAGTCAATCACAGCGAGCTCAATAACACAGCGTTAACAGCAAACGCAAACACCGCTCACTAATAACAAGCGAAAACCCGCTCCAGCAAACCGCTTCTCTTCTCAAAGAGCGATCGAATGCCAGGAAGAGGCAACCCGCCTCTTATATAGTCGAGCGAAAGCGTGGCCGTGCTACGGCGGAAGCTCCGAGAGGCATCGGCGATGAGGGAGAAAAGCCTCGGCGCAGCCAGACTTCTCTCGGGGTTACCAGAATATTCCTCCCGCCAAGTCAACTCGGCTGGCGCGGAGCGCCTTCTGACGCGCCGCCAATGGTTTCACCTTTTTCGTGCGTTCCGCTCGCTTGTAACATTGCCCCCTCCTCAAGGACTGCACGTCCCGGGCAGTACAGACCCAGAGCAGAAGACAATAACATAAACACAAAATTCCAGACATAAACATTGAAAGATAATTAACATAAAGAAACTATTTACAAATATACAGATCACATTTACATAAATGTGGAAACCATGGTTTCAACTAAGTATTTGACAAGTTACCATAATTAGGGGCTAGCCGGTCGTAATGTACTACTCTTGGTTTCGAGTTCGGTGACTTCCTTATTCGAACCACGTCGTCATTCAGTCTTTTCAGGACTGTATAAGGGCCTTCCCAGGAAGACTGTAGCTTCGGAGGGAGTCCCTTTCGTCGAATCGGGTTCCAGAACCATACCTTGTCACCTTCCTTTAATTCATGTCCGGTGGCTTTAGTGTCGTACCTGGTCTTCATCTTCTCCGTTGCTTTGTTGATCCGATCTCGGGCAAACCTTTGTACGTCTTCTAAACGGGCCTGGAGGTCTTGGACATAATCCACAGGCGAAGAAGGCGTATCCGGTGGACACCCGAACTGAGGATCACAGGGCAGTTGGAGTTCTTTTCTATTTCCATTGTCCGTCCGAGGAAGAGGTCCCAAGATGTCAGAGGCCTGTCTTTCAAATGGTGCGCCTACATTATCCCGCTGTAACGTATCACGACTGTGTGTTTTCGGTCCTTTACGGGCGTTACAGTCATCACATGTTCTGCACCATTCTCGAACATCCTCTTTCATGTTGTTCCAATAGAAACGCTCCCCGGACATTACGAGTTGTCTTCATGATTCCGAAGTGACCACCTGCAGGACTGCTGTGTAGCTCCTTCAGTACTTGATTTATCCTTGATCGGGGAAGTACAAGTTGCCTCTTAAATGACTTCCCATCTTCGGACTCCCATTTTTTATACAGTATGTCATTTCTAATTTCGAGGGAGTTCCAGAGAGCCCAATAACGTTTAGTTCCAGTACTGAGGCTTGAAATATTATGCAATTCAGGTCTTGAATTGCTTGATTGCATAAACTGTATAATCGGTTTAATGTCAGGATCATTTCTTTGTTCCTTGCGAACCTCCTCATCATTCCAGGGATCAGATTGAGGTGGGATGGCTCTTGTGATTCCGCGCACAGTTGGTGCATCAATCCCAGTTTTCTTTTCTACAGAGGAGCAGTAGCGACAACCCTCGGAGCAGGGTTTCCTTGATATGGCATCTGTATTCTCTCCTCCAGAACCCAAATGGAAAAGAGTCACGACTTCTGATGTTGAGTGCAGGGAGTTATTTTTGAAGTTGATTACGAAATCATACTTCAGGAGAAAGTCCATACCAAGTATGAAATCATCTGTAATTTCCGCTACGTAGACGACATGGTCATAAGTAGCATTCCCAAATCTAATTTCATTATTCATTTTCCCTATAACTGGGATTTTGTCACCAGTGACCGTTTGGAGGGAGACGCAGGACGGTGTCCAGAGAATTTTTCTCCCAAGTCGTTCTGCAACATCTCTACGCATAATGGTCACGTTGGCTCCTGTGTCAACGATCATTCGGCAGGGGATTCCGTTGACGAAGGCATCAACAAATACACCATTTTCACCACCGCCTCTTGAAGATATCTGTAAAACTCTCAAATGGTTTTCCTGGTTGCTTCTAGAAGAGTCTTTAACCGGTTTATCTAAGCGGACTGAACAGTTCCTTCGAACATGGCCCTCTTCGCCGCATTTCCAACATTTCACAGTTCTCTGGCCATGTTTGTTGGACTTTCCACCTCTTTTCCGGATAAACTGGAAAATTGTTTTCAGCATTTCGAATAAATTTTGCAACGAAGGATCCGATGCATCTTGAACCGTAGCACCTCTTACTGAGTGGCGATCCCTCCGTGAAGCTTGCTGAGCTGCTTCAAATTTCATTGAGTAAACCAAGGCTGATTTCAAGTCCTTCAATTCAGCCATTCGCAGTGACTTTTGTATCTCTGGATCCCTCACACCGTCTATGAAATACTGCAGGGCCAGTGTTTCCCGTACCTCGGCAGGACAGTCGGAGAAGGCAAGATGGGAGAGTCTCTCTACATCTGCTGCAAGCTCTTGCAGGCTTTCATTCGATCGTTGTTGCCGGGTCTTTAACTGAAGACGGCTATAGTCCTTGAGGCACTTTTCTCCGAAGCGCAACTTCAGAGCGTTTGAAAGAGCTTCAAATTCCAGATGTTGATCTTCAGGAACAGTCCTCAAAATATCAGCAGCTTCTGCCCGTAGTGATGCAGCCAGTTGACGAGCCTTCGTGACTGGATCCCAACCATTGGCTTCTGCGACGATGGAGAATTGAGTCTTGTAGACTTGCCAAGATGTTTTTCCGTCGTACGTGGAAACTTCAATACTTGCCTTGGGAATAATAGGCACAGATGGAGCTATATCAGGCTCTCGAACATTCGGGGATGGGTTTTCAGGTTTTACCTGTACACCTTCCACTTTCTTTAATCTTTCATCCATTTTTTTAAATTTCTCTTCAAAACTCTGCTGGATATTCTGAATCTTTGTATCGTTCTCTTGAACCTTGTCCACCAAAACATCCACTTTGGTGTTGATTGCTTCAACAATATTAGCTTGGCCTTGTTCTATCTTCTCCATCTTTTCTTGCCCTTGTTCCATCTTCTTCTCCATCTTCTCTTGGCCTTGTTCTATCTTCTGTTCTATCCTTTTCTCCATCTTCTCTTGCCCTTCTTTCATTTCTTTAATGAAAGCAAAAAGCTGTTCAAATTGTGTTTTATCTGCTTCCTCCATCGCTCTGGTCTTCAACATTCAATCCCACTTCTGACACCAGTTGTTACGTTTTTAGCGTAGCGGGTTCGGATTGAATGGACTTTAGTTGAGGACAGCACAAACAAATTTATTTACAGCTATTTACAGGTATATACAGGATGACTTGGAAAAGTAAAACTTCAGAAAACACAATTCAGCAATAATCAGTCACTTACAGCGTAAATGCAAGTCTTACGCACAATAAACACGGTTTTCAAAACAGCTATAGTATAGCACAGCAACAGTCAAAACCTAAACCAATAAGTGCTGTTACTTTAGAAAATGAAATGTTCGAACATATTTAGTAGAACTCAAAATTATTTAAAAGATTTCTCTTTCTTTCGATATGAATGTTCCCTTTTCATCAGGTATAAACTCAGCATTTCCATGAATACGCTTTTAAGTTATTAATTTTGAGTTAAATATTTTTAAAAAGATAAAAAAATTATTAGGTTTTATTTTTATTCAAATTTTTATTAGGCTTCGTATGTTGTCCCTCGAATGTAAGTTTAATTCCCTATTTTGTGAAAAGTCTAAGTAGAGGGGGGGGGCGAATGTCTCTTTAAAGAATATTATTCTGTTATTAAAAATCGCTGCGGCCCGAATGGGAGAGTTGATTCAAGAAAAATGTAACAACCATGAAAAGAGTAATTTTATTCAAATAAACGAATACTTTTTATAAATCCCTTTATTAAAAGGAGTGAATGCCTTTGCATTTTCTTAATCTGCACACTAAAATCTTTTTTCTCATTTTGCTTTTTAGATTAATTTCTAAACTTTAAATTTGGGTTTAAATTTTTTTAAAATAATTCTTTTTTTCTTCTGATTTCGCCACAGATTCGAACGATTCTAATGGTCCTAATATAAAATTAAGAAATTTTTGAGCTTAAAAAGCACATTTTTTTCTTTTTAGATGTATATAGATGGATCTATGGTCGGTGATCAATATTTATAATAAAGGATTTTAAAACTATTACTTTACGAATTATTTATAATTTTAAGTTTGTGTCTCATAATACTGTTTTTCGAGCACTGTGGACTTAAATGGTTAAATAATCAATCTGTAATAAATTCTGCAGTCAAATAGTCTTAAGACCTGTCATAAAGTTCTGCAACAGTCTTCCATTCAGTCAAGTTTTAAAATGCTTCAAATCAAAATAAAATTATATTCTAACTATAAAGAAAAATGTTTTCTTTATTTGTGAACTTATCCTGGGTGGGAACACATGCTGGTAAACCCCTGTTGCACTCCAACGGCAATTCAGTTATAACCCCCTTGTAAGACTAGTTGGTGAAATGATTGAATTATATGCTATTCCTGCCTCTTATTCAAATAAAAAAACAATAACTTTAAAACGAATCATTTTGAGAAATTGCTAATTTACGCCTGCACTCCGAAACCGGGCAAAGGATGGAGACATCCAACCCAACCATTGATCCTGACATCCTGACTCTTTGCAAAATGTCGGGCGCTTTATTACCCATCTCCGCACATAGTACATAAAATACTTATCTTAATTTGATATCTCTTGGGCATCCTCTTGCTTTTGCAGCAATGGCGATATGCATGGATATATTTTCGAAATTATTTTTGCTCCTGAATTTTATTTAATAAAAACCTTCAAATGAAAATAAACATATATGTCTATAACGAAAACAACCTTATTGGTCCAGGAAGTGTTGTGAAATTTCCGAATCAATTGGTGTTAAAATTATGAGTTCCGGGAATCAACCGCCTTCCCAGGACTGAGTTCATAAACCTTTTGAATTTCAGCATATATTTACGAAAACTTTCACTATAATTAAGAATTTGTATTTAATTTACTGAAAATTTCCATTTATACATATTCATTTTTGAATTTATTCGCTTGTTCAAAAGGATAATTATATTTTCTAAAATATATGTTCTTGAAAATGGTTTCCTTCTTAATATTTTAATACTCAAATAGTGAATAATTTATTCAGCTTTTAATTTTTCTAAATTTTTTTTATGTTGAGCAATTTACTGAATTTTTTTATGCCGAACAATTTTACTGAATTTGAAGACCAAGAATTTTGATTCCAATCTCGTTTAAAAAATTTATTACGACGATTTACCAAAAAAACAAATTGTAAGGCTGCGAGTATTGTAAAATTGTGCAGGTAAATGAGAAAAGGGTAAATTCTGGAAAGCTTAAAATTTCTATTATCAAAAAATATTCCTGAATAAAACTAAAAAAAACGATAAATAAACTTTTCATAAATACATCCAGCCATTCTAAGTTTCCTTACTTAATTGAGGAGCCTTGTAGCTTATTTATGAAATGAACTACAGGGCTAATTGCCTCTTACTGAATTATTTTTATCATTTATTTAGGAAGCTTTATAGTTTTCTTTTGCTTTTTTAGATTTCAATATTTGATTTGATTAATTTTGTGTTTTGGACATGATTTTTATTTCATCCAATGTTTGGTTTCACAACTAGGCTCTTCTTGGTATCGTTTTTCCCCTTTAGATTTTGTTGTAATTATTTAGTGGCTTTTCATTTTTTCTTACTTCCTTTTACTGTATCGTTGAATTTCATCAAGTAACAAATATAATATATATTTGTTACTAGCCGCCTTTGGCGACCAGTCGGTTCGCCAGTATATATAATTTTCTATAATATTTTATGTAGCTGTGTCTCGTAACAGGTTTTTCATCAAAGTATTTTTAAACCAAATGAATTTTGATAATCATATAATTCATTTATAGTATTATTTTCTTCAGATGTTCTGCTCATTGTACTACTCATCTTTCTCTTTCTATCCGTGCAATGATTTTCCCGGAATTGATATTTTACTTACATGGTGGAGGGAAAGGTCTAAAATTCTACGCTATTATCGAATAATGAGATTCAAATTCTCATAAATGTATACACACTAAACAATAAAGACACAATTGGTTTTCAAAGTTTAAAAACAGCTTGGAAAATGCCGCGCATAAAGAAAATAATATTGAAACACACACATCCTTCTTTCCTTTTCTTCTTTTTTTTTTTTCTATCCTTTTTTTCTTCACTAATTTTGTTTCTACAAACCCTATTTTCACTTGGTTATTCTTTTTTTTTCTTCCGTGCCGAAATTTTATTTTGAGCAGGGATAGATTAAATATTCATACAGACTAATAATAAAAGCAGCTATTTTCTTTCTTTTTTAAACATCCCGTTATCTATGAATGAAAACCAACTGACTTCGCGTATTTCTTTCTAAACAAATGATAATTTATTACTTCCTGCTATCTTACTCGGTGTGGGGGAAGGAAATGAAGATTTTTGGCGGGAAAGTAAGAAAAGTGCCGTTTTAACTATTTTCCTCGCAGTTTTTTCATTTTTTCTCTACATAAGAACCATCTTTGTGTCTTAACGAAAATATTAAAATAAAAATTAGCCGAATCGGTCGAGCCGTTCTCTAATTTTGCGCTTAGCAACGCATTTCGAGTTCCATTTTTGTTAATATAGATAGAAGATTATATATCCATAGTAATTTTTTATTATTATATATCTATAGTAATTTTTAAATTGGAAACAGTTTGCAGAATCGTAGCAAAACATCATGAAGAAAACACATGTTAAATTTTTTTAATTTCGTTTTATTTCAGCAGTGCAGCACAAGAAGACATAAAAAGGGACGAAACATTTTTCTCTGGCTTTATATATTATGATATACTCATAAATGACACAGTGTAAATTTCTGAAAGGAATTCTTATGCATTTGACCTTGTGTTGACTTTTAGACAAGGGAAAAGCAGGATTTTTTAAAAAGAATCTAATATAAGTGATTTATTATCCATCCATTGAGGCCCGAGAACTCAATTACGCATTATCTGTATAATACTTTATTTGATTTATTAAATAGAAAAAAGGGAATAGAATAGGAAATAATAAAACATTTTAGAATGAAGTTACTATGAACAAAATTAAGACAAAATTTTATATTATATATATATATATATATATAATATGTTGCCAAATTTTTAGTTTTTCGGACTTTTATTTCCAAAATCTTTATTCAGTTTTGTAAATTTTTTCAATGTAAATTGGCATTATAAAATTTTTAAATGGCATAGAATTTCTCTTTGTTAATGTCATTCAAAAAATTTCCGGAAAGAAATCTAACCTAATTCTTGGAGAGATTTCTGAGGAATTTATCGTTTGATGGCCCTTCTCTTCTCCGGGTACTCTTAGATTTAATCTTCAGTCGCGGGAGGATTATGAATGAGACCTTTGTAATCTGAAAACGACTCGATCCACTTTTCCTTTGCTTCTGTTCAAATTTTAACTTTGTGAGCTTCCAAAACTCCTTTGATCTAATTTCATCAGACCGCAGACTGCCAATACTCGAAAGGTTTCAGAAAGTGTCCCACTTAATTGGAAGTTTGATGTTGTGTTCGATAATTGGCATAGTCCGACCGTGACATATACTTATTCAATGATAACGACTGAAATTGTCCCATTCTTTACCTTGGCTTTCAAAAACTGAGCCTGATTCAAATTCGGCAATAAGGAACTCGAATTTATAATTTCCCCCAACGAATTCCTTATTATTATTTTTTATTAGGGAGTTTTTAAGAAACAGAGATAATAAAAGAAGTGTAATTAATTTTTATATCTGTTTGTGCAAGACATTGACTCTAAGATGGATAATGTTATAAGCGGGCGAGTGCAACGAAAGCTCACCGAAATAGAGAGCGTTGGCGACGGTTGACGAGGAGCTTTGCGCCAGCCGAGTTGATTTATCGAAGGGAATTTTCTGGTAGCCACTGGATCGTTCACAGTGTTTTCCAAAGCTTCACGTGCTTCTGGACGTTCGCTCGCTCGGCTATATAAAGAACGGGTTGCGCAAATTGGCAGTACCTTTCGAAAGAGTTGCAACTCGTTGTGTGAGCTGATTACTTTTCTCGCTTGTTATTAGTGTGCTGTGCTTTACGTTTGCTGTAAACGTTGCGTAATTGGGCTCTCTGTGATTTTGTGTGTGTTGCTATACGATATCTGTTTTGCAGTCTGTGTTTATTGTGCGTAAGGCTTGTACTTTTAGTGACTGTTGATTACTGTATTGTTTTTATCTGAAGTTTTCTTTTATAAAGTCATCCTGTAAATAAATTTGTTTGTGCTGTCCTCAAGTGAAGTCCATTCAATCCGAACCCGCTACGCTAAAAAATAGGTAACAATACACTGTAATCATGAGGCTGAGATTCGGCGAGTATTGTGTCCATTCGCCAGACATATATCGTTAGAAAAATGCACCATGTACCCCTCTCCGGTCTTCTTAACCTTGAAAGCTGGTGCGGAATCTTGTTGAAACTCTCACTTTTGCATTTTCAAAAAGCAGTGTGGGCCCATGGAAATACAACAGCTTCTAGAAAATCAAATTGGTATACTTTTTGATTTATTTTAACGCACTCATCCACAAAAACCAGAGATGTTTTATCGCTTGCTCAAATTCCGCCCCAGATCTTGACTGACTTCGGATGTTTGGGATGTTCAACGATTGCTAAAAGGCTTGGGGCGTTTACAGACCAGATCCTGTAATTCTAGAAGTTATGAGCTTTTGGACGTTCAGGGGTTGTTCATTAGTGAAACGGAATCTCTCCGAGGGCTGACTTGTGGCCCGTTTCAAAAGTTTCTGGCGCCTTTGGAGTCTTACGAGCTTATTTTCGTCAGTGAGAAGCTGAATTTTTTGGAACTTGTAAGGCTTCAGTCCAAGCTCTAATTTTGCCATTCGTTGCACTGATCGGCCCCTTATAACTAATTCAAGAGCGATCTGTCTCACGGAAGCCCCTGAATTTCATTGAACCCTCTTTAAGACAGCCTTAAGGCTATTGAAAGGGTTCGCATTCCGTTTTTGTTATTTTCCTGACAGTCATTGCCAAGCTCTTTGAAACGACAGATTGCATCACACAGTGCCCACCGAGGCACATTAACCACTTGACATACGATTTATTTAACTTTCTAACTAGAAGACACATCCTATTTTGGTCATTTATTGTTAATTTGATTTTTTTTAAATAATATATGGAGCATTTGGGATATTAAAGCGTTTCGAATTGATTTTTGTGTATCTAATTAAATTCTGTTGCTTAGTTGCAGACTTGAAAATAAAAATTTAGTCATTCGATGCGCGCGTCAGACACGTCATTGTATGCGAAGTGCGAAGCAAACAAATGAGTTCATATTGTCCTATTTCTTGCTTAAATAACTACGAAATAGCTTATCTTTTGCTTGCCACCGCATAAAAGTAAAAAAGAAAGAACAGCATGTAAATTAAAATATACGTTATAAAATATGTTTTCTTTTTAATTGAAGTATTGGAGAAAAGAAAAGTCAACAAAAATAAAAAAAGAAAGAAATGATTTAACTTTTATTCCGTGATGTAATAACTTTGTTCGATTTTTTTTTTGCCTCCCCTTATATATGTTTACTATCACAGACTTACAATGAATTTCACAAGAAATCCGTTGGAAGGAAGTTTGTTCTTTCCTGAGTACGTGATTACAATAACTCAAAATTTTTACTGCTTGTCAATTTTTCAAAGAGTGTACTAAGGCGATATGAAGTTTGTAATCATCATAACAAAATTATCGATATGAGTTAACCCTTTAAACTCCGGAAAATCATTAGTTGCAAAATTATTCTTCTAGTACAAGTATTTGTTTATTGCTATGAAAAATAAATATACATAATTCTTTTAAGTCAAATTTCTTTGAAAAATTAATCTACAACTCTTAACCATTTTGTAGGCGTTTTTAACAATTAAATTTGAAAAATAAATAAATAAAACTTCAAAATGATACACAATCTTGAATGATGAGCCAGGGGCACCATCGGAGTGCAAAGAGTTAAATTTAACAACAACCCCATCAAATTCGGAGTAATCTATCCATATCTTCTATCGTGTATACATGAATATAATAATTCAGAAGTGTAATGAATTAAATGGACATGTCTGTGTATCAAATTTTTGATCACGTGGTGAATCAGAAGAGACTGAATTGCACGCTCCTTTCTCTAAGCTGTACGATGAAGCTAAGCAGAGACCGCGCCTTACACTGCAAGCAAATGATTGCTGATTTGAGGGATGGATTCGAACTCAAAAGTTCTTAACTTCTGGGCCCAACAATGTTGAAAGCTAAATACCATACCGAGGCAATGACTTGAGAAGAAGAAAAAAACGATGATTTCAGACGAAAATAGACCGCCAAACTACATAATAATTATGAAAACTGGAAGAACCGGAGGGGGGGGGATACGAGAAAAGAAAAAGAATAAATCAGCCTTGCTTGTTTCCATTGAATTTTGCTTATTTTAAAAAATTCCATTCTAACCCCACCCACCCCTTTTCATGCCCTTTTTTATACTAATAGTTCATCGCAGAATGGCAATGAAAAATACTTTCTTTTTGAATAAAGAAGTAAATGTTCTAAAATATTTAAACCTTTTCATTTTAAACTGGTGATTCTCGTATATATATAAATTTATTTTGTGATTGTCGGAAAGAGATGTAACAATTTGGACCAAATATTATATTTAGATTAAGTTTTGCTCTTTAATTTTATTTTTATGTTCCTTTCATAAAAAAAAACCACGATTTAATTATGATAAAAAAAAAACTAAATATTGACCTGTGGCTAAACATGATCTACATAAGTGTGGCACATATGGAGTAGTAGTTAAGGCTACAGGTGTCTAAAGGCTTTTGTCACTTTCGATCCCACGTTTGCAATCCAATTCGATTTCGCTTATATCTTTGAATGAGCTATGGAAGGGGATTTTACTTACGATTTAACAACAACAACAAAACTGCCGAATGATCTTGTATTTCCATTCACTAAATATTGACATAATTCTTTGACACAGTTATTTAAAGAATATTCATTTTGAGTTAAAATACTATTTTTATATTTTTTCCTTTATGCAATTTCATATTATTACACAAAAAAAAATTAAAATTTTTGTAGAACTGTCAAAATTATTCATAAATAATTATTAAAAATTACTGATTAATTGAGCGAAACATTGGGCGACATATCGTTGATCTGGATTGCCACCTTATGTTTCCAATATGCCGATTTTTGGCACATTTTCCTTTTGCGGGTTATTTTTATTCTTTTTTTTTCTTTACTTAGGTTTACTGTAGAGCACAGAAGTTTTAAAAAATATAAAAAAATTCTGCTGAATAGTGCAATAAATTTCATATCTCGTTGGTGCATTCGGGCTCATTTCACCGATGATGAAAATGGCAATAAAATGCCAAATGTGGTATACCCGATTTCTGATCAATAGGAGTGGATAAAAAATAAATATGGAATCGTGGGGAACTTTAAAAAAAAAGAGAAAAAAAAAGAGGAGACGAGTGCGAGGGGTAAGGAGTAAAAAAAATGATTCTATCGTTTTATTTCGAGAAGAAAATATATGAAATAAAAAACAGAATAAAAACTATCTATCTATTCTGTTATACTATGGTAGAGCCCGTGCTTTGAATCAATATTTAAATGAACTCGAAATAGCGTTTTCAATTTTTTCCCCTAAGTCTTATCCTTAGGCAGATTTTATTTCGTTTCTATTTTGTTTTACTCGTAAAATTGATTCCTTTTTTTATGCGTATTTGCATAATGCGTTGCTGAAGTGCACGGGCCAGCCTTTCTCTCGATCCGAGAAAAATGTTTTGGAAAAGGTTACAGACAGTTCTGTGGAAAGGAAAAAAATAATAATCATTATTTTTCCTGCTTAAAACTTTTCCCTACTGATGCAAGGATAAAAATTACCAATCCCGCATTTTTAATTGATTCCATTCGAAAGAAAGGAACGTGAAATAGGAGAAATTCTTCGATGATCATTTAAATCATATCTATTCCAAAACTGGGCATAGCGAAATACTTTGCATTTCTGGTTTTCCTTTTAAAAATTGCATGTGTCACCACATAAGTAAGTATATTTCATAAAATGTTTACGCATTCTGCGAAAAATTAAAAGTGAAATGAGTTAAAGCGTTATAATCTTTATGCTTTATACAAAAAGAAAAGACTGAAAACTTGAGTTTTTAGCAGCGATTTAATAATTTTACGCTACATTATAATTTTTAATTAAATTAAACAGCTTGGGAAGCTTCTCGTTATTTGATTTCAACAATATGTTTTTATTAATGATAAATTCGAAAAAGAGTTATGATAATACCACTTTCGATTTTTAAAAAATGGCCACGAAAACAGTTTTTAAATTTAAGGCAGGAACATGTATGACTTCATGCGATGTCCTGTGGTCGCTGCAACAGCTTCTAACCTCTTATTCATCCAAGAGCCAACTTCTCGGAGAAGTTCGGCGGAGCATTACCCATGCACTCTGGAGAGAAATTTTTGGTTCATTCTTATTTTTTATTTCCTTCTCTCGTGTTTTTTTTTCCTGCGTAAACGCACACTGGCGCTCTATGTGATTCAAATCAGGACTCTGTGGATGATGGGGCAGTATTTTCCGCACATAATGCAATAACCATTCTTTCACGGTGCGGCTGTTATGCTTAGAATCGTTATCTTGAGACAAAGACTAATTTATATTTAAATTCAACTTCGTAGCTGTTTTAAACTGTTTAAACTGTTATAACTATTTTAAAATATTCAGATACACCATTCTGTCTATTGTACCTGCAATAAATACTAAATTTCCCAAATCCCCCATCTCCCATTGAAAAACATACAACTTCCAGGTTGAACAGTGCTTTTATATTTGCTGGGTTTAGTGTCGCTTCCCTTAGCAAAGAAAAACGGCGGCCATCGGATCCAAACAAATTAAACTTTGATTCGACAATAAAAATAACGGAGTTACAGAAATATGCGAGCTTTCCAACATAATGTGTAGAATATTCAAGACGTTTTTATTTATTGAATTACATTAAAGCAATCTGTGAAGAAATTACTTTAAAAATGTGATTTCGAAAACGCAGCTTATTTAAAAAATACTGAAATATGGAGGAGCAAAATGGATTGTCTTTGTTGTAAGTTTTTGTTATTCAAATTATGTATATGATCTTGAAAATAACGAAAAAATATCCAAAAAAGAAATTAATATCATTGAAAGGTTACTTTTACTATTTTCGCTTTTTTCACTTTCGTTTAAGTTTTGTTTTATGCTTGTTTCTAGCATTTTTTTGCTTATTCTGACTAAATAGATTTTAGCCCCCAAAAAATCCCTATATTATTTTACATTAATTCATATAATAGAAAATAAAGACACGTAGCATTAAGTTCCCAGCACTTGAAAGAACGGAATAAATAGGTACCTAGAAAGCTTTATTTCTTGAGTGTCTGTTGGAGAAATTCATAAAAAAATCTTCAGGACCAAAAGCTACGAGCTTGAAAATTGTTACTACCGATGTAGGACTAATGCCCATTAAATGTGTTGAAATACGGTGTTCTCGCTCCCTTGGGGCCCAGTTCTCAATTCGAAATTACGAGGTGTTTCTCATGCAGCTTACAAAACGAACGAACGAGTTTAAATATTCTAAAATTCATCTATTGCAATTAATCGTTTTGATGTAATCGTGTAGGAGGCGTAAACGAAATGTTGCGACTTACAAAAAATTCGAACTCGAGGTTTTGAGGAAACTGCCCGCTGCCGATTTCACTGACTTTTAGAATTAGTTCGCCCAGGGCCCGACTAAGTCTAGTTGGGGTCCGGGGCAAAAACTTCTTTGGAGACCCCTCTACTTCACAACTTTAATAATGAAGAACATTCATCACAGAAGGAAACGTAGAATAACATTTTTATTCGATTTGGGGGCCCTTACTTATGTGAGGGCCCGGGCAACTGCCCCGTATGCCCCTGCTTTAGTCAGGCTCTGAGTTCGCCCGTCCATACCTGTCCGTCCATCATAAAGCTAACACAAGTATTCTTTTATACTAGACAAATGATATTTGGTACACGATCTTCACACCAAATTTGTATATTTCTATCCAATGCTGAGCAAAATCTATTCAAAGGAAGTCTATCTGGTTGTTTGAATGTGAGTTAACGCGATAACTACAAAACGAAGATAGTTATTATACGCGCACGTTCAGCCTCTATAATTCAGCTACTTGTGAAATTTGGATCCAAATCCAACAAGGGCATCGCCCGCTTTCGATCTCCACTTTCGAAAACATGCAAATGCGATAACTCATAAACGCAGTGACTCAAACATACTGAATTTGGAGTTGTGACTAGAAGTACAGTTTTGAGTCAAAATGTGTATAATATACAACTTAGATTTTCAGAACTATTAACTGCACGCGTAGGATTAACTACCAAAAACACTCACAAAGGACCACATGATAGATTTGCTCACTTCACGACAAAGATTAGCATTTTGTAATCAGTGTACGCTGATGCTATGCGAGGTGTTCTCTAGTAAAGGGGGGGGGGGAGCATTACGTCGATCGCGATCGACAGGTGGTTGACCGCCTTTACTATGATCTAAAACGCATATACTAAAGGAAATATGTTTATAGCACATTGTATTCTCCTTATCTCTTGAGGAAAACAAAGTTAAACCTTCAAAGTGACATAATTTTAAAAGTAGGTGGCTCAGAACCTGAGAATAACTTTTGAAATCTAATGGATATATCCTAATTTTTAAAAAGTTGTATATCATTTAACATCTTTCTTTAATTCTATCTACCTGTGTGAATCTGTATTTTCAAAGATGAATACATTTAAGACAATGTACCGTTCCTGACTCACGGATGACCCCATAGAATCTAATTCAAGATTAGCAGTTTATAATTGTATACCGAGATACTGGAGGACGTATGCAGCCGAAGTCTAACTTCAGATAGAAATGATTTATTTTTTTAATGCATTTTAAAATTTTGATATTCAATGGCATTTTTTGATATTATGATATGTGTCGCAATTCTTTATGTTCGTAGCTATGCAAAAAAGTACGTATTCCATATTTGTTATTTCCGTGCTAAGTTATAATAAGCATTGCAGACCTATGCCGGACGGACCGCAATACCTTGAAAAAAAATTAGAAGTATGAAAAAGACTTCTCACCTCTGCTCTAGAATAGCATCTCTATCGGAAATTTTAAAGAAATGGATATGAAACTATAGTGTTTGACAATTTTTTAATTCCTAACATTTTTTGTTATTGTTGTTGCGATACGGTTTGGTAGTGGAAATTAGTTTTTAAGTTGGATAAAGTTTTGGTTTTAAAACTTCGCGAGAACTATTTTGTTGCATCTTAATCTTTCAATTAGATTTACAAACTTTTTTTTAAGTTATGGATTTAGGTTTAAAAAATAATCCCAATGAAAAATCAGGAAGATGATCTTTACAATTTTTTTGTATGAAACAACTTTACACACACAACCCTGACCATAACGAAGAGTCGTTTTGTTACGTATACATACTCATTTTGTAGCCATAAAATAGATGTTTTCCGATAGGTCTGTCTCTCTCTCTCTCTCTCTCTCTTGACTGTAGTCAGATGAAAGGTCAGATCCTGCCGGAGAATCAAAGACATTTAATCATTTTTAATTTTTTTTCATTTCCAAAGTCCAAATTGATCACGGATCTCTAGAAACTTTTATTAGTACTTGAAGTTAGCACCGCTAAAAAAATTTTTTAACCATAAAATATAAACCTCTGTCTTAAAAATGGGTAATAAGTATTTATTTTGAATAAATAGCAACCAGCCTTGCTCTATCCGGCACTATTAATCATTATTTATCAATTAGTTAGACGAAAGACATGCAGGGTGCATCTCTCGTGAGCATGCGCGGAAATTGTTTACATCCAAAAAGTAATGGGGGGGGGGCGGAAAAAAACACGAAAAAAATGACAAAAAGTTATTACGGTAATGTTCTTATCTCTTGTTAACCTGTAGCTGCAGAGCTCCCGCCTGCCATCTGGGACCCTTTCCTCCCTTCCTGCGTGCCTACGTCTTGCTCCCCTCATCACCTGTACCAGGGGAAAAAAAGTTCAACCTACCCTTCCATCTGCCCCTTATATTTCCGGTATGGCACGCGTCTGGATTTTTTTTTCATTCCCCGTCTTCTGTCATAATTTATTACAGCGGCTACCGTTCTTCGTTCTACGAGGGTTCAGGTGTGCGTTTTTTATGTGTTTGTTGACAAACGCCGATCTCGAGTGGGTTGAGTTGTATGGCTGTTTCCGCGGTATCTGTTTGCGTATTTAATCATTGTTTGGGTGTAATTTGCGTAAGAGTTGACTGCGGCCCGGCTGTCCTTCCATCAGGCACACAGGTTCTGCCTGTTGACTCCGTTGTTTTCTGCCTTCACGGGAACCGATCCACCACAAGACTCGTGGCTTTACCCGACTTCATCAATAATCAACTTCTCATTATAACTATTAGATATAGAACATGTTGTAACAACAAATTAGACTTGACTGTAATTATTATTCTACAAAGAATTTTTTTTAATATCAAAATAGATCATAACAGATTTTTTGTTTGTTTGGTAGTAGGATTCAGATATTATCAGTGAATGTATATAGTTTATTAACTTGTAATAAATAATAATAATGATATATACATAACTCAACAACCATTGTCCCATTTTTTATGTCTGAGAGCACTGATAATTCGAATG
This sequence comes from Argiope argentata, assembly GCA_026289955.1. Classification (NCBI taxonomy): domain Eukaryota; kingdom Metazoa; phylum Arthropoda; class Arachnida; order Araneae; family Araneidae; genus Argiope; species Argiope argentata. The sequence goes on from JAOUZG010013036.1 coordinate 1,185,829, forward strand.
AATATTTTAAAATAATCGAAATGGAATATTATTTTTATCCTTTTTATAGATTACTTCAAAACCTATCAAATTGTTTAGAATATTGTTAAAAAAGTATTATTCTTTATGCACTTGTTAGCAGAATTATTATATCCTAATCAATTATTATATATTATCTTTTCTTTATTGAATTTTGCACGGTTATGAATTATTAAGTGCAGAAAGTTTTTGCACTATTACTGTGTGTATGTGTGAGTGTGTGTGTGGAGGGGGGTCTTTGTGTAGGGTTGAATTGATAATGTTTACAAGCTTGAAAGAGAGAATAGAAGTATGATTTTTGAATAAATATCATATTTTGTTCTTAAAAATACGAATCCTTTTCTTCTTTAATGAATTCATCTTGTCCGTTAAGATTTTGTCTTTATACCTCCAATGCCTTTGTGCCTTGCATTACAATCCTTACTTTTAACTAAGCTATCATTACTACTAATTTCTGTCTTTCCTACGATGACTCTTTTACGTAATATTTCTTTTTTTCTATACGACACGATCTCCTCAAAATCATTTCTAAGTTCCATATTACACGATTCTTTTACAAGAAATTCTTTGGTGCTTTAAAACATGATCTCTTTAAAATTCAATTCTTTCGTTCCATATTGCACGATTCTTTTGCAAACACTTTAAGTTATTTCTTAAAACATGATCTCTTCACAATCAGTTCTCTAAATTACACGCTCCTGTTCCCAATATAGAAAAGTTTCTATTTTCTTTTTGATTTCTCCACAGAAAATATTTTAGTTCTCTATGTCTCGGTCCTTAGTCTCTCCTAAATGGCTTTTGTGCCAAAAAACAACAAATTCAACTCAACTCAACCCTTTAGTCTCTCCTACATTGTTAATTTCACTTCACCATTTCCATGTCTCCATTGATAGACCGTTGGTTACTCAACTCCAAATTACTTTGCTCTTTATAACATGAGCCTGATCTTTTTACAATTAATTTATAGTTTTCTTATTGACACCCCTTTTCCTTTTACAGATAGTTCCTTTTGTCTCTCTTTTTCTTTTTCAGTATTTTTGTTCCTTAAGACGTGATGCCTTTTCCTTTTCTGATCAATGTTCTTATTTGATTCTTTTTAGACCAGCTTTTGGGTCACATAATGAGATCACCCTTATTCTTCCAAATTTATTGAATGGCTGTTTAATTACGTTTGTAATGCAAGTTTGGGGAGGGGATGGAAAGGAATTCCCCCCCCATAAAATCGCATTTTGAAGTCCATATGATTCAGTTCAAAGTGCAAAGATTCTTGAATATTTGTACTTATATGCGATTTAAATTGGACGTAAATTCTTAATTACTCGGGGAATATCTTAAAGAAAGTGTAGTGATTTTATTTTGAAGGTGTTAATTATCAATTATAAGATTTTTCGAAATTATCTGTGCCTCTAATATTAATTTCGAATCTTATTACGGACAATTCTTAATTAGAGAGAATACCTTTTGTAAGACTAATTTTAAATATATCCCATGTAAAGCATTACTTTTATCAAATGATATTAGTTTTTTTGTAATAAAAAATTGTGAAAAGTTTTTTAAAAAAAATCAAACATTTTGTGACTGAAGAAATTTTTTCATCTTATTTAATGCCTGTTTAAAAAATTAGAAATTGGTAAGATGAGTATTCAAAAATTGTTTTAATACATTTTAAAATATAGTTGAAACTTTAATGATTAATAAATTAATTTTATTTTGACAAATTTATATTTTTCTGTTAAGTTAGCATTATATAATTTGTAGTGACAAAAAATATTTTGGATTTTCAAATTCTGAAAATAACCATTCTCCAGAAATATCTTTTTATTTTGTAAGAGTTTAGGTAAATGGTCCGCATGAATACTTTATACAGTTCAAGAATTATTTTACACTAAACAGAAACACTAAAGCAGTTGGTGATACAGATAAAAGTCCTATTATTCTAATTCCAAGAATAGAATTTCGTCATTTTACTTCTGGGTGTCCAAACTAATTTTTTAGAAAGTGACTACTTGTTTGCTAAAATTGTTCTATTTCATTTTCCATCTAACTGATTTGGGCCGAAACTCCACTTCCGCTTTCTGTTAACGTAAGTGAAGTGCATACATGTGGCCTTGTATGATTCATCAACAAAGTATCCGGATACGATTTTTTATTTCGAAAATAGTTACACATAAAATATCTGTTGCTGTAGAAATATGTTCTTTATAAGAATATGAAATTGATTATTTTAATTAACTTGACTCGAAAATACAACTTATTCATTATTTATTTGGAATTAAGTATACCAATAAAAGCATGGATTCCGTATTCTTGTTTAGTCTTGCTTTATTGCCAATAACGTTATGCATAAAAATGGATTCATTTTTTAAAGCAAGGTGATCGTAATAATGATTGAAATAAAAACTTGAATAAAGGAAAATTTATAAATGTGAACACGTTTGCATCCATCGAAACAGCGCCTGCATCTTTCTTCTTGTATATCTCTGGTTATTTTTATTCGATTCGTCCAACTTTCCCATCTGGGGGTTTCTAAGAATGTTGAATTAGTTAAAAGAAGGAAGAAATGTGCGATGAGGAAATTTTGAAGATTAAGCAAAAGTAAATAAATAGCTGAATCCAAATGATTCCTTGTGCAGATGCAGTTTATGTATTTTTAAAGAGGACGTCCGTCCAAATCGAATGATGTTTTTCCTAGAATTTAACTTTTACAGGTTATGAGTAATAACAAGTGTCCGGATGCTTTCTTAATGGACTTTGCCTTATAATTACCTGTGAAGGACTTGAAAGGCAACCAATACATTCCTTAAATTTTTATTTTGGGATTATTTCTATGATTTTGTCTTGTTGCTTGGTTTACCTTAACAAAAAAATTTTACGCTAATCTGGTCTAAATTAAATAATGTAATCGAAGTTAATTAGATTAATATTCCCATTTAAAACATCGTGATGATTTCTTTTAAGTGCATTCATTAATTTTAAATTGCTATCAAATAGCGCAAAGCGCTTGTCTCTTCATTCGTCTTTTCCACCACATCAGAATGAAGAGCTTCTATCTATCTACTCAATATAAGTGCGATGCATCTTTAGACTCGAAGAAGTCTTCTTTTTCTTATGCAAAAATCTTACCAAACTATGCTGAAGGTAAGTGATTACATTCGGAGCTTTTTGAAAAATGCACAAAACTAATTATATTCTTGAATTTTTGCCTAAAAATGACTGAAAAACAAAACAGCTATGAAACCAAAATACAGTCAAATGACAAAAGTTTTTTAAAATTGCCAAAAACTAACTTAGAAGGGGGGCCTATAAAGAGGTATAAAGCAAAAATGTTCCATTACAGATGCTTATCAAATCATTTGCTTAAATTTACAGACAGCTTAAGAAGCATATTATCTATTTTCTGAATTAAAAAAATGAGCCAAATCTTTAACTATTCTTTAAATATTAGAGATTGACTCATAAATAACAAAAGCGTTTCGATTTCTTTTTCACATTGGGATGCATCAAAACAACTATCAATATTTCCAAATGAATGGATTATCTGTTTTCTACTTCAGGAATTACGAAACAAAATGAGAAATTAATATCCTAATTTGAAGAAAAAATTTCCATTAGGCTTTAACTTGAGAGGTTTTATTAATTCTACCAAAGATTAGAATTTGAGAACATTGCATCTAAAAATGTAAAATAGCTTTAAAAAGTTCGCAAATGCAAATAAAAAGATCAATATAATTTTCGAAAGAGCCGATTCAGAAATAAAATTCAAATAATTTGATAAAGAAACCTTTTCAAACATTGAAGTTATTAAATTTAAAAAAAAAATTCTCCAATCTTAAAAAAAAAATGTCACGAAAAATATATTTTTTAAAGAAGTCACCTACCCTATCTTAGTCTGAGGTGGTATTGAAATCAGATCTATTTTAAATAATTTTAAAAGTTATACGCTATTGATTATAATAAATTAATTATCAAAATTTTATCCCATTTTTCAGACGTCAATCGCTTTTTATCTTCTTATTTATCACAATTCGTCATTCTTGCTATTTTATCTTTTGTTGAATGTATTCCACAAAAAATATATACATACATCAACGCCAATCAACAAAATGAAGAAAACTACAAAGATCAAAACTATCCAACCATGAAGGGGTGGATTTTTTTAATCCTCCTGTCTCTCTGAGTGTTTGGAGTTTCTAATCAAGAGAAT
>JAOUZG010013036.1:1190450-1230768 GCA_026289955.1 Argiope argentata
TGTTATTTTTAAAAGGATTTATATATTAAACGATTCTTTTTTATTAATTTTTTTTGGTGTTTAGTCTGTATGGATATTTTATCTATTCCTGCTAAAAATAAAGTCTAGGCAGCGAAGAAAAAAAGAAAATTAAAAAAGGGTTTGTAGGAAGAAAAGTTATAAAGAAAAAAAAATATAGAAAGAAAAAAAAAGGACTTGTAGAAAAAAAAGGAAGAGAAAAAAAGAAAAGGGTGTGTGTGTCACTATTATTTCCTCTGAGCGCGGCATTCTCCAAGCTGTTTTTAAATTTTCGCGTGTCTTGAAAACCAACTGTTGTTAGCGTTGTGTAACTGTTGTTAGTGTAACTTTATTTGTTTAGTGTGTTTACATTTAGACCCATGCCACCTATAAGACGCGAGCGTAGCAATTTGGGCCGTAGAACTAGAAATGCTACAAACCAAGCTAATTTTCAATCTACTTGGACTGCACAGCAACTTGAAGAACGAAATGAAATTGAAAGGATTATAATATTAGAATCACGTGCAATGAGTCGTGTTCAAGTTACTTTCAATATTTCACGAGCGGCATTCAGCTACGATGTTTCAATTGACTACAGTTCCTACCAATGCGTTGCTATTGGATCTATGAACTTAATTTGCTCACATTGTAAGGCATTGAAATACAAGAATGAAGCAAATGGGTTGAGTTGCGCAAATGACAAAGTGAAATTAGTGCCATTGGTTCGGCCACCAGAGCCATTGTACTCATTGGTTTCAGGAATTGGTACGAATTCCATACACTTCCTTACAAACATACAAAAATATAATAACTGTTTCCAAATGACTTCCTTTGGGGCAACAAATATATTTCGTGACAATTTCATGCCAACTTTTAAGGTAACAAGACTTATTTTAATTTTTATCATGTCAGAACATGATTTGTTTTTGGGAGGAGGGTTTTGACGTCAATATAAATCCGAAGGCGAAAATTAATTTTTTTTAAAAAAAAATAAACTTTTAATAACGTGTTGCCATTGCATTTATGAAAGCTGATAAAACTTATCATTTTGTTCATTTTTCTTTGATGTTGTTTCATTTTTTCATGTTTATATTGATTGTGTTCTGATAAAAAAAATATTTTATTGTTGTTGTTCTTAGGGATAAAAATTCTTTTTTATACATTAATGCGGCATTAAGAGCTCTTAATGTGTTTATTTTATACTTGAAAGGATTTATGGAATCAACGATTCTTTTTATTTTCTAAGTGCTGTGAAACACGTACGTACGTAATCAGGCTACGAAAGCCCAATAACTTGAGACAGTACGAAGTCTGTCGGGGCAGCTAGTATATATATATATATATATATATATATATATACAATAAATTGGCGATTATGTATCATTAGTGATTACTAGCCACCAAATTGGCAAATGTGATAGTTTGCCACGTGCATTTGCAAATGCAATGACTGTTGAATATTTATTAAATTTATCGGTAAGCTTATAAAATCCCCAATTCATAATATGGAATGTAGTAAAAGTCCACAACTTTATTTTCAACAGTTTTTATTATTTTACATTTTTTTGATAGTTTTTACAACATATATTATATAACTTTAGCTATATATGAAGATATCTGGTGAAAATAAAGTACAAAAACGACACTTTTATTTCATTTCTAATTTGAAATATTATTTTAAATTTTAATAACCATCATTACTTTCTGATTTTTAACAACGAAATTTTTTAGTGTTTGAGAATTTTTTCACTTCACAGATCACTTCCACGAGATAATCCAAATTTATTACATTCCTCATTTTTAAGTTAAAGATTTTTATAAAGAAACCGCTACATTTGATTAAGTTTCAATAATTTATTGTATTTACCTATCGGCGGTTTGTGCGTACTCGTTAGATTAGTCTCATTTATCATAACATACACCTGAGAACATCCATGCAAACGTATATGAACTGATAGAGTTTGATTTTCAGTGAAACCTTTTGGGTGCGTCGTCAACCCCGCTGAGTGGACTTGCAAACGACCTGTGAACCTTGATACAAGAGGGGAAAAATTATTTTAGCTTTACAGTATTTTGATGCAGGACAATATTCTATTATTTATTCTTAATTTCTTTTAAGAGTTTTATTATAATTATTATAGTATATTGTTATGCTCCTAATACCAGATAATGTAATTTATGACATATTTAATTATGGAAAATTCTAACTTATAACAGTACGCAATGGCAAATACAACACTTTTATTCTAATAACTCTTCTTTTGAGCATTTTTAGTTGTATATTAGTTATATATATAGTTATTATTCCTTCTTGAATATTTATCACAGAGAATAAAATCTTCATTATAGAATATATCTCATGATATATAATATGTCGAAATTGGATTGGTTATTTGCAAAACAAGATTTCTTTTCATCTGCTCTTCCCTCGTCATTTAAAGGATTTTTTTTTAAATATATATATATATAATTTAAATTCATATTTCAAATAATATTCTGTTGGTGGCTAGCCTCGTCACTTAGTTTCCAACGAAATCACTGTGAATTGAATTTATATATTTAAATGGTTTTTCTCCTGTGATTAACAAGCTAATGAATACCATGGATGCCGCGATTTATTTATCGAACATTGGAGTAGCCGAAACAGTAGAACGTATTAACAAAAACGATGCTCAAAGAGATTTTATTATTTACAAGCCGCCTTTGGCGACCAGTCGGTTTGCCAATATTAATGCCAGCTGAAATGTTCGATTAATTTTTTTAATATAATTTGGTCTCATAGCAGGTTTTTCAGTAAAATATTTTTAAGCGTCAAACTTCGATAGTCATATAATCAAAATCATATATACTATTGCAGGCGTAAAGCAGTCCTGACCTTTGATCTCTCTCTCTGATTTTCCATCAGCGCCCGTAAAATTCAGTTTTAAATTAAAGTGGAAATGATGAAGCTGCAATTAATATAAAGACTTTTTTACTCAATCCAAATTGAATTGATCTGAAATTGAACTGAAAGCAGAGTAGTTCGATATTTAAGTTTTATGTTCACTACAGAAATTAATATATTATGAATTTCAATAATTTATAATATTTCAAAAAATCATTCAGCAAACATTTCACGGATTCATGGAAAAATTTAGTTTTTAATTTTATTTTTAAATGTATATAAATGCTCTCAACAATATATATATATTTTTAGTTTATAAATATACTTCAAAAAATTATGAAATTTAAATATTAGACAGTTTTTTTGGTCTTACAGATTCAAATTCTGCAAAATATTCCTTATACTTTAACTTCTAAATTCATAAATAAACATCTGTATCTTCTGCGATCAAATATAGTCGATTTATTCAGTTCTGAATATTGCAAGATTAGAACAATCAACATTTTCATAATCTAGGCCAATTACTCTTGAGAAACTCTTATTGACTTTTTTCAGATGGTCGATAAAGTTATCTAAAATCCCCAGTTTTTATCGAATAGTCATATAGAAATTTTCATAAATTTATCAGCTTTATAATAATTGATTTATTTGATTGGAGCGACACTTTTCTTATTTGTCTTAGTGTCTCAAGAATATTTTGTTAAATATGATTCACAGGGCAGATGATATATGTAAAAATAAAAAGTCGTAATTCATTAGCATTTTTTATCTCAATTTACTAAGAATATAATGATATAAGACCATTTGTTAAGAGATATATACCTTTTACAAAAAGTTTACAAATTAAAAGTTTGGCTCCGATTATAGAAAATGTCTTGTAGATGTTAAGCCATATTTGCCTTAAATAAAACTGTTTCATTGAATTAGTAATATATGTATTGTAAAATATCGTAGATAACTTTTACTTGCATTTACTTTCCAAAAATATTATGTTTCATATTTGTTTCTTTTCATGCAGACACGGGCTGAAGATTACATTTTTATATGTTTCATTTGGAATTATAATTTATTTATTTCTTCTCATTTGAGAATATGATATTTTTTTGGTTAGGTGGGTTTAAGGTCTTCTAAATAAAGGGGCAAAATTATTTTTACCTACTTTTACCAGTACTGCATTATTAATTATTACATGTGTTTCTTTCAAAGTAGAGGAGTTTTCAAAAGCTTGATCTGCTTTTACCAGTATAACTTTTATTATTACGTACGGTTCTTTGAAAGTAGGTGCACTTTTATTTCGGCATGATTCATTAAAATTCGGAGATTCATTACATTCACGAAGGCGAATTGTTTGATTTGCCCACTGAAAAATTAACAATTAAAAATCATCTCTTTTTGTTTTAAAATTTAAAAAGAACATGAAAGCAAACATTTTTTTAAAACTTCAACAGAAATAATTAATAGTTTATTATACCGGGAACGAGCTCATTCCCGGCTCCCAAGGTATTCACGTGTCAAATTTGGTAGCTGCAGGTCGAATGGTCTGGCCTGCAGAGCACCAACACACACATTGAACTTTATTTTAAGTATAGATTTAATTACGAATTTCCAGTTCTAATATTAAACGAAAAAAAAAAACCGAGGCAATTTTGCTGTTGTAGTTTTTGTATGTTTCCATATAAAGAATTTAAAAAGAGATAAAAATTGATTTTGCTTGTGACTAATTTAATAAAAATGTCTAATTTTATCCAGAAAACTTCTCGTTAGTAAAAGTGACCGTTTCAATTTTCGAATGTTTGTTCCAGATAGAAAAATTAACTTCAAATTTAATTAATTGTCCTTTATTGGTTGGATTTTATTTATAAGCAAAATAGTCTTTACTATTGAAATATTATTCATACTCCATTTTTTAAGCGTTAAGGTACCAATCTTTCGTTAAAAAAAATAATGTAGAATTAATTTCTCGTGTTACTGCTTTTTCTGTAAATGCAAAGAACAAACAGTGTGTCTTTTATTAACCTGTGCGTGCAGAATATTCTTTTTTTTCAGTTGCTGCACAAAAATGAGTAGAAAAAGAATCTCACTAAATACCCTGAATGGTTTGTTTTAGATGCATCAGTAGTTCTCATCGACACTATTCTTGGAGTTCCGGGATTCCAAAGATCCGTCCCTGAGCCGGAGCTGACAGTAACAGGTGAAACGTATCCCTTGCCCCGTGCAGGTGTGACGCTATCGCCAAGTAGTCTTAAAAAACCATCGTCCATTTCAAGTGAAAATGAAAAACACGAATTTCTACCCCCCAAAACGCTTCATCTGCCTCGCAAAGGACCCTTACGAAGGGAATCTAGAGAGATGGAAGATGGGAGCGTTTTGTGGGACTTCCTGATAAAAAAGAAGGGCCATAAATTCGGTGCATGCTGAATAATTAATATCGCATTCGCGAGCTTTTAATAGGCAGCGGGGGTATGGCTCCTTGGGGCCACTTTCCCATTCGCGCTCGTTTTGCCTTTATGTGTTAAGGGAGGGGGGGCGGATGAGATTTTTGTCTGCAACTTGAGGAAAGGCGGGCTACTGAATAAAATTCTCGTTGATTTATGGGAATGATTATCTGCTAAAGAATGGGATTTGTGGCTCTGGTATATATTCTGGTTTGAATGAAAGTAAGTAGCATTAATTTTATTAAGTTACAAAAAAATCGAAAGTTTTCCTCCCATTTTTTTTTTTTTACTTTCTTATAATTAAGTACCATATTTATTGAGTTTTGATGGAAATCTAACTTTATTTTATGGGAATGTGTAAAAGATTATTAGAAGCATTTAAAATGATTTTTTCTCATTGATAATTATTGATAGAGGTAATCTAATTTTTTTTCTATCTCTGAATTTAAAAGTTTTCCAACAATTATTAGAGAATCTGTCCCCCCCCATCCCCATGAACTTTTCAATATCACCAATGCCTTACTGATATTTCTAAAATGTCCTTCTGATACTTCTGATATAATCGAAAAATTATTTTTCGATAATACCAGAAATATCACGCAGATAATATCTGCGCGAAGTTGCTAAAAGGTTAACACAGAAGGATATTCTTAATATTTTCTCCGGTCTGCTTAATAATGCTCGAGTGAATAACTACAACAATTGGAGAGGAATATAAAATTCTTCAACAACACGCAGAGTAATAAATGATACAAACATTGAATCTCATTGAAGTTGCAATTTGTGTGCAAAACAAGTTTTTCTAAATATGTTTTTTTTTGTTTATTGTCTACCATAACGAAAAAAGAAAAAATTAAATTTATCCCACTCACTAAATTTAATTTAAGAATTGAAAATATTGCGTGAGGATAGAAAGTATTATTTTATAAAATGGATTATCATAACAAAATATTTTTAAAAGAAAAAAAATTTGATTTTTGAAATATCATTTAAAACTCTGTTGTAGAAACCAAGAATTGCGTGGCAAAATTCTTTTGACGAGTTTCCACATTCAAAAGATTTGAAGTGAACAAATTAAAAAAAATCAAACAGATTTTAGACAAAAATTAATAAGATTTTGAATGTAAATTGTTTAAAAGCGCATTGGAAAAGTCTTGATCCTTTAATTAGCACGAGCCATTAAATTTTAACTTCTAAGGTAAATTGACTTCAGGTTCTGGACATTTATTTCATTTTGATTGTTAGCTGTATTAAATTTGAAGTAGATTGAATTTTGCTTTTAGCAGAATATAATTTTTATAATGTATAAGGAATTTTCTTCCTCCCCTATTGTTTACTTATTACATTTACACTGTCAAGCTACACAAATTACTTTTCAGATTTCTAAATAGAGCATTATTTTAAAAAGTCATGATAAAAAAAATCATATTAGTATTTAGAATGAAAAAAAATTTTTTGGGGGGGTAGGACCACCGTTCTTTTCTTTTCTTCTCCTTCTCTTAATGCGACTGTATTTATGCATTCTTAAGAATGCGGATGACAAGTGTTCAGGCCATGGTCCGTGCTGCAGCAGTGGGATGATCGCAGTTCCATCCATTGCTTTACTAACGAATTCCATTCGGCGCTGTCTCCACAGATACGGCGGCTAAGTCAATCAAAAAATGTGAGACAGGTCAAAATTAACCCTATCCTGCCCAATTCCCCCATTCCCATGGCAACGGGACGTTCCGGATGAAATTTATTACCCGGGATGTGGACGGATTTTCATCTCGACCCTTCAAGTGTTTCCTCCGTCACTCAGACAGATTATCGCCGAACTCAGTAATTGGTTCACACTTCTGTCGACAGGTGACGCTACCGAGAAGGACGCTGCGTTGCTTAGCAACTCGGAAGAAATCCGAGAAATGCAATTAGCGGTGGAAAAACTATTATCCGAAATCATTTATTATTTTGCTTCGAAGATTCGGGATGCTGTCTGTATGCGTCCTAATGTGTGGAACATGTTCAGAGGAAGTATTCCTTTCGGCAAAAGTTAATCTTCACTTTTTTAACATCACTAGAATAGGGTTTTTTTTGTATTATGTCTCCTTGTCAGTGTGTACGTATCACTTGAGAGCCCATCTAGCTATCAAAAAAATTGTAACAGCCGTTTGGGCAAGCTTCAAATATTGGATGAGGATCTTTTTCAAAAGCACTATTAATTCTCTCGGCTGCACAATGAAACACAATTTGGGGCTATATGAATACTATTTAAGAACGATTTATTTAACACACATTCGCTTTCTTTACTTTTTTTTTTTTTTTTTTGCTCTGAAATAAAAATGTATGCACATTTTACTGATTACATTCCCGCATTTACACTGTCATGCACTGAAAATATCTCTGATATTTTGCTACAAATAATAATAATAATACATTTTGGAAATGTGAGGATGAATGCCGAGATAATTAAATTTGACTTTATTAGACAGACAGCTTCTTAATTCTAAAATGATGTAAAAATTGTTGGTATGACAACATATATTCAGACGCATATGATTTCCTTCGATGGAAGAAGACAAAGATTCCAGTTTGGTCCCAAATTTGGCACTTTGATGGTGGATTAATGTTTCGTAAAATTTATTTAATTCGATGCATTTTTAAATTGTAAAATCCGTTTAAACATTGCCAGATATTAGCCTGAATGTCTTCTTTTCACAAGAATAAAAAAAGTTAAAGAACTTTTTTAAAAAAACTTAATATTTTCTTCAAGTATAATTCGGTAGCATAGAGCGAAAAAACTCTCAAGTTTTTTTTTCTTCTTCTGAATACTTTTGAATAGGCTTTAAGGTATTTCTTACACAAATAGGAAAAGAATGCTTGAAGTATTCGTCACCTCATACATCCGAATGTTTGAACTAATTTATTTTTGTAATATTTTTCGGCATGGACATGTAATTTTAACTTTAATTCTACTTTGACATGCAAACTCGATAGCTTTTTTACATTTCCTGAGTAAGATGTTAAAATTTTAACAATGAATTATTAATGAAAAAGTGACACCAGAAAAACAATGTTTACAAATTTTCTCATCATACGCAGGTTTTAAAAAAATGTAAAATTAACACAATAAAAATTTTCTAAAGACTCTTTTTAATTTGATAGATGCCTACCTCAAAATGTTAATAAATTTGTGAATTCTAGGCTAGACTGACACTTTATAAAAATCGTACTTAAGGTTCACTTGCCAATTTCTACTAAGTTTGATAGTAATAAATTGTAATTTTGAATAAATAATATATTTTGCATTTCAGAAAGAGCCTTTTTTTCCGATTCTATTCCATGTATTTATTTAATACAATAAATTACATAGATTATTAAAATAAATGTATTTATTTATTTATTTATTTAATCTATTATTTACCCTATTTTTATGATAATTTTTTTTCTGTGATAACAATTATATATAAACCATACGTATTTTAATTAACATTTTTTGAAACTATTTACATAATTGATTAAAAAATTATATAAATAGCATTGATCAATAGTGTTATTTACGCAAACAAAATGTGTAATTACTTTTTCATTATAATTTTTTGCTATATATAGTGAAAATCCGTTTGTCTGTATGTTTGAAACTTACAATTCTTGATGAATTCGAACGAAATCTGGCACACGTATTCCTCAGCATCTAGAAGATGATTCGCGATTAAAAAGTTTCCATGGCTCTCTAAAATGAGGTGAAAATGGGGTTGAAAGATTTTTTGTTTTCTTGCTATAACTTCTGAAAAAAATTCCTTTTACGAAAGTTATTATTTTCACCATCTTAAAACTTAAAAAATTAACTTTTTAGTGACGTAATTATTTGTAAACGGGTTCTCTAATTTTAATCATTTTTTTTAAAAATCATTTCAACACATTTTATAATAATATCTTGTTTCGCTGAATTATTGAAACTATTTTCTGTTTGCTATTATTGCATACTTTTGATTAGGTTGAAGTTGTTGTTTTCGATCATTTTTATTTTGCTTTTGTCATGCAGTTTTTTTAGTTACGTGTTTGTATTGAATCTGTTACGTGTACTTTTTGACATGAGTTTGAAAAAACTGCCTTTTAAAGTTGTTATTTTTTAACTATATAATAATTTTTTTTTCAAATTTTCGTTATTTTGAAATTTTATTGAACTTACAAAGAGTTTGTTTGTTTTTTAACTGGAGCGTATACGAAGAGTTTTTTTTTAGCTGGAGCTTATTAAATAAAACGCTATTTAAAAATAAATAAACAATCCAATTTAAAATATTTTCAAAATATATGCGTTGGCACTTCCAAAGCTCACAGTGCATCTCACTCATTCTGTAAACGCAAATAATCTTATAACCCTAACCACAAATTAATATCACCTGTCAAAAATTTTCTCCAAGAAATAATTTGAAATCTTGAAATTGTTTACCGATCATTAAAGATTTTTGATGTATTGTATTAATTTCCATTATTTTGGTGTTGGAGGATAGCTGCTTCTTAGGTAACGATACCAATTAGTACATTTTTAAAAAAAGGAGCTTTCAAGCGACTGCATTAAAGGGGGCTTAAGTTGTCTTTTCTAGTGAATCTTTTAAGTTAAAATTTAATCTGTTAAAGCATTACTATGAACCTAGAAAGCCATTGCTTTACCAGAGGCCAATTAGATGCAAATAGGTTCTGGAGGGAGAACTCCAAAACTATTGGCATGTGTAGGTCAAACGCTAACGTTCAAAACATTTTTCACTCTGATTATTTAGATGAAGTTAATTAAATGCTCTAAAGAATCGGGAAGAATCGATTGTTCTTAAAACTTCTAATGTGCTGATAACAAAAGGTCTATAATTTAGAATTGCTTCACCTTTTCTTATGAACATAGAGAACAACAGTTAGATGTGGACCATATCTGCAGTGACAGTAACTAGCATAAATATAAATTAAGACGCCCTTCAAGACAACCCACTTATATACAGCGCTACTCAAAATTACGAGTATTGCAAAGCAAAATCTATTACATCCCCAATGAAATCTGCATCTTTTCCTAAGCATCAGAGAAAATCAAGGGAAATTTTTTTCAGAATTTTTATACTATGCGTTCTATGGTAAGAAATTGATTGTGCGATTCATTTGAGACTCAAACAAACAAATTCATTGCAAATTTTCAACCTCATCGACATGAATTTGGTGTTCAGATGCTCCGAGGACCCGAAGAGGTGAATGACCAACACTTTCCTTCCCTACATATTTGTGAGCTGGATGAAAAAAAAGGGGGGGGAGAGGGGATGGACTATTCTTTCTGCAGCTGTGATGGCGCGTGCATCTGCAAGTTCCCCTCCAAGAGCGTAAGCGAACGACATCGGGCATAACGGGTGCCGTAAGACTGCTTGCAGGGATGGGGTGTGTGTGTGTGGAAAAACCTATTTTGTGCTTATGAATAAAAACTTACACCCTCACTCGGCGATCCCGAAATATGCAATGACTAGAAATTCCGCTCAGGATCGAATTTGTTTAGAAATTATTCCAAAAATGTATCCTGTAAACAGAAGCTATTTTGTGTAATATTGTACAATATCCGTCTTGAACGACAACTTGTTCACCTAGTATATTAACTTTCTGTGTTGTTATATATATATATATATATATATATATATATATATATATATATATTGATAAGACGAAAAAACATTAATTGAATAATCCATAACAAATTATAAACCCTGCAAATTAAAAAGTGGGAATGAAATCCTCTTTCGGAATTAATATTCCAAAGAAAAGCATTTGATTATTATTATTATTAACATTGGCAAAAATGCACAACTGAATGTTTTAGGGGGTGAATTTTTATTCGATACATTAAAAATTATCAGAAATTGCGCATTACATTTAAATAAATTTACTAAAAGTGAAGAAAATATAGTACAGAAATAAAACGGATATCATTAAGAAGAAAATAATGTGCTTTTTAAGATGGCACAAAAATAATTTCTATGAGCTTATAATTTTCAAGGTTAAGATCTTCAATTTAAATAAGTCATGGCATTACTCATCTGAAAAGGGTTTAACTCTTCCGCATAAACTTAATTTGAGGCCTATTTTTTGATTTTTTTAATGTTCTTTCTTTTGAATAAATAAAATTTTCAACCATTTTTATCCAAGCATTTTTAATAATATTTTTTGTCTCATCAATTAACCGAGCGTTGAATTAAGAGCCTACGTTTAATGCAGGTCAGAAATGTTCGTGTAGGGATTTATGTACATTTAGTTATCGATAATAAAAGGGGTTTCTGTGCTACGTACACTAACGGCGCAGGAATTAAAATTTTAAGCACATTTTATGAATATAGATTTTACAGGAATGTATTAATGTCTAAAGTTATACAGGCACAAGACGATTTTGTACATGCAATGCACGCATAATACATTAGCATTTATAAAACCCAACGGTAGTGGTTTCCCAAGACTTTTCACAATAAAAGTGTTATACTGGGACGCCTTGCACAGCATTCGCATACAGTGGTAATGAAATATCAATCTTCTACTTGAAATAAGAAGGTTTACTATATATATTGTGTCATTCTTGGCATGTTATTTGGCGATTAATGCTTGGCGAGCTATTAATAGTATCCGATATGATCTCTTTCATCTGATTCAGTTGAAACAAAAATCCAATCCCGAAATACACTTATGGAATCAAAATCTCACACCAAATTGACCTTTTTTAAATAATTCCGTTTTTGACTTGTCGCTTTTACACTTTTCTAAAAGTAAAGACGGACAGTCAATCACCCCATGTTGGATTTGGCACAAATTTGGATAAGTGTATAGATTATGTGTTAGATGTTAGTTTTTCTTACTGAATCTTATCCATCTAACTCTCTTTGTTCTGTAATTATAGTGTTAACTTATAATCGAATATCAGCACAGATTTTCTTTGAATACATTTAGCTCAAATCTGATAGAAATCTACATATTTGGTGTAAACCTCAAATGATAGATATTTTACAAACAGGCATTTTTCGAAATCAAGGAGTTCTAAAACAGGGAGATTCATGTAAATATCGAGTTCGAATATTTTGACAATCTCTGTTTCTGTTACGTATACGACGAAGTAATAACATCAAACAAACGGAAATATTTCTTCCTTGGGCATTTTCTTACTCTTGCATAGTGTAACGCATTTTGTTCTTAACTTTTTTGAATACAGAAGAGCGTATGTACTTTGGAGGGCTTCCAGTTAATAAAATGGGTTCGAGATAAATCTATAATCTTCGTTTTAAGATCGAATTTTCTGAGTACACACAAGCAGCAAATAAGCAGCTGACCTTTTACAGATTGAGGTCAAGTTTCATTTGGGCCTGCAATTGTCACAATAAAGCCTTGTGGTGAATTTCATATATCTAACTTATTTGGTAATAGAATTGTTATGCTCACAATCTGAGAATGGGGAGAAAAAAATTCAAATATGCAGATTTCGCTTCAAATGTTACAGATAGATATAGTTTCATTGTAAATATCGTATAATAAATTTCATTAATGTAATTTTTAACTTCCACGCCCGCAGACAGACACACATATTTCCTTCATTTTGAAGGGCTCAGCATTTGAGAACAGTAAACAGAAATAGACATCTTTAATTATCTTTGGATGCGAGAGAGCAGCTTCCCTCCCAAACAATGCATCTCCATTCATTGGATTCCAGACGGGACCTGATTAAGCCAAAACTCCATGATAATGGAAGGAAGAGTTTTGTAGTACGTGTTAGGATCTCCCAAAGATTTCTGAAGGTTCATATTAATGGTAAAAAAATGACACATTTTTCTCTCTACACAAATATTTCATCATTTCTATCACAAATACTTACATGCCAGTGTTATTGCTTTGTCATTCTCTTCAAAGACCAACCACGGAGAAAAAAAAAGTAGAGGTGGAAAAGGATTTACGGTAAGTTGCACATCCTGAATTTCTTCAATACTCACCCCCCCATCCATATCCTCATTGACCAGAGCCCTGTGAGCCACGCGCATGGCGGGTGCCTTTTGGTACACCAGATGGCAGACCAGAAAGTAAAAAAAGGGGGAGGAGAAGAGAAGTGAAGAGAAAACGCTTCCCATGTTCTGGACTGAAGGGGTTAAACATTCGAATCGCGTTGCTATTGTCCAAGCTTTCCAGCGAAAGTAGTTTCGAGTGATTGGTCAGGGTGGAATCAATCGCACCTTGGCCACAGATTTGGGACAGAGGATGATTTCGAATGTGGAGTGAAATGACCCACTGTTAGATGGAGGGGGGGGGGAGGTCTGGAAGGGTGAGAATATTCCCTGAAATATAGCGGTCGAGTTTAATGTGTTTATAGGACATCTGTCTCTTTCATTTTCGGAGACCATACATTGAAATCTTATGAATGAAGGTACTTGCACTTTTGAATTTTCAAACGGCACGCTTGCTTTGTTACTGCCGTTGTAACATTAAATTACAAAAAAATATGCCAAAAGTGTCTGACATTGAGAATATTTCGGAGCATTCTTGAAGGCGATGTCGGGAGGATGATTGCCATTGGAGCAATGGGAAATGAAAACACCCTAAATTTATGTTAGCGGCTCTCTGAGGTTTACTATTTCCATATATTTTAAATTTATTTGTAATGTGTGAAGTTGGGGAGAGTTACAGTTGTTAAAGTAGAAGAAATAGAACTTTCTTAAATCAGAAACACTTTTCCCATAAAATTACTCATCAGTTCTTTTATTTATCTCATAAAGTTAAAGTTTATTTGACTCACTGTGAACTAGAGTATAAAATTTGGCGGCCAAAAAGTAAAATTAAGGATTTTGTTTTTAATTTTATACTTTTATTTTTCTTACAGATTTTTAAGTTTATTTTTCTCAGTGCTAATGAAGTAAAAAGGTTGAAGAGAGAAAAAAATATTTTAATTTCACTTTTATACTTTTTCCTATCCATATTTTTTTACAGATTTTTTTTCCTTTTGCTAAAAGGGAATTAAAGTGAAAATGTAATGAAGAAAAAATGTAAAAATTTTAATCTTGATCAAGGGCGCGAAGTCTGGTGATCATTGGAGGAGAATGACTAGAGAGCTTTCTGTTTTCATTTTTATTCAAATTTTTAGATAGAATTTTAAATAATCATTGTAAGATTTTTTTTAAAAAAGAAGTTTGGTGTTACGAGCTTGGGATGCAATGAAGACCAGAAAGTGGTGCACGCTCAAACATTTCTAAATCCGACATGTACCGCCAGTGTTATTGGCCCTTAAGTTATAAAATAAATAAAAAATAAAATAGTCATAAAAACAAAGAAAAAAATAAAAACTGTGCGTTGCTCTCTTTCTAGTAAACTTTCACACCAATACAAACCATACTCAATGTCAAAAATATTTATAATTTTTTATCATACTTTTATTCCATCTATACTTAATTTCATGTTTTCAATAAAAGTGTTTTTTTTTGTTTTTAAAGTGTTTCCTATCATTTAATAAAAGAAAGGGAAAGATCATTACTTTTCCTTTCGTTAACCAATGTTTTTATCAGTTCCATGTATCAATAAAATATCGCCTTTAAAATCTATGAAATATTAGTAATCGGTTAAAGGGTTAAACTACACATCCATAAAAAAAACTGCAGCCCAGAGTAGACAGAAAGTGTAAGTGTAAATTCAGTTTCCTTCGATAAAAACTGAACAAACATACAGATTTTATTTGTTTATGTATTCGAAATAAAGATTATTGTAAAATGAATCGACTCATTTAAAGCCTTTTTCAATAGCATCTAACTATTAGTTCTATACCGTAATTTATGCACGAAGTATTATTCAATGATTCTAAAATCAAAAGAAGTTTAAAAAATCACTTTATGGACGCTTTATAATTCCAAAAAAAAGTAAATATCCTGAAGAGCCCCTTAATTTCAGAGAAACGGTATTGCATCGATTGAAACAACTCTCTTGCATTGTGTTCATTTCAAATATCATTCGAAATAGATGAACTTTCAGCTGAACTGTTTCTCTCATTAATGATAAACCGTAATATGTCTCAAGCACTTGTAATGTAGTGCTGTCTTTGAAATATGAAAATTCCGGCTGCTCCCCATCGTACTATCGCACGGCCGGAAGATGCCCAGAATTAAATCGGGAGACCTTGATGTCTACGCAATTGGGAGCATTATTATTCTTGACATCAATACATTTTGAATATCAATTACTCTTCGACTATTAATCAATCTTTGACATCAATGCATTCTGTGATGTGACGCAGGTATTCTTAAACCTGAAGCCTCTAAAAATTGCTCACAAATTGATGTGACAATATCTCCAATAGCAAAATCAATGACGCGTTTTCTTTCTCTGCTGAGGTCAGCAGTTTAAAAAAATCCAGTTTCTTATTTTATTCAAAAATTAAACTGAACTAGGGTACATAATATGTTCCATTGGTAAAGTTTATATTATTAATTTTCAATTTTATATAAAATTAGTTATTGCCATTTTAATATTTGAAATAAATCTTTCCACATAATACTGAAAGTATATAGTTTGATGAGAACAGATTTTTTTTCCTGAAGAATTTTTTTACTATATAAATATTTAAAAAAAAAGTCTTATTTATATCGTCTACTTTCCTCGAATTTATGATAAAACTTCATTTTCTCTTTCTTTAAATATTGAAAACACGCAGCTGTGATAAAGTTTTAGATCCTTTTTTTATAAACTAAATATAAAGTTATAATTATGTAAATTTTTTAGAGCCTTTAGCATTTGTGAGAAAGTAATATTTCAACAATTAGACGTCTTTTCCGACTTTGGTACTCATTTTTTTTATTTCAGATCATTTAAGTGATTATGTTAAAAGTATTGTTAGTGCGAATTTCAGGTATCGAATTAACCCTCAGCTACAGAAGCAGAATATGTTAAAATGATTTATTTTATTACCAACTAGTATATTTATATTTTCGTATGAAATATAAATTTTCATTCATATCCATATTAGTAATAATCGAAAAAAGTATAAAAAGAAACAAAAACAATTGTATCATTCAAAAATTTGGAAAGCATTTGCATATGTAGTAAAAATGGAATATCAACATTGAAGGTTATCAAAAACTTAAAAAAATAGAGATAATCCAAATGTTAATGCAATTTAACATTTCGAAAGAAATGAAAGGGACTGGAAGGTATAATTATGTTTGCTAAAAGAATTTAGCAAATATAATCGATTGTTTGATTTTTGTTAACCGAGAATTTACGTATTTAGAATTGATCAGGGGCTATAAAGTCCAAAATGCTATTAAAACGCATTTTGTCATTACTACCAATAAAGGAGATTTGCGTTTTTGTATGTATACATATGTGCATGTGCACATGAGTGTGTTTTGGAGTTTTACTTTAAGGATCATTTGATCCGCTGCTTTTAAATTCGGAGCAAATGTGGAAATGCGTCCGTAATTAAATTATACTATTTTAAAGTTGTCCACAGACGAAACGGCAGTTCGGTAAGTCATGAAATTTTGCATAGGACATAATGAAATCATGAAAATTAGCTGGAGGGAATGAAAAGCATTAGCATAAAATTTTGCCGCCAGAGGAATTTCTTTGGCTAGTTCTTGATTTAGATTTTATATATACTTTTTTATCCATAGATACTCTAACATAATAACTCACATTCATTAGATTTTACAATCTCTAAAGTAAACTTTTAAAGTTTTCTAAAATCCCTCTATTTACATCTTCGACAGTAATTGCCTCAGAAACGCATTCGAATGCACTGCTCTCAACTGAAACGTATAAAAAAGCGTTAATAAGAGAAAAAAAAACTTCCAGTTTCATCATAACTCCTGATGTAGGCACCCGAGTTTCCTTATGAAATATAGCTTCAATTGAAAGAATGAAAAGTTGATCGAAAAGAACGAAGAATAAGTCATACCATGATTCTCCGACACTTCACGAAGGCTCACGTATTTAAACCAGTAGGGTTGAATGACCAGGCCAACGCAACAGCAACCTAGCGGGAAGTTCTAAGGCCATTACCGACCATGGTACAACACTTCCCTAAGGAAGTACTTTCTGTCATCAACGGGAGGAGCTTAATCCCATTTATTAGAGTACCTACTTGGGTAGCGAGATCCAACCATCAAGCCGGAAGCAAAGAATAAAAAATAAAACAAAAGTAGATTTTTGTCCACGACAGTAGCAACTGTTATAAAACATAAATACTTTCTTGGATATTTAGTTTTCAATTCCCTCGCTATTACTAATCAGAATGTCGAGATCGAGTTTTGTTCATTAAACTGTTGTGATAATAAATGATAATTTCATTGTATTTACTCTAAGGTGACATTGGATTTTAAAGGACATGCGAAACAGTCCATTGACTATTAAAATATATTTGTTTATTGTTGACCAAACTTTAAGAAACTGGTTCGCTTAATTTTCTTTATGGAAGAGAAAGAAAATCTATTTCCGCTGAAGTAATAGGAAAGATAGCACCGTTTTGTGATACCTGTACGATGAAACCACAAAATACAGACTATTAACAGGATCCATCGTGTGACAGACGAAATTTATATCTCACCCTACCTCAATAAATGTCCATATGATCATGAGGAGTGACTGTCTGCATTATCTTTATAAACTTGAACTTGTGCAGTGATTTTTGCCGTGATTTCAATATTCGATACTAGTTCTTACTTTAGTTTCTAACTGAGTTTGCAGTGGATTCAGAATGACCTTGGAATATCTTCTGACAGATGAACTGCCCTTTCATTAGGACGGTTCGATAAGTATTCATAATTGCCAAATTCGGGAACCAAAAAGGAACCATATTCAATGCTGCAGGTTCAATTACAGTCGCCAAAGAGGATGATGATGAACAAAGTACAAATATGTGACGTAAATTTACTGCATTGTTTATTCCCAACATATTTTTTAGAGGAATGAAGTGTACCAGTAACATACCCAATGTATGGGCAGCATTATGTCTAGTTACGGAATAAAATTGTTCCGAACTTGTTAGCCTGTCGGCGCCTTTCACGCACAATTTTTACACATGTTGGAAGTCGTCAAAAATTACTTCACATAAGAAGGTTCACCAGCGACCACTTTGGTGATTTGTGATCTCCTAGATCATCAGATCATTCGACTTGATTTTCGACACATTTGTAACATCTGGTAAGTCATCGTGATCCAAGAGCTTTACCTGATCTTAAAGACACACTTTCTCAGTATGATAGCAACATTTCCCAGAGCAGTCTGCAGTCAGCCAAGGAGCGTGTTAGTTCCCAATTCTATATATTTGAAAATTATGGTTGTCACAGGGAACACTTTTTTTTTTGTAATCCGGTTTATAAATTATCTTAAAGGTTTACTGAATGTGTGATTCGTTAATAAAACTACCTCTGGATACGAAATTTTGAGCCAGTGTTTATTATTATTATTATTCATTTAAAAGAATTACCATTCCTTTATTATGTTTTACACAAAATTTCAAAACTTTCTGAGTGATCGTTTCGTTTTTAAACAACTTTAAAACAAGACCATTTACGTATGGATATTGTTCGAATTCCTAGCTTAATTATAACTCTTTCCCACAAGCGCAATGCCCAGTAAAAAATCCCATGATCGCACAATAACAGATGTAAGTTTCAATTTCAATTTAGAGTTGATGCGGTTCATGAAATAGGTTAAAACGGAACCAAGAATGGTTGTATGCTGTAGAAAGAATTCGTTCACCTAAAAGGAAATATATAAATGTTTGTATATAATTATGTGTGCTTGTGTCCTCGTCCAGCACATAAAAAAAAGATGATAAAAATGAGAAAACTGGATTAATGATTTCGATGTTTATGTGATCCAATTCATGTTGGAATACATCGATTATTATGATTGAAAAGTTCTCGGAGTGACATGGAATAAGAGTGAATTTTCTGTTACATTTCGATATATTTGAATTTGGGGCTCAGAAATCCCAAAAGATATCTTGTGCTTTAAATACTGGAAATAAAAATCTTTCTACGATTTTTATGTGAGCTCCCTAAATATAACTGCACACGTCTAGACATTACATAAATATAAAAATTCTATTCTCTTTTTATTGATACCAATTTAATTTAAAGCAAATTTTTTCTAATTTTGAGCTATATATATATATATATATATAATTTGAAAGAGAAGAAGTTCTTGTTTAATATATGGTCATTTTTCACACAATATTAGAAAATAAGGTGCAGTACCGCGAGAGTTACCCTTTCCGAATAAACCTGCTTTATATTAGCATCATGATACCCTAAGGCTTCACTCTGTTGAGAAAATAGAATGCACAGAACAAGCGTAAAACTGTTAAAGTAAGATGACTTCGATATCAGTCATAATTTCATTTTCAAAAAATATATTGAGGAAATCATGAACATTAAAATATATACAAAAGATTTAATTGTAAATACCTGGACATTATTTTCGCCAAAAGAAATTAGTCAAGCTTTAAAAAGAGTCTATAAACCCAGGAAAATTGCACATGCGATTGCGTTTGTGCGTAAAATTAAATAAAAAAAATTAAATAAATAAAATAAAAAAGCTTTCATTCAATTTGGATTATATTTTGCGGAATGAGACTGAAATATTTTCGTTTGATGAAGGTGAACTTAACTAGCTTCTCATACCTTCATAATGAAGCGCATTTGTGGTGTTTTTTGTAAATGAAACGGCGATTGTGTGAAAGAGATTGGCAGTTTTGATGTAAAGGCCACATAACAATTCTCAGTTTTCTACTGTTCATTCTCCGATTCAGAAACCCTCCATGGTTTTAAGCATGCGTAAGGAGACGTTCATCTCGTCACATAAAGGGGTGAGAAGAGAGTTGAAGGATGTTTATGTTTAGCAACAGGATATACTGAGATTATTCTCTGAATTAGGAGCTATAATAATCGCTTATCTTTCTACTTATTTCTCCTCAGCAAAGTACAATCATTCAAAAGTACTAGTCTTGGGATTCTGAGATCATCAGTATTTTCTTGTGCTTTTAGTAATCGGATAGAATCAGGCAGAAAAATGGAAGAATGAACCGAGAAACGTAATCTGAACGATGTCTTTTCGGACTTATGAATTTTAAGGTATAACAATTCATCAAAAATCTGAAAACTGAAGTTTTCGAGGATTGTAATACTTACTTTTTTTAATATTTGTGTTTGAATAATAAAGGTTTGTTGCACGGCCTAGTTACAAAGATAAGCGTTTCAGTGAACAGCCTCGCCTCCTTTTTGGAACTGATACAAAAACGACCGACTGATGAGATACCTTCTCTTCCTCAACTCTTTTCCTGATATGTGGAATTAATCCTTTCTTCGGCGTATGGACCCATCGAAGGACTTTGGAGAGCAGATAACAAAAGCCCGAAACTTTCCTCGAGTGGAAAGATATTAAAGCAGCACCTTCCGATGCATTAAGGCGCGAAGAAAAAGTGATCCCTCCCCAATAAATCCTTCGCCAGGACCTTGAAGACAGATACAGCACTTAAGTCAATCATTGTCTCTGTTGACCAGAACTTTTGGGAAATGACTTTTGCCTCCCAACAAGATAACTTTCCGCACAAAAGCAAGAAGAAGTCCGGGCTGTGTCCGGACTTAATAAGTGAGACAATATTCTTCGGTCCGGCGAGCCCGGGCAGAAGGGGTAGGTGGCGATATGATGGAGAGCAACTTAATCAATGCCCCATCCATCCAGACATTTTCATTGCTTTTGTGTCGCGAAGCACCCGCGGGATATAGAAAAAGTCTGCTCTCACATTTTCGGGCTGACTAAACCAATCGGGACAGGGCCTTGTCCCGAGGCTTCGGAGAGGAGGGGGATGAACGGAAGGGGAAAAAAATTAGGAGGCGGTCCCGTTTCTAGGAGCAACGAATCTCTCTGTTCGCTCAACCCGTTGGGCCCTAAATCCGTGAGTCATCCTTTGGAAATCATCCGGATGACAGACAGCCCGGTTGCTGAGCAACGGGAACAGATGACCGAAAATGAACCCCTTCTCCTTTTTCTTTTTATCAAACCGGATCCTTGTTTTTCTTGCCGGACGCATGCGGCACAAAAGGAACAAAATGATGCACCGCCCCTGAGGGTGGACAGGGAGGAAAGGAAAATGAATAGAGACGAGTAAGTGGTAAGAATGTGAATTAATTTAGGTCCCCATGCAGACTTTTCCTTTTAGATGATGCTGACGGTAAGAATGTAAGGTAGCTTATTTGTCTTTTCTTTTGGAAAAAAAATCTTTATTTTTCACTATATTAGAAATACAAATGTGAAGGGGATTTCATCCGTTTACCCAATAATCAAAAAGATATTTTTAAAAAAACTTATTTAAAGATCGTCTTCTTTATCCTTAAAATCTGATATACAAATTTAAAAAATGCTCTTCCAGGAATGGAGTTCACTTGGAAAACGCTATTACTTATTCCGCAGACCTTTAATGAATTTTGAATTAAGCGTAAGTAAATTAGTTTATTATATATGCTAAGCAATTTCGATAACATTCTCGAATATATTAATAACATAACATATTAATAACATCTGAGTGAGTGCTAACGACTCCACCCGAGAATGCATTTAACCTTTTAATTAGATGGCATATTTTTTGTGATATTTACTCTCGTCTCAATCCAGATGACATCACAAAATTGTTTCTAAATTATTTTTGCATTTTAAATTACTCAATACTTTTTGTTAGTTGCTGATTAAAATACTAACAATTTATTAATTCGATTCACATACTAAACAGATTATTGTAAGAAAAAAATTAATAATAAGAATTAAATAGTCTCATATCGAACGACAAGTTTAAAATAAAATCTAAAAAGAACGTAGAGTGATTTTTTTTCTATTAAATCATCTTAAAAGAATATCTGTGAGATTTAATAACTGTTTTGTGCTTCACAAAAAACACATTTTTGGAACTTATATATATCAGTCGCTCTCGTTCATAGAAACTTGGAAGTAAAACGAGTTAGACAGAATTTGATTTGTATTTTTTTACACTAAAAATGGTGTATCTCTCCAGATTTTAGAAGAAATTTATCATGTGAAGGCTTAGTCATCCTCCATGTGCATATGAGCTTACTAATTCCACAGTGCGATGAGTTCATGAAGAAAAAAACGTCTGGCCTGTAGACTAAAAATGCAGATGGACATCAAATTTTGGATGGAAGAAATGCCGCTTCGCGCATTGCATCCGAACACTAAATGCGTCATGTTGTGGAGGCACACGAAAAAGTCGAGGGCAGAATTTTCTCGTTAGTTCAAGAAAGCTACTGATTTAATTTGGTTTTTAACTCCTCGACTACAAAGTAATCATTTAAAAAAATTTCAACATTTTGCCGAATCTTCATAAATATACCTGTCTAAGTTATAAAAACGCAATTTTTGACATTATGCCTAGCTGTTAGTCATGATAACGATAATCAAAAATCGCTTTGAACTAGGCAGATGAAATTGGATACGCGGTTTTTACATCATATTTGTAAATTTCTTTTTAAAAAAAGTGAGGAATATGTCCCCAAAAAATGGAGTGGAAGTCTGTCCAGCCGTTTGAATAAAGCCCAATAATTACGAAAGGAAGAAAGCTAGATGAACGAAGCTAACAAATTTATCATTTTTCGAATCCCCCATCAAATTTTGAACCCAATCCAACAAGGGAGCTGATCGCCTGCACTTACAGAAAAATGTAAATTTGATAACTTAAAAATGAAACTGACTTCGATTCAAGTAAAATAAATCCGAATTAAAGATGATTTTTAAAATCTTTATATTAGTGGAAAAGTTTTATGAGTTAGATAAAGAATTTCCAATTAATAACTAATTCAGATTCTAATTTTTTGCATAAAGCAATTTTCCTGGAAGTATATCATGTATGGTCATATTTTTATACCATATTTGTGAAAAAATAAATAAACAGCCTTAACACATTCATTATTGACTGCGAAGTATGTCATCTATTTTTTTTTCTCTTTTTTGTAAAATGTGAAAATTTGAGATAGCTGTATTGATTGCTCAGCAGTAATATGTAAGCACTGTTTAGTAAATAATATGAATAATATTTATAATAATAATAAAACGACTTGATTTATATCAAATATTTATCGTAAAAAATTCTTTACAGCGTTTAAATGAGTTTTAATCAGAATTCTTCAAATATTCAAGAAATAGATGACATATCAGCTCCTCAAAATATACTCATAACCGTCCGCAAAGTTAACCTTCCTCTTAATGATTGAATACCCCCCGGGGACATACCTCGGTACCATCCTTCAAGATTAAAGCGAACCCGAATGATGGATGGCGCGTCCGAAGAACGCATCCAAATGAAGAGGAAGTGCTGGCCATATTAGGAAAGGAAGGATTGGGAGAAAAAAATCCATGATTCACTTTTGTGTGCTCAAAGGGTTGGTGGTCATTTTTCAAGCGTGACATGGGGAGGGCATGCCAAAAATTAATGCACCCTTCCTCTGTATGGAATCGCCTGTTTTTCCTGTCTAAAATGAGGAACTGTGCAAGAGACAGGGGATCTTGTCACCCTCATTAAAGTATCAGTAATGTCTTCGTAGAATGGTATTATTGCATTCGGGATCATGGGTGGGTGATTTGGAAGAAATTTTAAGATGATGATAATTGCATAAAGAGATTCTACGATACGATTTTGATTCAAATATTGTAAATGTCACTAAAAGAAGAAAAAAAAACTTTTGCCTCCGCTTCATACGCTTGTCCAGTTGCAAAGCAGCTGGAGAGTTTAAGAGAGTTGATGCTAGAATAACCTTAAGGAACGGTTGCAAAGAAAAAAAACATAGGATGCTGCTGCTCCCTTTAAAAAGAAATTGAAATATGATAACTGCTTCTGTTTCGAGCGCCATTTATTGTGCTCAGCACCTAACTGATCCCACTACTGGTTATCGGTTATTCAGTCGTCTGGAATTCAGATTCGCTCCCACAACGATATTCCTTCAATTACTAAAAGATTTTTTGAACTTTTAATAATTGAAGGAAAGATTTGTCGAAAGAATCCTTCCCAAAACAATAATAGCCTCTTGTAATAAAGGCGGAGTCATCATGAAAGTCAAAGAATAATTTCCCTCCAGTTTTTGACCCATGAAGCTACACAGTCTTAAGACCGCAATTATGAATAAATTTGGTAGAAAATGGTTGATATATAAGGAAGGGTCCCCCTAAAATTTTCTCGCATACATTTAAAATAAAAGTGTTATACCTGAGAACGTCTTGCATGGCAATGATGCATAAGAATGTAGAAATCTTAACTTTTTCATGCATTTTGTATCTTCACTGAATTTATCGTTGCTTGATGCGTTTTTTTCTTTGTGATTAATTCTTGGAAGGAGCTTAACAGTAACCGAAAACCGTTTTTGTATTTGAAATGTGCTTGTTCCAATCTGACTAAAATTAAAATTTGACATTTGTTGTCGCAAATCCAGATGTCTCATTTGATACGTTTAAGACATTGCAGTTTTAAAGTACCGCGCTTACATGTTTCTGAAAGTATAGACTGA
This sequence comes from Argiope argentata, assembly GCA_026289955.1. NCBI lineage: Eukaryota > Metazoa > Arthropoda > Arachnida > Araneae > Araneidae > Argiope > Argiope argentata. The sequence goes on from JAOUZG010013036.1 coordinate 1,215,302, forward strand.
CGGACATTCAATCTCGAGTTTCATTTGGCTCAAAATTTGATTGATGTCCACACCATCGTTGTTACATCAGGATGCCAAATTTTATTCGTCTAGCTCTCATCGTTTAAGAATTTTTGTGCTTTATTCGAACGGCTGGACAGACACATTGCCTTTAATGTATTTTGCTCAAATATTTGATGGAAATCTATTATTATACGGTGTTAAGATAGCGTATTAAATATTGCCAGCCTAGCTCAAAGCATTTTTGAGTTATCTTTGAAATGATATCCAAAAATGTGCTTTTCAGAATCAGTTAGGTCTCCAAAATGGAGATTCATCAAAATCTTAAGTTCGAATTTTTTGACGATTACAGTACTATCTATTTACTTCGTGTAGAAGAAAGTAAAAAGGGACAGTTTTTAGATGCATTAGTGATATTAATTTCCTTCTCTAAATTGAATCAATTCTGTACATTTCTTTCTTTGTCCCACTCACAGGAGAAATCGTAGTAATAAAAAAAATCTCAAAAACGAAAATAATTTAACGAGTCAACGAATAGATCTGGAATGGAAAACTTTGTTACTTGAAAACTAACGAATAAATGTTTGTTTCTTCTTCTTAACCCTTTCGCTACGGCTGCCCCGTCCGCCGAAGTACCGTCACTGAACGGAACCTCGCGCCGGAAAAATGCACAGTGCGCGTTGTTTCTTTATATATGTTGTTCTAAGTGTTAAATAAGAACTGTGCTGAATAAATCAATCATTGCTCTAATGTAATAAGTTTATTTACATTTTTAATATGGTAGGACTTATAAAATTATTCAAATACAAAATTATAGATAACATAGGTATTTATATAATTACAAAGCTTAACGATGAAATGATTAATATAATTAATAGCGACATGAAAATTATTGAAATATAAAGTGTAAATCTAATACGTACAAAATATGTAATAAAATATGTAAAAACTAGTAATATAGTTGTTACCATCGACTCCAGATGGCACTTGTACAGATATTTTTGATGCCGCATGTATGCGGCGGTCGTACCCAGAAGTCGTTGCGTGGATGCCGCGTATATGCGGCACTCGTATCTAACAGTCGTTGCTTGGATGCCGCATATATGCGGCACTCGGGACGAAAGGGTTAATAAAATTAAAAGCCCTAATTTTTTTTTTGAAATTTATCACCAACGTTATAACTCAGTGTAAAACAACATACATTTAAACTTTTGCTTCTTGATTATGATATTCACATTTCCTTTTATTAATAAATCAAAAAATAATATGAAACAGAGTTATGGAATATTAATATTTGCACCACATTTAAGACAGCGAAGTACTCCAAGATCTAAACGTTTGAATGCTATTTGATGACATCAGTTAAAATATGTCAGATTTTTTTTTAGTTATCTTTGAGTTTAGTGGACTGTAATTCACTTTTAATCATATTGATCTGACGAGAGCCGATGGTATGCATCTCTCTTGTCGGCTGCTAGATACTCACACCACTGTTTCAAGCTAAAAACTGCTTTTTCGTACAGACATCACGACGGTAGTATGTGCAGATACATGCATATTAAATTTGTTGCACTTCTGGGCACTAATTTTCAAAGTTCGAGAACTACAAATAAGATATCGGATCTATTTTTCCAGGGCCATGTGTGAGGTCCAATTCAGAGATGCGAAACAAAGCAATTAACCTACAGACATTGTAAATTTTAAAACTATTTCATTCGTAATCTCTACCGGTGTTCTGTAGACAGGTATTTTGTCCCTTTCTCTTCTTTAAGGACCACACTTTGAAAATAAGACACTTCGCGGCAAACAGATTAACAAAAGAAAAGCCTGGGAATGTTGAAAAGAACAAAGAGGTTAGCGATAAGGAATCTCGGCAGCGTTGTAAAACGAGGAGAAAAGGCCACCAAGCCAGACAACGCAAGCTGTATTTCAAAAGGCACCCGAAATTTCAGCGTTTGTTACGCAATACAGGGCCTTTAGCAGATTGACACGCTGTAGACAAAAATAAATAAATAAGAAAGAAAAAACACTTCAAGGCCGTAGGGGACGGAGGGGGGTTCTGAAATGTCTGAAAATAGCCGCAGCTCCGCGATGCAAACTCATGTGGCCATTGTGTTTGAGTTGTGTCGATTTTTCAGCTTTCACACAAAAATCAATGGTCATTCGTGGACCTCTCCCTCGAGGTCTTCGATCAGGGGAGCAGACTGCACCCCTTGATGACCACTTGCAAAGGAAGAGACAAGCTCCCCCTCCCCACCAGATCCACCCACTTTCTCCCTCAGGTTTATATTTGTTGTTGTTTTTCGCCCAGGTAACATTGCCATTCGTTTTATTTTTACTGCAGCAAAAGAAACTCTGCCCGGGGGACCCGTTAGAGAAAACAATTTATTTGGAGGTCACCGGCAAAAAGAGGGCCAATTCGCGGAATGGTTGCCCGAAGAGAAAGAAGCGAAAAAGAGGTAATTATTTCATTTTGCCTAATGCCGGAGAAGTGGCGAAAGACTTTCAGTACCAAATTAAAAAGAATAATGCGCAATCTTTTAGAGCGAATTCCCACCCACTGTTTGTCGAAATGAATTCTGGTAGGCGCATAATCTTGTTGCTAAGTGTAGTTTGCTTTTCCATCTTGCATTTCTAAGAGCTCATGTGAAATCGTTTAGTAATAGAATTAGATTGTTGCTTCACTTCAACTCGGCTTAATTTGCATTCGTGTGAAATGAGCTGCTGTGCCTTTACTCGGAAGCAGAGAAAAGTTGTGAGGTTCCTGCATTGATTTTTGCTGATCTGTGGGAGATACCTTATAAATGTTTAGAGGAGCTTTGAAAATTAAATGCATCACACTCGCTACATGTAAAACTACATTTTATTTTGTTTCAGTTTCTTGGCTACTTTTTTATATTATTAGTTGGCATTTGATGATCTTACATTTCCTGGAGAAAATAAAAGATTATATTGGGCATTCTAAAATTATTTTTTTGTAAGTGAACAATACTTTAAAATTAATGTGGAATTGTATATTACGAGCTTTTTATGTCAGCAAAAAATATTTCTGAAAGATCTACCGTCGGGTCAAAAGGTGCTCAGCTCATAATATTGCTATAAAACCAAACTATTGTTGTCCATATATTTCCTTAATTTTACTGAAACTAGCCATGTTCGTACTTTGAAAAATAATTAAAGCCGATTTTCTAAATTTTACCCTCATAAAATATCGGACATTCCTGCTGTTACGGAAATGAATGATATGTATAGATTTAAAAAGCGAAAAGCTAAAAATCGGCTTTTAAAAATATGTTCGACCAAACTCTTAATGATTTTTTTAAAATACTTTTTTGATACCTTTCTCTACTTTTTTCACACTTTTTTTCCAAATTTTAATTCTCATGTATATATTTTTTATTGCATTCACGTAAAATTTTATTCGGTAATATACTGAAGCATTATGTTTTATTGAGTCTATTTTTAATAAGTAACATATTTCTAAAAAGATTTTTAGAATAAAAAATCTTGTTTCAGATTTTTCCACTTACTTGACATTTAATGGCTTTTTTTAAGATTTACTTTCAGCATATTAAAATGAAAAGAACTTCCCCATAATTAGTAATCTTTACTCATACTTCGGAATAGTTTTATGCAGCAATTGTTTTTCTGAGCTTAATAGTTTGAAATTATAATGGATATTATTACCTCAAACTTACACATTTTCGAATCATGATGCATCTTCTATTTGGCATTGAAAAAACAATAGAATTTACATTGTTTTACAATATAAATGCCGCATCCTTTCTATTTGTTTTACATTTTGATTCAAATATAATATTAACTTGAAAGAAAAAGAAAAAGTAGCATTATTTATGGAGCAAATTGTAACTACTTTTGTTGCCCACAGTTACCCAGATTCCCTAAATATCAGTGTCCAGCCATTTTTGATCCACCACCTTAGGCTGCGGGTATTTATTCAGCTCCAAAACAACATAGCTGTGATACTGAGATTGATAAAATAATCAAAAGAAGATATTTTAAAAGGTTAGTTAATGAAAAAATCACAGGAAAAAATCGAAGTTGGCATTTAACATCGCGCTATTTCACAGGGTCTTTAACTCGATACAAAAATTACGCATATTAAAAAAAATATTTCAAATTGTTATAATGTTTTAGTTATTGTGTTAGTCCGCATACCAAATTTCATCCTTCCAGCTGAAACCGTTTTCAGGTGATCTTTGTTACTGATTGGTAGATGGACAGACATTTTCAGAAATTATGTCTTTCGAACTCAGGGAAGCCTAAAACGTGGTCACAAATCTTTAGTTCAAATTTTTCCTAATTTAAATTTACAAAATATCTGTTTTGGACTTACTTGGGAAAATTGGGCTTGAAAAGAAAGGCTTCAATATTTATTATAAGAGATCTGAAAATCGTTTCTATGATATTTGGATGCGTGCAACCAGGAAATAATATCGATATTTCCATTCGTCATAGCAATAAACTAATCTTGATAAAATATCGGTAGAATCACTTTATCGTAACAATTTATGGAGATTTGTGTATTTTGTGCTTGAATTTATTAGCATCTCTCTAATGGAATATATATTTGGAATGAAATATTTTTTATTCAAAATTTATATAGAAAGTATCTTTGCCAGAGCCTATCATAGAGGAAAAGAAATTGGAAAAATTGCGAAAGAGGAGAGAGCGAAAAAAAAAAGCACACAAGTACTTTTTTTAATATCAATGTTTCACATAAGATATACAAATATATAAAATAAAAGAAACATTTTCACAGATGCATTTCTCTATTTAAAATGTGAGTGGAAGAGCGTTCCAGCTTCTCCCACTTACATTTTAAATTGTCTGAATTTTACAAAATATGACATACTCAGAGACTCAGTTCTATTTATGGACTTTCTGGAAACAATGGGTTTTATGGAGATGGCCTAGCACTGCTGGGCCATCTGGGATTAGTAACAACAACACAAAATTTTCTCAGTACGCATTTGTTAAACTTTTAAATTAGTTCATTTAATTTTTATTGACTAATTAATAAATGAACAAATTTACGAAATCGAATTCCTATTTTTTAAAAATATATATCATTTCTAATTTAATCTATAAAAGCATTAAGATAAATTCAATGCAAATTCATTTCTTGATATTGGTAGCATTTTTTTTTTCAAAGAAGCAATTATCTTCTTTCTATGTTTCATGTTTTGCGTTTGGTCAAGAAAAGCATTTTAGAACCATAGTGTTTCTGATTAAAATAAAATTTTTTAAAAAACTTTATTAACTTTTGTTTATTTGTTTGTTCGATTTTTTATCATTTTTTTCCAAATTATTATAAAATTTCATCTGTTCCTTACCAAAATTTAAAATTTTTATGCATTTTAAGTTTTATTTATTAGAATGTGATAATTTTCTATTTTATAAAGCCTGACAAATTATATATATATATATATATATATATATATATATATATATATATATATACTTGGATTTAACATAATTTTGTGTTTAGCAAGCTTATAAACCATTTCTAGTACCATCGTCTAATGAAAGAAAGAGAAGCTGTTTTAAGAAACGATGGTTTGAAAATAATGTTTCATTGTAACTACTTTCAGCTGCTGGATCAAATTTAATGCAAGCTTAATATTTTTTTTTAACTCACTATATCTTCATATAGCATGTTTTTCGTACATGTAAGCTGAATTGAAAACAATGTTTGAAAATGGGACGCTTAGTATCTAAAGTCAGTAATCACTCTAGTATTGTACAAAATTAAAAATCTATAATGCATGAAATTAATAGATTAAATTTTAGACTGTCACTGGCAGTCACAGAATCTAAAATTCGAAATTTGAAGTATAATGTTAAGAGGGGCAACTGTGACGTATTGGCCGAATATTGAATCGCTTGTTGAAATCAAACGTTGCACCATGGGTTTGGCAAGGTGCTCTCAGTTCAGGTTTTGCGTCCCTCATCCGGCTATTTCTCAAATTGAACTTCGTCCTCATGTAACTCTAATGTCGCCAATAAGCAGGACATTAATCTAAATCAAATAAAACGAAGTGCAATCGTGGGCTGGATAAAGAAACCTCGAAAAATCATACAGCTGTGAAAAGGAAGAGAGAGCCCCTTAAAAGAAATGTTGAATTTTTAAATGAAATTAAACTAGAATATTCATTTTCAGAGTAGGGGGGGGGACTGAATCACTATTCATATGTCTTGACTGTCGAAAAAATATAATTTCGGAGCCCAAGTAAAGAGACGCCGCCAAGAATTATGAGAAGACATTTCAAAGCTTTATACGTGTGTTCGAAAATCCCATCTTCGGTATTAAGTATCTGTGAGTGCAACAACTCAAAGGCTCTTTGAACTAGACGGATAAAATTTGATATATAATCTTTACAATAAATGTGTAGATTCATATTGCTTTAAGAAAAATCCATTCGTAGAATGCCCGGTTGCTGGAATATAAGTTAACACAACTATAATCCGGAGAAAGCTAGATAATTAACAAAAAGTACATAGATATTTGACATCTAGGGGGGGGGCAGACACTTGTAAAATCTGGAAAGAATCTGTTAAAAGGTTTAGGGTTTGTTGATCTGTTCTTCCGTCAGCAGGTAAGGACGATAGCTCTAAACGCAATGATTTAAGTTTATGAAATTCGATAAGTGGTTCTTTTTTAACAAAATTTTATTTTTATTTCAACTTTTTATTTTAATCGTTTAATAAAAAACTAATCTAAAACACAAATTGGATTTCTATTGACCGCATTGTAGGATTAAATCTCCAAAAAGTAATCAAAATCACCAGGGATGTCAATACTGATTCAGTAAAATTGCTAAATTCCTTGATCCATAATTCATCAGTACTGTTCCTCTCTGCTATGGAAGGCATTCACGACTTGACCTAAGGTCAAATGTGTGGAAATATTAGCTTTATTAGAGAATATCCGAGAAACTCTTGGAGCGAACCACCACTTTTTGATTTTAATACATCAACCCACACTATTTCAATGTTTTATTCATCGTCTTTTAACTATGCGTCTTATTTGCATGACATTGTAGGAATTTGGCACATTCCCTTAGGGTGATAGATTATAATTGCAAAAATTTATTTTAATGTCTCCTAGTGTTTACATGTACGAGCAAATAAGATAGAAAATCTGAGAAAATATTGCATAAGCATGGATGAAGATTCGACTAAAAATCTTTGACAAATATTATTTAACTCATATTGTAAAAGGAATTTATTTTGCTATATAATGATTCAAACAAAAACAAAAAATTCAATACTTTTTAAATTTATCAGAAATATGACATTCTAAAAGGGCTCAGAATTTTTGTTTCATTTGTTGTGATGTTTTTTTTTGTGACACAAAAAATATTGAATTATTCGGAATCATATTTGTTTCGAATTATTTCGAATCTATATTGAAATGATCCTAAATGGATTTTTGTTTCACGTTGTGTGTATAAACTGGCTTCTACCTCACAAAAAATGGAAGAATATATTATATTTATATATAATTATTAATTAGGAATTTGCTTGAAAAAAATGAGATTTTTGTAAATGATGTTTTACTTATTTTATTATATGTTAGAAATGTCAGTCTTGACCGAAGATTGTTATATTTTACTATTTTTACAAATTAATTATCTGTTATTTGATTTAATTTAATTTAAGTATTACTTCATTCGTTTGGCCTCATCTGATTATAAATTTGAAAAAAAAAATTAGAAGTTTCCACAGTAATTTTAATAATAAACTAAATATTAAGAAACGGGAAAATATAAAATTGAAAATAATATGCTTTTGATTACAGTAAAAATGAAGTTCATTTTACGAAATAATTTTATTTATTAAATTATTATCATATTTGTGAGAAAAAATTGTTATCTGCTTATTTATTTAAAACAAATACATATTTATTTAAAAGTTGTTGGGAATATCTATCGCCAGATGGCGATCGAATCTAGCGAAGCCACACTCAAAATTTGCATACTGCGAAGTTTGAAAATAAGAAAAATTTGCTCATATCGTTATTTAATATAATACTCACATTATTATATATTTATATATATATATATATATATATATATATATATATATATATATAAAAGCTGTAATAAGCGATATGTCATGCCCAAAGGAAAAGGGAAATTTAATAAATTATAACCTTCATAAAAACAAGTAATTTCTTCCTTATTTTAAAGTTTTATTCATTTTCATTGATGTAAAAAGCAAATGCGATTTTAGCAAATGCGCTCAATCATATGAAATATGTATGCAAGCTTATGTATATGAGAATATATCTATTCGCGTATGCGAGTGGCTTGTCCTTCCTTTTTATGTGGTGATCACGTGATTGTATTCACATGACTTATCGGTGAGATGCCTTAAAGCGTGTAATCTTATATGTCTTACGGTTTGATGTCCTCCGGTCCCGTCTATGAAATTCGATATTGATGGCGCATTTGATTTGTGTCACGAACGCGAATCAATTCCATTGCTCAGTCTTTAGGAAATACTCGAATACTTGTATTTTGAAACTTAATTTCCATTTTCCAACAATGTTGTGGGGTGAACATGTTGAGATTTTGTTGTTTATAATCAACTTTATTTTATTATTTCCGAAATTTCTCGATAGCTCCTCTGACGAAGTACTAACTGCAATTTTTAACGACCCCTTTTCGCTTGAAGTCCACTTTTTTCTTGCGTCCTTTCTTTTTTCACCCCCCCCCCATCCCCTAAAATCTTTGCTTCTTTTTTTATATTTCCACCTTCGGATCCACTTTCTTTGTCCTTCTGTGGGTCGAATACGGAATCGAAGGCAACAGAAAAAAAAAATCCCCATTCAAACGGAGAGAGTAAAAACTGGACGGAAGTCGCACAGTGGTCAGCTGGCCTATATTTTGGTCAAAGAGACGCCTGTTTAGAGAATCGTCCTGCACAACAATCGCAACTTTTTCAGCCTCTTCCCCTTTCTATTTCAATTCCAGAGCAGCTGCTCCATTCAGTAAATCAAAGCATCTATTCCCCTTTTTTTACGAGGGCTTTTCATTGATTTACATCCCAGCCATTCTGACAAATTTAAAGCGAGCAAATGTTTGACCGGACACCTTGATCCCCGAAGTACACATTTTCCGAGAGGGGGAATTCAAGGCCCTAGATTGCTGTGCACCCCTCAAGGGCTTCGGATTTTTGAATCGAATGTCCGTGGGTATTTTTTTTTTCTTTTAATTTCTTAGTAGAGTAAATTCGATTTTTAAATTTGGACGAATTTCTGCATTTAAACCTCCCTGATTTCAAAAGGAACTGCTTTTGGCATTATTTTCGCTCGTTTGTTTGTGACAAAAACAATATAAAAATTTTTGAACTAAATAGGGGGAATTTGGAGAATATAGAATCTGGAACGAAAAGAGTTTGCATCGAATTTGTAGAATTCTTTAAAATTTGGAATAAAATCCATTCTGAGAAAATCTGTCTGTCTGGCTGTTCGATCGTAAATTAACACAATAACGGTAAAACGAAGACAGCTAGATTGATAAAATTCGATATACAGACCTAACATCATTTATAACTCAATCAATTATCAATTTTGAGCCCAATTCTAAAGAGCTGAACGCAGTGGCGGATTTGGAGTTTCAGAGGCCCGAGGCGCTATACAATTCGAGGCCTCCCTCTCCTCCAGTAATATTTATAATATGCACTCTTTATATATATATATATTTCCCTCTTCTAAGCCCTATATCTGATTTTGTTGTGTATGTTAAAAAGCGGGTGGGCGTCTAGACCTAGGTACATAATAGTAAAAATTAAAATTAATTTCTCCATACTTCTTGGCAGTACTTAAAAGAATGAAGAAGTTCAGGGTGTGTTAAGTACGTTCTTAAAAATGTATGCGCTATTTTGTATCATAGTTACGTAATATTTTTCTGAGACACACGCCTAAAACTTCATTATACACTAAATCAATTACTATAGAATGGAGCTGTTTTTCTTTTTTGCTAATAAAAATTTTGGTTTTGTTTTAAAACGTTAACAAAGTTGAAAATTTCAATCAATTTACGTGTTTTCGACTTTTTAAACAGTCATTTTTTATTTCCTTTAAATTAAACTGTTCTGATAAACAAATAATGCCTTTATGCAAAAACTTTAAAAAAAAACTAGTGAATTAATTTGCATCTTATTAGTAATCCCTAAAAGTTTGGAGCTTTTAGGTATGTAAATCATTCGTAAGTAAAGTACAAATTTTTTCACATTTTTTTAAAAAAATTTATGAACAGCCTTAATTATAAAAACTGAAACTAGTGGTTACGAAGATAACTAAATATCAGCAGATAAAATTGTTTTTAAAAAACGAATAACCGAATATAAAAAAATGTATTTTTTTTGGAAATTTAGTGATCGTCTAATGTCATTTATTCTTTTTATATTCTGAGATTGATTTTCAATAATATTATTAAGCATATTCCATCGTCGAGTAGATATCGAGAAATATACAATTAAATTCTGAATGAAATCAAAATAATTTAATGCGTCAGAACATGATTTTGATGCACAATTTCCTATTAAATTTAACGTAAGGCTTGCGCATTGCCCAAAGACGTCTGTATTTATGTGCTGTTTTAATCTTGTTTGCAGTCCACTGTATTTCCCTGCCTTATTTACAGCATTATCGTAGGTTTGGTCCCCATAATTTTGAATATTTATAGACTAATCTTTTAAAAATTCAAGAATTATTTTTTCTAAATATTCAGAATTAAGGTTTTGAATAGTAATAAAACCGAAAAAAGCTCTATTATGTCTCCATTTATAATAACAAATTTCAAAATAAAGTAAGTCGATCTACGTGGGATATATCCGGAGTAAAATCCACAATTATCGAATAGTAAATTGCTTTTTGAAGTTCGGCTATTAGATGTTTCTTAACTTCATCGCCCATTAAATTTTAGGAATTCGTCTCATATCATATGAGATAAATAATCGACATTTCCTCTCCCTGTATTGATAAATTTTTCAAATGCAATTTCAAAAAGCTATCAAATTCTGCCAAATAATCAATGCAACTCAAGGAATTTCCTCTTTCGATTTGAAGTTGTACCTTCTCTGTGGTCACGAATGTTATCCCAAACTAGCCAACAATTTTACAGTGGCAATGACATGCTGTAAAACAGCTCGCCAATACTTTTGTTCCGTGTCAACCTGCTGTTCTAAATGAATATTTATACGTCCAGAAATAGACAAGAGTTTTTGTAAAGTCATCATAGATTTGATATGGATCTGTGAAGCTTCGTGGCCACTGAAGTCTCTTACTAGATTTTTCCAATCCCTAAATCTTGTTGAAAATTTCGTGTGCGTATTATAAAACATTTTGCAAATTTAACAAATGTTTGCATTACTTCTTGCTGAATACACTAACCATTGGCAAAATTCTTTTGAGACAATTGCTTTTTTACAGTGAAAATTCGATTCAGAAACATTTCTATAATAGGTTCGATTTCTGTTTCTGCATTTTACTTTAAAAGATTGTAATATTCTCAATATTAGAAGGCTTATTTATCAAATAGTGTGCAATCATTTCATCTGATAAGTTTGGTGGCCACAATGCAATGTCACTGAAAGACAAACACTCGTCTTTATGTTTACCGCAGTCAGAATCAGCTGATATTTTATTTTGCTGTTTAAAATTACAAGTTGCCGATTCTTCTCAGTTCGCTCATTATTTTCTTCGAATTCGCATTCTGCTTCGACTGGCTCTTCCGTTTTTTTTAGTTCACGTTCTTTTTTAGTCTTCTCATCGGTCTTTTCAGGTTTGCATTCTGTTTCAACTTGCTCGTCAATTTTTTCTGCGAATTTTTTTTAACGCGTCAGCTTTCACAACGGTTTTGTCTTGTGTGCGTTCTGTTTCACTCCGACCATCGGTATCTTGAAACTCATATTCTCTTTCAATTCGCTCGTTAATTTCTTCGAATTCGCATTTTGCTTCAGTTCACTCTTCGGCTTTTTCTTGTGCATATTCTGTTTTAGTTTGTTCGTCTGGCTTTTTAGGGGTGCATTCTATTTCATTTCGCTCACCAATTTCTTCAAATTCATTTTCAACTCCAGCTTGCCCAGAGATTTTTTCTTGTGCACATTTCGTTTCAGTGTGCTCATTGGTTTTTTTTTTTTCAAATTCACATTCTATTTCAATAAGCCCATTAATTTGTTTGAATCATAATCTACTTCAGATTGCTCAACGTTTTTTTCATGTGTATATTCAATTTCAATTTGCTCATTGGTTGTACACTTACTGTATCTGGTTGCTGAAACTGCTCTTTTTAGCACATTTTCTATTTTAGCTCGGTTTTCAAACGTTATAATAAATTTATTGAGTGAATTTTTATGTCGTTCTGCATATTAACTTTTTTGTGGGCTTTTTTGCGATTTGAAGATCCCGATTCAAACTTTCTTTTCTGTGGCATGGCTAAAACATTTTTTTAAAAATTAGTGTCATAAAAATTATTAACTGGACTTTTTTCCGAATTGTCATCCCCCCCCCCTAGTTAAGAGGAGAAAGTAACCAGTTTATTTTATCTTTTTGAGCAGCGCCAAGACTAACGATACGTATTGTAAATCAGCAATCTTTTTAACCTTTAAATGTGCCAAAAAATATAAAGTTACGATTGAAATATTTTCAAAAGTATGAAAATAGAAACGAAAATTTATTAAAAATTATATTCTTACCAATATTTACATTGATAAAGGTCAAACACAGAAATGAATTCCTTTCCGCAACACAAATCAAAGTCAATATTTTTAAAACTTGAAACGCTAAGTCAATACCAATAGTGTGTTTAGGGGAAAATAATGTCTTAGAGCAAAGATCTTCTAACCAAGATCTCTAACTAAAATGCGTCCTATGTCCTATTTCAGAGACACGTTCATTGCCTTGAGACCTTGACAGCCATTCGTGTATGTCATAGGGTCCGAGCGTGCAGGAGGATATATGGCATTTCTCTCTTTAGTATCGGACAAGATAAAAGATGTCGTAAAATTCCCTCCTCCCCTGTTGGATGACTTTCGACTCTCTCATTCTCAGAATAGTTGATTCTTCAAGGGTACTGATATTGCATGATTCTTGATTGATATGCATGAAGAATTGGGAGTGGGATAGTAAAGTGCAAAAATGATAGGTTTTATTGAAATTGTCCTGTTTTTTCAAAATTTAATATATATAATAATAATTATTATTATTTTAGAAATAAATTTTGAGGCCCCTTAATTTATGAGGCCCGAGGCGCGAGCCTCATGCGCCTGTTCGGAAATCCGCCTCTGGCTGAACGTCTGTCGGTCTGTGCTTTCAGAAAAATACCATCGCGATAGCTCATGAACGCAACGACTTAAATATCCCAAATTTAATAAGTGATTGTGTAACTGCAACTGTAGTTCAGCGTCAAATATGTTTTTAGTTGAATTGAAGAAAGGCTACTAAAACGCATATTCTATTTTTGGATACTATTTACCACATGACATAGATTAATCGCCAAAAAACTTCCCGGGGACCAATCGATAAGTTGAGTAAAAATACTAAATGAACACTTAAAGTTAGTATTGTTACTATTGTTGGTGAGACCGTTTTGAGAAGGCTGCTCCCAGCGTCACATTTTTTTCTCGCAAGGGCCCGACTTGAATTTATTTAAAAAAAAAGTCACATCCCTAAATCTAAGTTCATAGACTAGTTTATGTTTCATAGTTTAGCTTACATTAATTCAAGGTAGTGTAAGCTAAAATAAGTTTGTATACTGATTGATAGATAGGTAGACATATAATTCTAGGTTGCATCTTTTAAGTCATGAAAAACGGGGATTCATCAATTGGATATTATCATTTGCTTTCATTCAAAAATTCTTGCATTTATAAAGTTTATTTATTTTGTGTTAATTATCGTAATAGAGCGCTCATCCTCTTCCGAACAAAATCCTTTTTAGTCTTATCGAGCGATCCCCTTTCGCCCAGATCTGTGATCATAGTCCATCCGCTCCTAATGGACAGTTTCGCCAAGTCTCTTCCAAAAACCAGCGGTGGTTTGAAACCTTTCTAAAAAGTGCATCAAAATCGAGTATTTTTTGCAGGGTATTTTACCATCATCCTTCTGTTTCATTTACCTCCACATATGTGTGCGTGAAGTTATCGAAATTAATTTTCAGCGTAGAGAGAGAGCGCGTGAATGTCTTAACTGAAGGAGAAAGACCTTAAAAGAAAGGGAAATGGTAATAAATGCTTTGGTATCTCCTCAAAGATTGATTTTCAATTCAACGGCCATAATTCATTCATGACTAATTAATTCCAATTGATCAAAATATCGATAATTTTTGGAAAACCATTCAAAATCACAAAATAGTGTTTACCGTTTCCCTCACTGCGATATAATGACGAGTGTCGTTAAATCTTAATTTATACACTTTCGTCTACTGCAATTGTTGCAATTTCTTGTAATTTACCCTAACTTAAAGTATATCTCAGAATATATTTTATTCTTCTTAATATTGAAAAATATCGCGCACTTAAAACTTTTCTAAGATGAAGTAGCAAATTATTCACTGTTTTCTACTGTCTACAAATGTCTTGTGATATTTTTAAATGAAAAAAAGAAGAAGAAGAAGAAAACACACACACACAATTTATTTGAAATTTTTTAAAAATTTCCGTGTATTTTTTTCCTGTGTTACTACAGCTCATTCTCATGTACGAAATATAAAAGAATTCTAATAGTCAGAAACTTCGAAATCGACGAATATCCAAGTTTCAGATCACCCCAATCCCAAAAAACACAATTTCGGCCTCTTGAGTGTCTGTGAGCACGATGACTTAAAAAGGTTTTAAGCAATTTATGGAATTAGGACCAGATTTGTAGATTTCTTTGAAATTTTGAGTAAAACCGTCTTAAAAAAGTCTATGTCTGACCATTCAAATACAATAGCTACAAAATGCAAAACGATTAAATTTGGTATGCATTAATCTAAAATGCAGACGCTTAAAAAAATGTTAAGCACATCCGTCAAATTGTTGACCGTCTATCGGCCTGTATTTTCGCATTCACGGAAACACCATAACTGATTGATTTTAATCCATGAAATGCGGCGTGTTATCTTCTGACTGAATGTAGTTTCGCGTTAAATTTTTGTGACATCAGATGTCAAAAGAAAATCTCCCAAGAGGCACTTTTCTCTGTAGATTCAGTAAATTACCAGACTAACGCCAAAGAGATAGATAACTATAGTTTTCTAAAGCCATGCAAGATAATCTGGCCTTTATCCAAGGTTCCCAGTTTTATACAGAGGAAGTGGGTCAAGATCCTTGTTGAAGATTGGGAAAGAAAGTTTCGAAGACACCAGTCCCAATATATAAATTAGGAATCACGATCCCAAATGTGACTGTCCAGAAAAATATTGAGGTAACAGAAATTTTAAAAAAAGTTTATA
>JAOUZG010013036.1:1231168-1244160 GCA_026289955.1 Argiope argentata
ATATATATATATATATATATATATATATATATATATATATTACCTGCCTTTACCAGCATTGCATTATAATTACGAATACCTCTTTGAAAGCAGATATGCTTTTAAAAGGTTGTCCTGCTTTTACAAGTATTGCTTTTTCAAACTGGTTTTAACTTCTTAAAGACTTAAATTGATTAAGACAAATATTGACTTAAAAATAATAAAGTTCTCACGTGATAATTTGAAATTTGTGATTGTAGATTTCAATTTTCTTTTCTTTATTTATTTTACTTAATATTTACAACGGAAACGAAGAATGGTTGACCGTATGCAGGGTGTTGCTGATCCTCAATCGCAACACTCAACTTTAAACGCAGAAAATTCCCGCGTAATAATTTGAAATCTGTGATAGAAGGCTTCAATTTCTAAATTATTCAGTTATAGAATTTTTAAAAACTAACTCTATTCTGTAACACTCTCAGTCATCGATAAATCACTTGGATTTCTGAAAATATAATTAATGATCACTCATTTGTTAAGTAATTTTGCAGCACATTTACTGCATTCTATTTGATTTACTTGTCATTAGGCTTCGTTTAAACTGTTATAACTGCATTATATTTTGCTATTTGCTTTATTTCAATATCAAATGTGTTGCACGCACTTGGCTGCAAGCTTCGCATGATTTTTTTTTAATTTTTTGTTAGGGTTAAAAATTTTTTTACTGGATTTGTGTGGTAAAGAGTTCGCGAAACAGTGCAGCCAAAGACGGCTGGAACAGAAATGCGCTCTTTGTTCATCAAGAGAAGGGATTGTCTCCAGTTTAAAGGAGATAATTTTTTCTCCAATGTTTTGAGTTTTAGTATAAATTGCGTCATTAAAATGATCTTCCCTGTAATCAATGCAATTAGTTTGGTCTTTTTGAGTTATTTTTAGAAGCAAATTATGATAAATAAGCGATGTAAATTTTTCCCGATTGAAATCCACCACAGCCGAAGATTCTATATTGATTTTAGGAAAACTTCTGAATAAATTTTACTTTACATTAATTTTATTGTATTACTGGATAGTAAGTCATATCAGTGACTCTCCGACCACCCTAAGGCACGCGGATAAAGAAAACTGAATAACTGGATCGCCAAGAACGGTGGGAGCTATGGTTGAGTCCTAACGGCCATCACCGGTCACGGTACAACCCCTCCCAAAGGAAGTACGTTCCGCCATCGATGGGAAGAGCCAGATTCCCCGCCTGTTTGTGTACCCTCCAGGATGGCGAGATCCGAAAACCATACCGGAAGCATCTCATTCTGTTTTCGAGATGTCCACCCTGGCGTGGCGAGTGGGGAAGGTATTGGACAGTAATGATGATTTAAAACTAATTTTCTATTTTGGCCTCTTCACTTGCAGTGATATTTGTCTCGTATACGGAATTATTGAATTTTTAATCTGCCACTAATTGAAAATATTAAGTAATATTCTGTGCAAAAATCATTTATAAAGAGTTCCTGAAATGTTGAAACGTCTTTATTACTAAGGTAATTAAAATAACAAAAACAAATAGACGCGTAATCCAAACTGGAATTTGAATAAATTCATATGTCAAAGTGTTAATTTTAGTTATGCATAAATACATTAATTTGGTAAGCTATGCATGTTTATGGGGTGTCTTCAAATCAGTTCTTGCAGTGTTTGCTTCTTTCCTTTTGATGCATAAATTATTTTTGCCTCTCCTATAACCAAAGGGTAACATGTCGTCAACGTTGACACCTGCTACAAACGGATTCGTTCTGCAGTGACGTGCCCCACTCTGCGAAGAAAAAATTCACCCCTTCTGTTGCCACCCGAAGCTCCAATATCCTTTGTGTCCTCTTTTAGCTCCATCTTATTTGCACTGGCGTAACAAATTAAAGCAGCCGTTGTCCGCCGACATATTGGTCTTCAAGAGGGAGACGCTTCCGTTTCACTTGTCCTCATCTGCAATTCAGCCGGCGGCTTGTTTCGGGGAAGATGGAATACTTACAGACCTAATAACTGAGAAACTGTCGCTGAGCAGGATTCCACCTTGAATCCAGATGGGATGGGCCTTAAGTTAATTCACTCGAAAATTGCACTGCACTTATATTATTCTTGCAATTTAAATGCTGAACATCCGGTATGATAATCAATAGTTGTAAATAACCGATAAAATATATGTATGGAGTACAGCTGTATCATCTTTGTTGAATCATAGAACAATGGAAGTAAATATTTGGCAGAGTTACTTATTTTTACTTTTCCTTGAAAGAAGCATAGCGAAAGTATTGTAATCTCCCAAAAAATTGAAGACCGTCTATCGATGTCTATCGGTCCGTCTGTCTATCGGTGATAAGGATAACTCAAAAATGCATTGAGATAGACAGATGAAACTTGGTTTGTGTTCTTTCCACCAAATGTGTAGATTTCTAATCAGTTAAAATCCATCCAAAGAAATTCTGGATGTTCGAATATCCACTAACAAGGTTTTTACCAAGCGAAGAGAGCTAGTTGAATAATTCGCACACAGATTTAACGTCACATACAATAAGGGGTTGACCATCTGTAGGTCCAGAAAAATGTTCTTTATTTCTCCCAAATTCCGTTCAGAAGAAATGTTTCTATTTGGTGGATCAGATATTAGCTAACACGATAATTATAAAACAAAGGGAGATCTATGGATATAATTCAACGCATGAATTTAACATCTATAGTGTCCAATTTTTGTGGCAAACACAGCAAGATGTTAACTGTCTGTCGGTCTGCATTTTTAGAAATACGTACAGTCGATAACTCAGAAGCGATAACTTAAATATACCACACTTGGTGATGTGATTTTGTGACTGTCAGAGTAGCTCTGTATTAAATTTTGTTTCTAATTGTCGAGGGCAAACATCTATAGCATAAATTCACTTTTTGGATGCTATTCTTTAATTGTCACAGAATATCCAGTACAAATGTGAATTTGCGTTAAAGGTGAACACATCGCAACGGTAGAATGCCACTGCCTTGCGAGGTGTTCTGGGCTGCCACGCCACTATTGGGGATGACGCGAGAAAGTTTTGGAGAGATCGATTGGTTTGATTAGTGGTGTTTTTTCATTTTGTTGGATTAGGGCATGTCGTATTCTTCAATTCACAACTAAACGGTGATAAAATAATGGATGAACAAATTAATGAGAATATACTTATTTATGAAACAAGTACAAAAATTTTTTGGAGAAATGGTGGTAATTAATTTGTCATATATTAATTGTTTTACAACGATTAATTTTTTCCTTTTTTTCAACTATAAACTAATAAAACCTTTTTAACTAAACTATATAAACCTAACCAGATGCAAAAACAAAGTACGATTAAATCCGTAATAAATTCTATGAGTATACAATTCTTTGTTTTGTCTACTAAAATACTTAAGTAATTGTAAAGATATTTTACGACTATTGTTATTGATCTTTGCCTTTTGTTAACACCCTAATTTCCATTAAAATGGAACGATTTTTACACATTTTATGACGTTTGATTCACTATGTTTTCATTGTTCACTCATTTGTTAATAAAATCTCAATAGTTTTATTAATTATGGAATCGGTTTCTAAAAAATATTTAATTCTAAAATAAAAACAAATAACCTTTCAAAAATCTTTAAATTTTAAGACTCGCTTGCGCATTTCTGTTGCAAAGTGAATATTTTTGTCTCGCATTCTGTATTGCTATACGTATGTAAAGTTGACTTCGGATGGGGATGAATTATTTATAAAAACAAATATAAAAAAAGAATGTTTAAAAAATGATAACTTTATTATGCTACAATTTATCAGGTCAGAGATTCGAAATGTTTTCTTTATCTTATTATTTATTGTTACTATTTAAACCCCTAATGGTTAATCTCCGGCACAATTTTCGATGATGCGTAAAGTTTATTATTGACAAATGTTCGCCTTTGTCTCCATAGGAATTCATATTGACTATAAGAACTATTTTGACAGGATGTCAAATTAAGCAAAGACCGCTGGATGCCCGTTCCTATTCACTCCTGCGATAAAACGGAAATTCAGAATCCAAGAAAAATTTCCAGCAGAGAGAACCCAATTGATATAATTGACTAGCAGAAGAAATGACCCATTTGACATGAGAATTCGAAGTATAATGGCAAAGATTGTCATGGAAAGTCAAATGTTCGACGGCTGTAATTGATTTCACTTCCTGTTATTATTTAAGGCCCTGCTGATGACTTTTTGTCAAAATTCGGGGAAAATTCCCCGATAAGGTGTGTTAGTGGAGAAGACACACATTTGTTCCCTTGAGAAATTCAAAGGCTGATTACCTTGATGGAAGATCAAATCCTTAGTAAAGAAGATAATTTTTTTCACATTTGGCGAGCAGGCACGGGGAAAATATCTGATAAGCTTAATTAATATATCAAACGAAGGATGTGAATTCGTGGGAACTTTGAAAACGGATGACATTGTTTCACAGGAAATATCCAATATTTCTCGCGAGTTTCACGCCATTTGTACTGTATTCGAAATCAGTGGTACCTAGTTCTAACGGCAGGGAATGATTAGAGGCGTAAGGAACATTTTAAGACCCAGTGTGAAGAATGCTTTACATGTCTTCTAGTTAACTGAAGACCGTCTTTCATGTTTGGGCGATTAACCATTTTGCCCAAACATGAATACCATTTTGCATACAGTGGTGAGTTTAACCCTTTAATCAATGACTGAATGTTTTTAATAGTTAATCTGAAATTGAATGAAAGTATTAAGTATTTAAAATGCAAACATCGTTCAGAAATGCCACAACATCTTATATGTCCATATATTGCGGTAGAAAGTGAAATATGAATATCTCAAATAGCTGAGGCTTCTAGTTAGGAATTTGAGTAAATGCTATTAGAGCATGCCATTTTTCAATCAGTAGGCAAGCGAGTGGGTGGGATATTATTCAGCAGTCAGCAATTTACCCTGCCTTCTCATGTACGAAATATTAAATATTGGAATCGTCAAAAAATTCGAATTCAGTATGAATCTCTCTACTTTAGACCTCTCTGAGTTCTAAAAACATAATTTTCGAAAATGTATGTGACAAAAGAAACCCGAGAAAGTTATGACATTCACGAATGAAATTTAGACTATACACCAAATTTGTAAATTGCTATTAAATTTTCAGCAAAATCTATTCAAATGAAGTCTGCTTATCCTACTAATCGAATAAAAATTAACAAGGTAAATACAAAACAAAGAGAAATGAGATACAGAGATACCTATAAAATGGATTAAAACTCAGATTGAATATCTGTAGCGTAAACACCTATGAAATTTTAAGCCAAATCCAACTACGAGACAGATTGACAACTGACCGGCTGTCGATCTGTACTTTCAGAAGCATGTAGATGCGGTAACTCAAAAATGCTATGACTAAAATATATCAATCTTAATATGTAATTTTTTAAATTTATTTATATATATATATGTTTTTTAAATTTTATATATTTATTTATTTTTATTTTGAAATAATTGTTTTGTGTCAAATTCTGGTTTCAATCGGTTGGGGGGGGGACCCGTTTAAAGTACAAATTCGTCTTTACGAGGCAGTACACAAGGACCTCTTCAGCTGGTTTTGTTTGGTATGACCTGTTGGGTCGATGAACACTACAAAATATGCATCCAACAGAGGAAGTTCAATAGTGAGATTTTTCTTTGTAAGAACAGTTTTAAACATAATTGCTCTTTAGGAATTTTCATGTTTCTTTGATTTGCTAAATAATTATTCTGTTTTTTTTTAAGCTATACAGGCAGGACCAAGTTATTACAACAGGAAAAGTAGTTAAATATTCAAAAACCCTTTAACTATAAGGGATTTGCGATGCCACCATAATTCCTAGATTATCTAATTTTATAATTACATTTGATTTATAAAGGTCTTACGCTTACATGACTTCAAACTGAAATCAAGCATCGATTAAGGGAACTGGCAACATTTTTACCCACAAAAAGAGGCCTTTTCAAGTTTAGTTTAATAAAATAGAAAAAAATTCAATTATTGGAGAAATGCAAAATTTTTACACGCTCGAAAAGTCTGAAGCTGCTACGTCATCCTTTAACAATGAATTGAACAGGAATATTTACGTTATAATCTTTTGCCTTTTAATTTTCCTTTCTTCTTTACTTTTTCGAGACGCATAGAATCATTTTGTTCATCACAATAGTAGGAAATTTTATGCAACAATATTTATAAACGCTATGCATCAGCTACATATTTTTTTCAGCTGTTAATCTTCCGATGCTATTCATCACGCAAAATATCATATATTTTTAATTTCCTCAAGTCACGACAGGACATTCATTATTGTCTCGAAAATTTTATTAATGGCATATTTAAATGAAAATATTTTCGTCGTAATTATTGAGCCTATACTCATATATTATGCTAATTGTGGGGTGTGTTTTTACTCAATTATTTCTTCTAAATTTGAAAACTATCGCATCATATTCGATTTGCCATACTTTAAAAAACAAATACTTTTTTTTCTTAATTAACCCTTTAACGGGCACAGGCTGTTTTATTTCTGAATTTTGGCTTTACATTATATTTGGAAAAAAGAATATCATTTATAATCAAAAAAAGTATTTTTGTTAAAATTTAGTTGTTGGGGCTGTAGTTATAACAGGGGTGGAAACACACATTTTCCATTTTCCAAAACATCAATGACATTTTACTGACTTATTCAATAGAAAAATATGAAATATAAACAATTTCACAAGTAAATGTGATTTTTGTAAAAATATTTATTATTAGTTATTTCAAAATTTAAAATGTATTAATTACACATGAAATAAGTGGTAGAAAAACGAAATACAATGTAAATTACCTAATGCATTATTTTAAATTATTATGGTGAAACAACACAACTAGAAGCTGAACACAAAGTAACATTACATGTTAATCATGGCACTTTTGTCCATTTCTCGTTAGTTTTGGAGCTGCAATATTTGCAAAATATTTTAAGGCGGTGGTAAGATATTTACCACAGCCTTAAAAAGGGTTAAAATAAATCATTCGCTCTATATGTTTTAATTTTTCTGATAGATATTAAATTTCACTTTTGAATATATCCCCTTTATTTATAACTGAAATTTCGACAATTTTCATCGCCAAGAACCTCCCAACTCCCTTAACCACTTCGCATACATTGACGTGTCTAACACGCGCATCGAATGGCTGAATTTTTAGTTTCAAGTCTGCAATTAAGTCACAGAATGAAGTATTTAAATACGAAAAAATCAATATGAAACGATTTGCTATCCCAAATGCTCCATATATTATTTAAAAAAATCAAATTAACAATAAATTACCAAAATAGGAAGAGTTATCTAATTAGAAAGTTAAATAAATCCGTATGTCAAGTGGTTAATAAACTTTAGAACCTTTTTCTTACGATTTTATTTTCTGTTTTTAAAGTCACTGATAGATCACAATGCTTTTGTTATTTATTTATTTGTTTTAAGTTGATTGATGGAGTCACTAATCAGCATTTTCAATAACTTTGGCTCTATAGTTGTAATTTCTTTTCCCCGTTTTGTTTCAAACATAAATTGAAATAGATTTTTTTTAAAAAAATTATACGCTTTTCTCTGAAACTATTTTCTCTGAATATCTCTCGCAGGCATGAGCCATTAAATATTTTATTTCAGTTTGTCGTAAGATCTGTTTCATAAAAATTGCTTTCAGATGAGTTAACGTTAAGACTTTCTCGAAATTAATGTAATTGTTAACTTTCATTTAACATTTAGTATTTATTTTTTATTTCGAAATCCGTGTTTATAATCCAAATGTTCTTTTTCACATTTTTTCGTATGTGTGTGTGAGATTTAGTGAATTTTGTGTACTGTGAAATGAATCGGAAATGTCTGTAGATCTCTTCGTTTCACCATTTGGTTTGAAAATTGAAACAGATTGACATTTTTGTGTCAAGTCTACAAACCGAATTTTATTAATGAGTCATTCGCTTAAATGTGGAGATTCTCCGAAACCTTTATACTTTTATTTTTGCTTATAAGAAAGAAGAAGAAGAAAAAAAAAAGAATCATTAAGGTTTATGACAGGTAATGTGATTTTTCATATGATGCGCTTGTTAATCGAAAGTAAAAGTCAATAATCATTCATTTGACACACATGCTAATACTTATGTATTTAAATATCGTGAGATCCTTTTACGACGGCTATAATACTTTTATTTAGTGTATAAAAGAAAGCGAATGTTTTGCTTTAAAAATTTAACGCTGTTTCTGAGATAGAACCATATTTTCACTCATACACCATGCGTTCACTCATACGTCGCAGGGGGTGTCAGTAAATTCCCCAGCGACGCTACTTCGACAAGTTTCCAATCATTAATCCCTACCCTAAGGTCAGCTGGTCAATCATTTTACCGAACGGAAATGAGACGCTAGCAATCCATCTCCATTCGACTCTTAAAATTGATTTACTGAAGTGACCTTGCGGGAGCTCGAGGACTTCACGGCAATGATTTGTAAAGACTGTCGATTATTTAACAGCTCGAACAGAATTTTTAAATTCGGCTTTCAGTGTTAGAGGGAATTACTTGTAACCACTTTTCTCTAACTAACTTTTAAAAGATGACACTCAAAACACGGGTAGACAGAGCTTTCAACTAAAATTCTAATAAATAAGTTATGACGGAACGATAATTTTAAGTTTTTTAGTTATTAAAGGTCAGGTTATGTCGAATGCGCTTATTCAGTCCCATTGAATAAACCGATCCAGTTTGGAATTTTAACACTTAATCTCCGATTGAAGAACTGTCCCTGATTTCTGCTTATAAGCAAATCTCACATTTTAAAATTATCATATGAGTTTAATTTTTAAAAATCTTTGATAAGATTATTTTAAATAACATTATAAAAGCAATTTCACTCTAAGTAATTTCACTTAATGATATGACCTTTCAGCTTTTAAATTAATACTGAGTGATAAAAGGTCTTTTATAATTGATACTGACAATTTATACTTTGGAGAGCAAATTAAATTGATTTCTCTTCATTTATAGTCAAAATTAATTAGTGTGATTAATTGTTCAATATTACGCAAAGTGCACACTTAATTATAAGTTACTACTTTTTTCACTTATTTCGGCTGACATATTTTATGAAATATTTAATTATCGCATTTAACCCTTTTCATTCGGAAAAGTAATTCATTGCAAAATTACTCAGCTAACACAATGGCTCGTTTTTTGTTCCGAAAAATAAATATACATTATTGTTTTAAGCTGAATGTCCTCGAACAGTTAGTTTACATATTTTTAATCAAAATTGAAAAATAAATAAATAAAACTTCAAAATGATGCACCGTCTTGAATGGCGACCGTGAGTTACCTCTTGTAATGCAAAGTGGTAATAAGGTGAAGCTGTGCATCCAATACATCAGTGTGGTGTATTTCATTGGAAGATTGGTTTTTGCCATTTTAATCATTCATCACATAGCAGCAAATCACTTAAGCTTTTTTTTAATAGAAAATCAGCATCTCACGGAGCTAGGTATGAAGTAATATTAAAAGTCCATGTTGTCTCATTTTTTACTCTACTAATTAACACATTACTTGGGATTTTTATTTTCTACTTTATGGTATCCGAAGTATGTAGTAAGTACTATAATCATCAAAACATTCGAGCTTGAGATTTTGAAGCATCTCCACATGTTAGCACTCCCCGAGTTCGAAAATACACAATGTTATGTCGATAAAGATACTCAAAAACGCTTTCCGATTGACGGATGAAATGTGATTTGTAGTCTTTAAACCAAATTTGTGGATTTCTATTAAATTTCGAGCGAAATCTGTTCAGTGGAAGTCTTTGTCCGGCTATTCGAGTATAAATTAATGCGAGACCACCAAATGAAGAAGGTGGATAAAATTCAGCGCACATATTTAATATCTATAAGGCAGACATTTACCAAATTTTGAGTCACGTTTAAGTAGGCTTGACCTGGTTTCGATCTATCGATTCGTATTTTCAGAAACATGCAAACGTGACAAATCAGAAACGCAATGACTGAGGTACATCCATTTTATGTATGATTTTCTGTCTGCAATTGTGTCTCTTTTCGTCAAGTTTCAGTTTCTATCGGTTGGAATAAACACCAACCAAACTCACTTTTATTAGAAAATTTGTCAGAATGTTTAATGGAGACATTTTCCACTGTTAAAAAAATTACTCCTTAGAATAAACTAAGACTTTCTGAATGTAATTTCTACGTACGCATTCTTATTATGTTAATTTTGCTAATCGGAATGCCCCTAAGTGAGCGGCGTGTCGACGATGTAAGTCTCACTTTGTGAAAGAGTTGAGCGCACTGCAAAGTTTTTATACAATATTCGGGGGAGAGGTGGTATCTCTGCGGCAACCATCAAGGTAAAGGCCCGGGGAGGAAGCAAGGAGATGAAGCGAGCAAGAAAATATTCCTCAATCGCACCCGCGGGAAGATGCGCACATCGATAATAAAACACCTCTAAGTGATTTTTATAGAGCTCCCGTGGGTGGAAGAAGCTTTTTAAAAAGCGGTTCAATTAAACGCCGCTCCTCGGCTGTTATTCTTTAAACTATGTTTGGTGGAAGAAGTTTCTCGCGAAAACTTTTTGCATTGTTTCGCCAGCTTTCATGTTATTTTTTCCCCGCTTACATTTTATCCGAGTTGCTTTTATCCTTGAATTATGTATTTAACTGAATTTCAAATAAGAGGAATTATGTTTCCTTTTAAGTGTTTCTTTCTCTTTTGTACGTAAATAAGCTAAAATAAAGTAACGCAATAGTTGGAAAATGAAGGAGTTTCTTGAAAATTTCGATGAATCTCTAAATTTTAGTATTCTTTCATAAAAGAAAAAAAACGATCCATCTATATCTTTTAAGTATGTTTGTTTGTTTCTATTTGCATGTGTAATGCTATTACTCATACAAATAGAAACTTCCAACAAAGAACTCATTAAGGTAAATTTGGAAATTCCGTAGGAAATCTATTATCAATGGGAAAGATACTCTGATTTTCTTCCTGAGTGATCGAATTTCTGGAAACGAGAACTTAAAGTTACGAACGGATTAAAATGAATAACATTTATCAAGTAATCTTGACAGTGAAATTATTGAACTGGATTCAAATTTTGGATGATATTTACGTTAAAGAAGAGCGTTTTAAACTACGAATTCGATACTCTTTATTATTTGGCGACACTTAACTAAAACGCGGGTTATATTGTGTCACGAGAAAGCCGGTAGGAACACTTCCCATTTAAATTTTTTTGAAATGTAGCTTTCCACGCATGCGCTCATCTTTTGCGCTAATTGATTGCTGATTCGTTGAATAAACGTTACGTTTAGAAACTAAACAAGAACCAGCGTACTGGCGTAGCGATAGCACGTTTACCCCGAGAACTGGGCGTCCCGGTTCGGGCATGTTTGCTCTTCTGTATTCTATCTGTAAGGTGTATAAATGTGTCCCCCTGTTAAAAGGAGCCAAGAAAGTAGAACTTTGTCCTAATTGCCGTTGCTTCAAACACAAGTGACGTTTCTATCGACTTAAAACTCGTTGATGCCTCTACGAAGCTTGTCCGTGGCAAGTGCCGCTAATAAAAACAACTAAACAAGAATTATTTTGGAATGAACCACTATGCCGGGAGAGTTGTTCATCCTTGTATAATCGGAGTACAAAACTGTTTAGGGAGTTGTATCTCGTAATCCCTTTTTTGTGGGGGGGGGAGGAGCGATTAATATTATTTGAAAACCAAACAATGTTTCAGATGCTTTTTTCTCTGTCAACTGAGCAAAAACTTGACACAAAAATGCAATTGTAAACTCGAAATAATATACCAAATTGGAAATTACAAATCAACGGATGTTCAACCTCTTGTTGGATTTGGCTCAAAAAGAGAGACATGCAAACTCTTAGATGTGAAATTTGTGTGCGAATTTTATCTCTCCAACTGTCTTCTATTTCTAGCTACATGTCAACTTATATTCGAACATCTGGGCAAATAGACTTTCTCAGAATGGATTGTCCCACATTTGATAGAAATCTACAAATTTGATGTCGAAACCACGCGCCAAATTCCATCCTCTAACTTGAAAGTGGCGTTTTTAAGTTACTTTTGTCATAGACAAACGCATAGGCAGAAAAGTTGCCAAAAATTTCTTTTACGAACTCAGGGAGTTCTAAAATTGTAGAGATTCGTCAAAATCGCGCGTTCCAATTATTTTTAACGATTGCAGTGATTTGTCTATGTTTCGTATACGAGGAAATAAATATCTTTTAATAATATTTTTATTTTTTAATTACTTATATTTGGACAAGAGGCGTGAAAAAGGAAATTGAAAAGTACTTTCAATGATTTTCCATTTTTTTTTATGCGCGGCTATCATTGATTTTTGGAACGCCGTTATTAGGATTGGGCATTGCTCTATTTCTACAGTGACTTACTTACATCTATAGTAAGTGCGGAAGAGAAAGGTTCAGAATAAAATGGCTTCCTTTTATCAGACTCAACATTTAACATCATATTTAAGATTGATATTACGATAGAAAAAATTGCTATCCGGATACTGGAGCCAAAACACTGACAGAAAAAACAAAATGAAATTGAATTTCTAAGTTTAACCATTACCTTTCTAGTTACACAATCCCAATTTAAGCGGAAATTTGTCCTCTTTGATGCATTCACTAGAAAGAGTGGTATTTAAATAGAAAACAAAAACTTATTTCGGGAGGATTAAGCTGGAATTCTATCAGTAAAAAGAAATGAGATATGTTAATTTGGGGGGGGGTGAGGGCTAGAAAATAAGCGATTCAAGCGATTGAACGAATAATTGAACGGCGATTGAACGACGCGCGATTGAACGAATAATTTACAGCAATATTTAATGAAACACACACACACACACACGTGTTTGTGGAATATATGTGAATATAATATTAGCTGTGTGTGTGTAT
>JAOUZG010013036.1:1244170-1258855 GCA_026289955.1 Argiope argentata
CTAATATTATATTCACATATATTCCACTAACACATTTTTGTCCTGCAAGTTTTTAAAGAATTCGGAAACGTTTTTAAAAAAATAGCCACAACTCCGTTTCTTGATGACTTGATTCTATAAGAGAAAATCTGAATGCGGTTTTCGGTATTATTTCAGCAAATTTGAGTCCTGGCCGTTGGAAAGAAATGCGACACAGTTTCGTCGTTAAGTAGTACGAACAGAAAGAAGACAGAAGATCAAATTTGCGATTTAGGAAGAGGGTATTCCGTTTTCCGAAGAAACAGTTTACACATTACGGGCCGACAGACGAGACAAACTCGAGCGATTCAGAAGTGTTTTTAAATTTGCATTTAGATTGGTAGCAAATAATCTTAAGATCGAGATCCAAATGAAATGTACGTAAGTGTGACAATATATAATGATCGATGTTGTAAAAATAATTTCCTAATCACTTGAACTTCCGTTTTGCTAGGGTATCAATAAATTCTTTGCTAAAACTATATAAGTTCAAGATACCGTCACAAGTTCTCGTACTTTTGTCTTTTTTATTTCGTACGGCGTGCTAATCTCGTCAGGTCTTTGACAAAGAGATTTTGATGAAAGGTAAAAAAAATTGAATTATTTCCTTGGAACAATGAAGAGTAAAAACTGGGAAAGCATTTTACGTTCTGCATCTTCACAGAATATTTTACATATCTATATAAATGTATGTGGGAAAGAATTCAGTCCTTGTTGAACAAACTCTCCTCTATTTTACTAAATGCATTCAATTAATACTGTGGTGGGCAACCGCTGACATTTCAGCAAAAGTCCCCCTTCCCGTACTTTTCAATAGCCCCCCCCCCACCTCATTGTTTTCGCACAGCATATTTAACCACAAAACGGCGCCATTTTTCACATAAAATGTTTTTTATGCATTGCCAAATATTTTATCTATTCCGCTACATTGCATTATAGTATTTCAAAGAGGGGAAAGGGTGGCGGGGAGACTCTCGAAAAATGGAAGGGAGCGAAAAAAGGTATCTATAAATTTATTTTATTTTTTTACGGTTTCTCGAGATACATAAAATGCAGTTTTATCGTTCGGGCCTATAGTAAAGGAGGGAACAAAAAATAGAGTTTCCGAAGGCCTTTGTGAATCGAAGAAGTCGTTTTTATTGAAAAAGCCTCCCTTTATATTTGTTATTTATTCCTTATGAAGGGAATAAATAAACGTAATACGTCCCACAGAGCGTTAAAATAAAGTTTATATTTTATAAAACCCTGACTCGCCAAAGGAAAGGGGGCGAAAACTTTCAATTTTAATAGAAAGTGCGTGTATCTATTTTTGAAAGTGAAGATTTTATTGTACGTCCGCCGCTTGCCCTTTGGCGCAGTGATGAAGGTTTAATGCGCAAATTTCCATAAGTTTCTACGAATTGATAGATCGGCGATGTTCGAATTCGCTGGAATGCCTGCTCGATTCTGCTTTACGAAATTTTACGGCTAATTGATGATCATATGATTATTTGAATTCTAATTGATTCCTATTTTCGAATTTTATACCGAACGAACCCTCTCCCCTTCGCAATGAAAAAAAAAGAAGTTATTTTTAAAGAAAATTTAATGCCGCTCTCATTTCTTCATGCCGATGTAAGATTAATAAATGAATTTCCACAATTTTCTCGGAATTGTTATAAATCGCAGTTCAATCGAATTCTTATGCTCTTCTTCGTGAATTAGGACATTTTAGGGATTGGATATATTGAGAATAAATACTAAAATGCTAATCACATTTTCATTTTCAAGCTTTATGAGCGCGTTATTTCTCACACTGTTTAGAGTCGGGGCCATCGAAGCATTTAAAATAAACTTTTTAGTTAGATCTTTGCTTCTTGAATTATGATTCTGAATGAAGTAAGGTCGCGGGAATCAATTTGGGAACTGCAAAAACACTCACCGCAAAACTACTTTTCGGTGAGTCAAAGAACATTTATACGCAAAGAGATTCACGATTAAGAAAATGGCAGATCTCATGAAGACAATGAACCATCAGTTATTAAAATGAGAAGAATGAAGATTCAATTTTAAGGAGTCGAGTAAGGAGTTTCAGTCGAAGCGGCAGTGACTCGTTTATTGCCTCAGATCTCAGGGACATCCCGGGTCCCCAAAATCTCAACACGTTTTTAACCGTCATATAAATCCCCTGGAGACCAATTTATTTAACTCTAAAAAGCATCGCAAATTCTTATTATTTAATACTCTTCAGAACTCCTTTTTTTTCCTGGCTTGTTTACAGAAAAGAATAAATAATATATTTTATTTTTAATTATTGCACAGATTTTCTATTATTATTATTATTGTAATATATTTTATAGCAAAAGCCTGGTTTGAATTAAACCATTATTCACATCTCTTATTTGACCCGAACTCTTAATAAGTAATAATATTATTCGCTAGGTTGAAATCCGTTCCTTATTCTTCATCAGCTATCTTGCTTGATAACGTCTTCAGTTTGTTTTAAAATATTACGAAATAAAATTTAATTTAAAATCTCAACAAATACAATGAAACTTCTTGCAGCAAGGCATTTCGATAACATAATATAATAATCTGTTTTCAAAGGCTCGGCTTTGGAACCAGGAGTTCAAGAAACAATCTCACCAAAGCTTTACATTGTGTAGGAGTCTATGCAAATTATAATCGTCATTTTAAACCGTCCTTGAGCTGTTGTAAAAGGGATATTTGGAGAGACAAAGATTCTGCTCAGTTTTGATCATTTCACCTGGGTTAGTTTAGCTATATTAATGTATCGCTTTAAAACAACACTAAGGATATGTTGGAATGGACGTCGTAATTTCGAACCGCAGTCAGATGACGAGGTCAACACCTGAGTTGACACCCCATTCTCTAAACTTTGACATCACACCTGAAGGAGGACGTTTGGCACCGTCGGATTTAATGTGTACCAGACTAGCTTAAAAGACAATTCTTCGGGGCAATCGGGTTCCGAATCTGAAGCCCTGTGGCCCCGAAATCGAATCATATCGGTACTGCTACGTTCAGTGGCGGGGGGGGGGGGGGGGGGGTCAGCCGTACACAAGAAGATGACTCTGAAGTCGAGACCTTAAAAGCAAGCCACTGCCTTCCCCATTTGACTTGGGATTAAAATCCTAAGTTCTTTCCAAAATGACCGTCGAGTTCTTCTAAAATTAAAATGCCAGTCTTAAAGTTCAAGCGTATCAAATTAATATTCATATTTCTTATTTGGGGTGATGATATAAACTGTGATTCTTTTTTTAAATATCACCTTCAGTTGCCACAGACGGAATAGGAAAGGAAAGGAGAAAGTGTCAAAAATTCAAGACGATGAGAAGTGGCATTCTATGTAAAACATATTTTATGTTATAATTTTTTTGTTAAAGATTCAGATATGGGTTCGCCATTTTCCTTCACAGGGCAGCCGTCATTGAAACGATGGAATGAGGAGGAAACAATGTTTAAACCCATTTTGATTAGAAAGTGACTATCCCTAAGTGCTGGACGCTCCCCCTCCCTCGAAGTGCCATATGTTGTTGTTCCAGGTGTTAAAAAGCACTAGTTCATCATTGGCTTAACCCTTTGAACCCACGCTTGTCATCGCCGCACGCCATACGTCACAATAGCCAAAACGCGATAAACCATCTAGGGTCCTGGACAACTGACCACCCGCCGTTTATAGAAATACTAAAAACTTTCACTCTAAAGGGCGTTTAGGGAGAAGCACTTTTTATGCCATAATAAGAAAATGCAGATGTGTTTTTGTGTCGGAGCACTATTCTGTTTATCTGCGATTTGTTCGTTTTTGTGCGTCGGGGCAAAGCTCGGTGTTAGCTTATGTCTATTTGAAGTGTAGTCGAGTGTTACGGCGAAACGTAATAGGATCACCTCTCGATATGTTGTTGGAATCTTTTGGGATATTTTTGTCAACAGCTGCTTTCTTCATCTAGAAATGTGAGAATTGGGAAAAATCGGGATTAGTTATTATTTTTTTTAAGTTGCAGTTTATTTTTTAACATTATGTATACAAGAAAAGTGAAAAATAGAAAAGTTTCTTGATTTAATCCGTTTGGCTTTCGACTTCCCAATTACGTAATTCTCTTATTGTTATTTGCATCAGAGAGTTAAGAAAACCTGTGGAATATAGGAAATGAATTAAAACTTTGAATTAATTACAGTCATGAGAATAAAAAATCCTTTAATTCCGCACATGAATCAGTGAAAAGGAAGATTTTAACCCTTTCAGGAGGAGGAAGGAAACTCAGTAGCAACAGCGACATGGCGGAGGGAAGTGCTGCCGAGAACTTTTTTCTTTCTTGATCACTAAGGGTGTCTGGTGCATGCTAAGTCTATCCAGACCAAATGCTCTTCCCTTTCGTGTGGAGTGGAAATTAGGAAAAAGGGATGTTACTTTTGGCGACGTCCTCGGCATCAGGCCTAGGGCTATTTGGTGACAGACCTCGCAGAGGTGAGCCCTAGTATTTCTTTAAAACCAAGACATTAGTGCAAATGAAACAAATTAAACCTCTGTCGGCCACGATCACCGGCACTGAGAGCATAAACAAACGGCAGCAGCAGCAGCATGATATTCCGACCCTCTTTTTATCACATTTTTCTTTAAATTATGACTTCAAATACCCGCTGATGTTTTGCCTTCATGGTGATTAAGATTTAAGATCTGTACGCCTCTCGCTGTCCCACCTCCCCGTCGCTACGCCACTGATTAGTCACCACTGAAAAGTTATTGTAGTGATTTGCTCAGGTAAACAAATGAAAATCAATTGTGGAAGGAGATCGGGCTTTTCGTGTACATGTTGGAATCAGGCAACGTCAGATTAATAGCATAACAGTTTTGAAAGGCTAAAGCCGTGTTTCTACTACCTGTGGCCTAACAGATGAGTCACGTCCCCCCCTCTTGAGGTCGTAGGAACGGGGTTTAACGAAGGCTGTTTTGGAGCATACTGCGACATTTCAGCACACGAGACTGCTTCCCAGCTCTAAATTTCCACCCCACCTATTCCGGGAGGGGTTTTTGCCTCAATGAGTTAAACAGTGCGCCTGATCCCCATAAAGAACGAATTTTCTATGAAAACGGGTTTCGAACCTGCAGCTTTGCGAATCCGAAGCCGTATTTCTGTCAGAAAGTCTCAATACAGGCACATAATTCTGCTTTAAATGGAGTTTCTCGAATTATAACACTTTTTGTAGAATTATTTATTGTACATGTTAGCGAAAAGACAAAAATATGATAAGGACTTCTGTTAATTTTTGAACTGAAGTATGGAACTAAAAATGTATGGACAGTAAAAATTCTAAAGCATCGGTACAAAGAATATTAAAGTGGATTCGGATCAAATTGTCGATTTGAATGGAATTTCATACTGCTGTTGATGGTATTTCATATTACCTGTATGTAAATGCCTATTCTCTTCATTTCATCTAATATCCAAAGTTTGTATTTCTTTTTTATCCTGAGTGACTGGTTATACTTTTTCTGACTTTTATTTAATTTTTATTCATTCATTTTTTTAAATTCGCTCTTGCAGAACAAATAGATTTTTTTTTAGTTTATTGCCTATTTTTCTCCTCTGTTTCGGAAATCAATTTCATCCTTTTGATCTTATTATAATCCTTCTTCGTCCTTTCAGCTTGCCCTTTTTCTCCTATTTTCATCTAGATATTTAAAATAAAAAACGACCCTTGCAATCCCAACCACTGGTCCGATTTAGCCATTTTTTATTTCATAAGAAAGTTCAATAACTTTATATATGCCACCAAGATCGTTTGCTTTCAACCCTCTCCTACTTTTAAGAGAAGTTTAAAAAACATTGTTCTTTGCGGTACATCAGAAAAAGAAATAATTATCTAGGAATTTATTCATTATCATTGCAATAATTCCGACATTTTTTTATAGGATATGAAAGTTCGTGACCACCAGATATACTTCATCAATGGCTGTCCATTCTTTACCGTCCTAAAATTTTGCGAAATATTACAAAATACAACTTTCATACAGCCCTCAATCTTAACAACTGGACCGATTATGCGAATACATTGTTAACAATTAGGCTGATTTCATTTCATGGCTCCATTTAGTTCCTAAAGAGGCTCTCCTCCTCCTTCGCGACTGCAGTTCATTGAAGCTGTGGGTTCACATGACGAGATGGCTCATTAATCGCACGGTGAGCGAAAAGTCAGCTGGGGAAGTGTTTAATTTTTTATATAAAAGTAATTTATTTTACTCAACGTAAATAACAAAATCATATTTTATTTAAAAGGGAATAAATGAAATCAATTTTTTTAAAAAAATGTTCACCAATTTTAAATACCTGAGAATATAATCATCGAGAATTGACTCTTTATATTGGATTAGTTTTTTTAAAAACAAATAATTATCAAAATACGCATTATGTGTATTGAAAAACATTATTTTTAAAAATGATTTTGGAATATCATTGTCCCTCTTACTTGCTCATATTTGTAAGCCAATTGAGCTTCTGAAATGGTATTATGTAAATTGCTCACATTAATAATATGTGAGCCCACTTTTTTTTCAAACCAATATCTTTTAATCCTAATGATAATAATAAGTACATTACACTGTGGTTATAGGATCAATATTTTAAAAATCCATCCTTTTTGCGCCCCGGTCATCCAACGAACGTCATAAAGCACCACACCGCACACGGTGCAACTCACTTCTGTGGCATCCAACTTTCCGCTGCAATGAGATTCTAAAATTAGATCGGCGGGACGCGATTCAGATGCGTAAAAAAGGTACAAACCGACTCCATATAATAAATAATATTGCCCAGAAACTACAAAACAATTCGAACCAAATTTTCATAGTTTCAAAAAAAATTACAAATTAAAAACATTTCTTATTATATGGATTAACGTTCGATAATTAGTTTTACCTGTGATTCCTTTTCACGATAAAAATATCTCATTTCTTAATATAAATAGAAAAAATAATTTTCGAAAATGAGTACATATATTAATAAAGAATAAAAAAATCCATTTTTAATTCATTATTTAGTAATTTTAGATAATTTTTTCACAATCTATTATTAATTACAAATAATGAAGAAAGCCGCACAAGAAGGCACTGGCGATGGTTTCTTACTATTGTACTTTCCCGTTTACGAAAACCCGAGATTCGGACATGTGTATGTGTTTCGGTCCTTCTTTATTTCGAAAAATACACTATGTCTGACTATCCACTTGAATCTGTCTGTGACAAAGATAATATCTTAATACGATATAAAACAAAGACAGATAGATAGCTAAAATTCGTTACACAAATTTAATATCTATTGAGTAGACACCTATAAAGCTTGAGCCAAATTCAATGGGGGTTTAAAGTCTGCTTTCAGAAGCATGTGCACGTGATCACTCGAAAACGCCGCAACTTAAATCTATCAAATTCGGTATGTGTTTTTTCCCCTACATTTGTAGTAGTTTCGTGTCAAATTTTTCTTCCAATCAGCCAGAAAAAACGCACTTAAAACACAAATTAGCCTTTAATGCGATGAAGTTTTGGCGTGACCATTCCCCAGATTATTAGTTATTTCATTAGCATGTTGCTGGATAGTAGTAAAAAAAAAGACAATAAAATGAAACTTTTCTATGAACCAGGTAAGCGTGGCCTTAAAATGAACAGTGTTAACGAAAGTGAAGTTGTATAGAACTGAATGCATGACAGTGCATCTTATAAATCTGGATATTGTAGCATTTTATTCAAGCATTCCAATCTATAAAGGAATGCGAGAGGGAGAGGTCTTCTATTGCGCATGTGTGGGGTCTTTGATAAAGTTCCAAAGTACTGCAAGTCTTTTTCTTCCATTCTATTAGACTATTGCCATCGGTGTTCTAGTTTGCCAACATTTTATGAAGCACTGGACGAAGCAAACTTCGGTGGAATCTTTCCAATCTTCTTCTGATCTTGATATACTTTTTTCAAAAAAGCTTTGAAATAATAGATCATCCCTCCAGAATGATGGATTCTGGAGGGATGATCTATTTTTTCCCTTCTTATCACTGTGTGTAGTTTGTCGGATTGATGCATTGAATTCAAACAAATAAAAAAATCTTTGAAACCCATAATCATTTCCCCTTCCCCCAAAGAATGCGAGGGGATAATCCTCTAGTGAGGTGATGGACAAACCCTTTTTTTCTTCCTCTCTCCCTCAGGGGTTGGCATAAGCAGGTGCCTCTTTTTAGCTAAATAATAACGAAGACTTTGTGAAAGATAATCCTGACAGAAAAGATGTTCTATTATTAAAGTGACAGTCCAAAGTTGTATGCTTTGTAATTTTTGGACTGAAATTTCTCTAAAATAGCCGCCCACATTTCTTGACGCAGATCTATTTCATCTGCGTGTGAGGCCCCACTTCAGCACTTTCTTTCACATCCGCGGGAATTTTTTTGGTACTGTCTTCTTTTAAGCACGCGGGTACTTAAAAAAATTCTAATTTTAAAAATGTGCAGAATTTCTAAAGAGCAGAAAGTATTCTGCGATTAGGGTTTAAGCTAGTTTCCGAAGAAGTAAATGCTTAACTCAATACATAAATTTCAGTTTTAAAATAACAAAAATAATATTTAAAAAGATTCTTGACACTCTTTATTTTCATTCCCCCCCCCCTTATCTTCAAATACGACTCTTGTTTAAGTAGTATCAACGAGGGCCAAGAGTACGTCTAAGTTACTCAAGCGTCACATTCGTTTGCACAGCCCCTTTTTACAGGCGAGCACATAAACACATCTCACAGAGAAGATGAAGAACAACCATACCCGAACTGGAACTCGAACTCGGGACGCCCAGATCACGAGGAAGACGCGCTGTTCCTGTTCCGGGGCGTCGACTTTTCGATACTGGTGCTTATTGTTATGCCTTATAAAAAAATTATATTTTGAGCCATATTTAAAATATATACATGGAAATCAAGTTTAATTTTTAAAAAAATGGGTATCAAAATTATATTTGAAAAGTAAAATAAAAATTCTTCTATCAAAATAAATTTAATTTTTATGATACCATTCTTGCTTTTCTTTTAACCATATCTCCTTTTGGTTAAAAAAAAAGATTCTTAATTGACTGGTCTACCAGTTTAAAAAACCACGTCAATAGCGGATTAAGATTTGTTTTATATTAAAATCTAACTACTTAATCTCTGGTCGTCTTTGGTCTCCAGTCAATTCGCCGTGATTAATCTTTGGTCTCCATCTATTATTGAAGGTTTGATGTAGCTTTCTTTATCTTGACGGCAGTTTGAGAGTTAAAATCTGATACACGTCTAACACAGACCATTTTGAAACAAGGTCTATTCCGGAAAGACTTTCTTCATTGAACCGATTCAACGAGTATAAAATCCTGGCCTAGGACAAAAACATCATTACTCCTTTGGTTGTTTAATCGAGGATTGGTTCTTTTATGTGACTGTTCGAATTTGATGGAGGGTGCAAGAGTCACATATAAGTTCGCACATTCCTCGCATCCCCTGTGCAATAATTATGACACAAGCGGCACACGCCGGCATTGATCTCACCCTAGTTTACTCGACACTGCACGCGTTCTCAGCCGTAATTTAATCTGTTGTCCTCCAATCTCCATCCACCTTTCATATCCATTGCGCAATTTACCGGACTTTTTCAGGAGTCATGGACGGTCACCCACGCATGCTACCCCTTGAGTTCCGAGAATGCCCGGAATTTCCGGATAAGCACCCTTAACGAAGCCCACCACCGCGACATCGGGGGATGTTCTACAAGACGTTTTGGGTGGTCAGCACGTGCGACAGATTCCACGCGTGGGGTTTTGTCGTGCCTCATTTACAACGACCCCAGTTGGCTCGTCTTCATTTTCAGGGAGGGCAGATCTTGTTTACCAGTGTGTCACTTGTTTATCGGCGGTGAGATTTAGTCATTGGAAAAAGTGGAATACAAGAGGACATTTTCAGTATCATGTTCCCCGAATGGTGTTAAGTTGTGCGATGCTGAATAATTGGTGTCCCAGTCCCGGAAGCCTGCATTGGCATCTGTTAGATGTTTACTACGTGAAGTCTGAAACTCCGCTGAATCAGATAATTATTCAGAATAAATCGTTTTGCTTTCCATAGAAATGTACTGAGGAGACAGACGCACTGAATAATGATTATAGGTTACAGTTATATCATCAAATCTTGTAGACATAATATTAATTAAAAAAAAAACTTTTTTTTAAGCAAAACAGCGGGTGTTGTCTCCCTAGAGGATTCCTGTATTCTCTCTTTTGCGATTAATCGCGGGCATGCGGCCAATAATATCAGAAAATAGAATTTGCCTTTTCAGACGCATTTTTCCCAACTGCATGAAACTGACACAGAGGAGCATTTGTAATGAAAAAAATGTCGTGTCGAATTTGATATCCTTAATTCAGTGCATTTTTCACTTGTCGCATCTTTTTGAAGGCAAAGTCCGATAAATGGTCAATCTCTTGTTCGATTTGACTCAAGATCTAGTCACTAGATATGTAAAATTTATGTATCAAATTTTATCCATCTGTCTGTTTTGTAGTTATAGCGGTAACTGATATATGAACAGCTGGACAGACAGACTTCTTCTGAAATGAGTTTGCTAAAAATATGGCGGAACCCTACCAATTGGTTTGAAAAGACCGTATGCCAAATTTCCTTCGTGTAGTACAACTTCTTCTTTGTCCGAAAGAGGCAGACAAATGCAATGCTAAAAATGTGTCTTTCGAACTCGGGGAGGTCTAAAAGGTGAATATTTGGCAAAATCCCGGGTTCGACTTTTTGATGCTGCTCCTTACTTTGGATACGAGAAAGTAAGGAAAGACAAAAAGCAGAAACAGTGCTACGCCTCGCGTTCCACTTAAGATTTGAACATCCTCCTGATTGAATATAATTCTATTCATTATCATGAATGTATAGAGTTCATTTATGTATAATATCATTCTCTTCTTGCCTAAGATATTTCGCTTTAAATATTTTTTAATGACTTTCAAAGAAGCTATCAGAATTAAATTTTTAATTATAAATTCATGGAAACTTCAAAGTTTATAGATGTGTTATTGGCAAGGTATAAAATCCTTTCATTCTTTCGATATATATCTCTAACGTTTAGAGGTATACTGAAAAGTCCATGTGATTTTATAAGGCAAAACCAGCCAAATTTAATTCTGTACACCATTCTTGGCTATTTTTAAGTTGTACAAAATTGATCGTTTTCCATTTCAGTAGAAAAATTCGGTATATCTCCGTATAGATTTGGAATCCCTCCGATTTTGCCCTATATCTTTCAGCTGCACCTGTGCTCTATAACTTTTCAGTAACGACCTGTCTAAAACAGGCTGATGGTCAACATTTTAAATCAGGGAAAAAACTATGAATGTTGTTTTAATAATTTCCGTATGGATCCAACACGGAGCAGCATCGTCCTCTCCAAATGTTAGATACTAGCGAAAAAAGTGAAGTGAAATGAAATGGTTTCTTTTTCTCCTTCTTTTTCTTTTTTCCCTTTTCTTGCAGTTCGAAAAGGATAAACTGGGCATTCTCTTTACTTTCATTGTAAGAAAAAAAAATCTTGTCAATTGCCATAATTAATAAATCAGTTGGAAGACGATCGGTTTCGTTCCCTGAAGTTTGTTTGTTTTTTAGAACATTTAGCGAAACATATGTCATCACCTGTGATGAAATCAATTGCCTCAATAATGTGAAGCCTTTTCATCTTCCCCCAACTATCCTTTCTTTTTTAATTCAGTACCTTTGAACACAATTGTAGAAACAAATTTATTTTTCTGCAGTAATTTCTCTCTCTCTCTCGAATTCTTCCTCTTTCTTACAGTCTCGCCTTTTCCCCTCAATAAAACAA
Source organism: Argiope argentata (assembly GCA_026289955.1). NCBI lineage: Eukaryota > Metazoa > Arthropoda > Arachnida > Araneae > Araneidae > Argiope > Argiope argentata. The sequence goes on from JAOUZG010013036.1 coordinate 1,256,060, forward strand.
CAACAATAATAAAATGGATATTTAAAATCGAATTTGGATATTGATGTAGATTGCTTTCTTTTTATCTAATGCTCGTTGATGTGCCCTCATCTCAGTGTTTTCTGATAAACGAACTGTGCTTGCACTGCTATCCCAGTTTTTCCGACAGTTAACGTAAAGTTCGATTGTAGCTTTATCTTGCGAAAATGAAATTTTTTCTTCTCCTGTGTCAATATTCGCCTTTATATGGTTATTCTACCAGCGCTTTAGTAACATTGCAGATCTGTTTACTAAAGCATTTTAAGAAACGATACACAATCTATCTAGTAACGTGTTAAACAGGCTTTAGTTCAGATAAATAAAAAACGGATAAGGAACACAAGTTCTAAGACCTGAACTATTTCTCATGACCATGCTACTCATCTCACTGTCTTCTTCCCTTGAGAGCATCAACATGAGGCATCTTACCCGCTTTTCTTTTTGTCTCCTTACTATTTACTAATGAGTTCTGGCTGTTAATCTCCATTTTTACTCTTCGTGTATTCGTTCCATCCGCACGCTGCAATTGTGTTTCGCTTGTGCCGAGGTAGTTAGACCAAAGTTTCGTTTATAAGCTACATGAAAACTATTTTGATAAGAGCCGTCATGAATTATAAAGGATGTGAACTAAGCTGGAACTCCCTCTCTGAACTTCCACACCGAGCTAGCACTCTGGGTTTCATGAAATAACACACCCGCACAGATATTAGTAAATATTATTGCGTAGAATCTTTATTCAGATAATTTATTTGGCTGTATTCTAAATTTTATGGTTAAAAAATAGATTTTTTTACTGGAAAAACGAGAAATTTAAAGAGAGCACGCCTATAACAAAATTTTTTATGCTAACATTATTTACATGCTCTGTAGGGTTTTTTTTTTAAGTACCTGATTTTAAAGTGGAATATATTGCCTTTGAGAATTTCAAGAAAAAGTGAAATGGCATCTCATTTCATTTCAATTTTTTCCCCTCTGGAAGCCAAATTTCAATTTATATTGGGGAATGGGGGGTGGGGACTTCAGAGAGTAATATTAGCCCTTTACTGAAGTTACTAAAGCAATAAAATTTTAGCCCATTTTTTCAAAATTAAAGTGCCCCATCACTAAACTATGTTCGAATTCCTAAGACATAAATTTCCTAATCACCCTGTCATTAATTAATGCCTCCTATCCTAAAATAATTGTGAATTTCTCAACAAATATGCGTAACCATATTTTTTAAAATTCTATTAAAATGTCAGATTAGTTTGAATAAAGTTTTTTGCTTCTATTTCATCAGATCAAACCAATTTTCTCACCTTTTTACGTTTCATAATATTATAGGAATAGGAAGAGAACATAAAATTTTATCCTCGCATTTTTTGTTGTGGTGGTGGTGAACTCACGAACATTTTCAGAATGGTCCGAATTTGGTATATCTCACCTTTTTGGCACAATTTTTCCGCTTTCTTTGGTTTTTTATTATCTTTTTGCAAATGAATAATTACTTCTTAATCATTTTAAATACCGAAAAAAAATAGAGACGAAGGGAAATTAAAAGGGTTTATAACACATTATAACCCTTTTTGGGATAAAAAAAGAAGAAGAAGAAAAATTATCCTGAATTATTTCAGTATGAGTGTTCAATAAAAAATACCATTTTCATTTTAACTCTTTATATTTATCAGATTACTTTTTGAACGCTATTTTATAGCATAGTAATAGCAATTGTCAAAATTATTTTGTTCGGGGAAAAAAATAAGGGACTTTTTCTTTTATGCCATGAAATTTTATTTCGAATATATTTATATAAAAAATTATGTACAAAAATTTCAAAGACGCATCTAAATGATTAAAATTTAAACCATTCACATTTTAAGCAAAGTTTAATTAATTTTATTAAAAACAAATAATAAATAACCCTTCTGAAACTCAATTATTATTTATCAATATCGTATTATGGAGGCTGTTATCACGTAAAATCATATTTTTATTATTATTTGAAATTTATTTTAAAATGTAACGGTTAAAAATCAAAGTGGACTATTAGGTATCTGTGATATTTTCAGAGGAGATCCCGAAAGTTCATCCAAAGAGGCCTCCCGAATTTCCATCTTCTCTGGATAATGGTAAAAATATGTTATTTCTTTTGTTCTATTTCATCAATAGAACGCTCATCGGAAATGAAAAATAAAGGAGTATTGAAATATCTTCTAAAGCAACAAAAAACACATTCCAGTTTTTATTTGCTAGATATATGGAAATGAATTATGAGTTTTTGCGGAAAAATTACGAGGATTTCGGCATCTAGAAGTCACTGTGGTAACACTTTCACCTCTTTTTCAAGGTAGTAACTCCCGGAAAAGGTGGACTCAATTCCTGCCTTCTGTAGATGAGAGAAGTCGCATTAATCCTTTGAAAAGTTTATAGATGCGAGAATTTAAAAGGACAAATAAATTATGTGAATGTAAATGAAAATAAAAGTTTCATTCGTCAAAATAGAATAAACAGAAAATTGAATTCGTAATTTGAATGAAATTATTTCTTTTCAAAATCCGCGTGGAATCTTGTTACGTATTTTTTTTAAAAAAATATTATGCTCTAAGATTATAATAACTTTTAATACTTGAGTAAAAGTGCCTTGATCTATTGAGGCAAATGTTTTTTTAATCAACAAGTCAATTTTTCGAAAAATCATGAAAACACACACATTTTTATTGAAACGTATCCTAGCTCAGTTCTAAATTATGTTGTTTAGCAAAATCACTTTAAAAATGACCTATATATATATATATATAT
>JAOUZG010013036.1:1283362-1297846 GCA_026289955.1 Argiope argentata
TTAATGTTCTTCGGGAAGAAGTAACAGTAAGAACTATTTTGTTTAGAAACATTTGGCAATAGAACAAAGCAGCATCTGAATGTCTTTATATTTGTTTTGTGAAAATTAATCAACGATAAAAAAATTTTCTCAGAATCAAAAAAAAATATTTGAAGAGATTATTTTGAAGAGAAGTTAGTATATTTCATTATTGTACACGTTTTCGGTTTCGGTTTTTCTTTTGTGTATGCTAGAAATTTTTACATACCTAAAGCTCGTTTTTCCTTAATATGTTATTTTTTTTTAAAAAATTAAATATATTAAAATTTTGCATTTTTAATTTCTAATATATTTCAGATGGTTTTGAAAATTACATGGCGAGTCGAATCTGGTAATAAGTAAATGGTACGCTTTAAAAATATTTGCCATTCATATGAATTAAAATCCAGAAAAATATTTTTTAGAAAATCTAACCTTTTTTCATTCAACAATATAGAAAATAATTAAGTTTTGAATTTTTAAAAAGAATTTGTAGAGTCCTTTTTCAACAGGTTTTTGATTATCTTTTCAATAAAGCAATTTTGAATGGGGGGAAAAGTTGTTTTAAGGCAAAGTAATCAAAAAATATATTAATTATATTAAAAATTATATTAATAAGTTAAAATTTCAAATTTCATTCACTCTTTTAGGACTATTCATTCGATGAGTTTCTGCCAAGAGGTAGCGCGTCTTTCTCGTGTTCTGGGGGTCCCGGTTCGGCATATTTGTTCTGTGTGCTATCTATGATATGTGGGACTGCCCCCCCCCCCCTGTAAAAAGGGGCTGTACAGGTGACTGTGATGAGTGTGTAGCTAAAGTCGTACTCTTGACCCTGGTTGGCGCTACTTGAAACAAGAGACACATACCTTCGGCTTAAAATCTTCTGATGTATCAGCGGGGTTGTGCCTGGCAAGTGCCATAAGTAACAACAACATTATTAATAATTTTCTGATTCAGGGAAACTTAAAACGTGACAACCAATTTTTTTTCCTTTTGTATATTTCATGTATGAGCATGTAAAAACAAAACAATGGTAAGGCGAAAACGTTTTTGATTTTCTTGATGTATTCCGGCTGAATGCTCAGTTTCAAAAAATCTTTTAATTGATAGATTTGCTTTCCAAGAAACTTGAAATTGCTTCAAAATTCCTCCAGTTTCTCTTTGATAGGGAAGGGACAAATAATGTATGCATTAATTATCTATTTCTCGGCGTGACTTGTCGAATGCATTTTTACTTTTCGCAGCACGACACAAAAGGGCTCGAATTCTGGACTCCTCTCAGTAACTCTTGACACCTTCAGTTTGATTATCGCTCACATCGATCAGTATTTCTCTAGGTCTCCCCTCCTCCCCAAGATTTAAGATATTGATATGATATTCTTTTCTATTGTAATGTAAGATGGGTAGACTTTCAGTGCCACATTATTTTGAATACCAACCAACCAATCAAATAATCATTTGTTCTAAACATTTGAAGTAGACCCAATTCTTTTGATTATGTCAGTTAATTCGTGAAATCTTTGTACATACAAATTAATGAAAGCAGTACTCTTTTACTTTAACTTCTCTTCCATTTTTTTTTCTCGAAGGAAAATGTAACAATAAAATAAAAGAGAACCTGGTTAGCACAAACTTAAGCTTATCATTGTTGTGGGCACGTGTCGGTTTCGGATATGAGCTTGCAATCCCTTTTATACTTAAGCCGGTTCGCTGATTGAAAAAATTGCATTGGTTTGCGAAATCGCTATCATATAGCTTAGTCAATTAAAATTAGAATCTTTAAATTTATTTATCTTTTTATATTACTCTTTTTTAAATTTTAAATATAAAAAACCCTGATATGAATGTTCCTTTCATTCTAAATTATTATAAAGTGCAGCATGAAGTTCATATAATATTAGCAAAATCAAAATATCCAACTATCGATCAACATTGAATTATAATCGTGGAGTATTCTTTTCCTCAGGTTTAGTTGAAAAATGCTTTTGAATCTAAGAGAAAATGATTATATCCAATTTATAGCGGAAAAACTTTTGCATATAGTCTTTTTCAATTCATTATTTTTGTATTTAAAAAAAATCTAAAGAAATACTATAGTGGAATATAAATTCCAGTGATCAATTATTAGTACATAACGTGGAAAAGAACTTGAAAAAAGTTTAATTTTTGTCTATATATGGAAATTAAAATAAGCGACACCAATCGCCCATTTTTACAGCAGAAAAACATTAAAACTTCGTGAAATAACCCTTTGCATGAACCCTTTGCACTCGGAAATGTAATTCGACGCATAATTATTAAATATACAAGGGCTTGTTTATTGCTCCAAATTTGTGGGTAGGTGTTTAAAATTGAAGTTCTCTGTCTTTTTACCATTCTGTAGGTATTTTCATTAATCAAAATTGAAAAATAAGTAAATAAAACGTCAAAATGATGTCCCGTCTTGAATAGTGCCCAAAAGGCACCACCGAATGCAAAAGTTTAAATTAAAATACGCTAACCTGATTCATAATATTATAAGACAGTAAAATGAGCTGAAAAAGTGGCACAAAATCTTAGATTTTTCTATTTATAATGTTAACTTTATTTGAAACTGCATATTGAATTGATATTTTATTATGTTCTGACGTTAAATTAAAAATGATCGTATTGTATCATTTGCTGAATGAATCTCTTAAAGGCACTATAAATGTATTTTTCTGGTATTTTCAATATTTTTCTAGATAAAGCTTTTATTTATTTTTCTAATTTTATCTTTAAAATGGTGTGTGTCAATGCATTTATTTCCTAAGGAGATTTATACACATAATGTACAAACATTTCCTCCATCTATTCAGTAATTCATAATGATTTGCTTCTCCTTTTTCCCACGAAACAATTTTAAACTTCAAAAATAGTGATAATAAATTAAAATTCGTATATTCCAAAGTATAATCCTAGATAATTGAAATTGACTGCTGAAAAGCTCAGCCTCATCGACGAGAAGAGAGTGCGCAAAACAACATACTTTATCAACTACGAAACTAATACAATATTTAAGCGGTGAAAAGCGGCTAGCAACTAGAGAAAAAGAATCGGTTCAGTATTTAGAAGCCCGTGCTTCATGTTGTTCTACTATTCAGCTTTTGGTGAAAATTCCTTCTCTTACAATACAGTGAAAACCGCTATTCGGATGATGGCAGAGTAAAATACTATTTATACCTTTTTAATACGACCTTATTTCACGGTCTGGATTTCGAAAATCGTATGATTGGCAGTTTGTTGGATTAATATTCTATGGAGAGTAGATGTCATTTGAAAAATGTTTTTACTTAAGAATTAAACCGGCAAAAGCTGTCTCTATAGGAATATTAACATCTTTGAATATAAAATGTATGCAGATCTTTCAAGTTGTTATAAACTTAGTTTTTAGGTTGACATATGAGAGGTGCGGAAATATCCCGTTGCTAATTCATGGAATATAATAATGGAATCGACCTGCATTCAGATGATCATTTTTTTCCGCATAGAAAATATGGTCATCTTTCAAAAAATTTTAACTTGAGAGATTGAGAAATCTCTACATTTCAGACCTCCCTGGTTTAAAAAAATACAGGAAATTTGAGGGGAAAGTCTCTTTTCCCGTGTGTCTGCTTGTTAGACAGGTGTTGTGTTAGACATCAAATTTGCCCTAAATGTGTAGCTTTTATCAAATTTTATAGAAAAGACGTCCAAAGGAAATAATTTCGACTGTTAGAAGGGCTGTTTGGCTGTAGGTTAACAACATTATTTCAAAACAAAATGAGATATATGGATAGAAGACAAATTTAACATTCGGAACACAAATTTAACCTGAGGAGCTGAGCGCCTGACTGTTTGCACTTCAGTGACATGCAAACGCGATAACCTAAATATTCAAAACATGGTATGTGGTTTTGGAATTACAATCGTAGTTCAGTTCACTGGTATATTTTTGTTTTAGATCGATGAGAAGGCTGCATCTAAAAACACAAATTCAATTTTCGGGTAATATTAACTACACTCCAAGAATTCATCGTCAAACAAACAAAGAAAAAACAAATTTCCAAGGATCACACGATTTTTCACACGTTAATATTTCGTAACTGTTGATCTCCAGTGCCATGGAAGACGTTCTCTGGAATGACCCTTTTATTAGAGAGTGTGCGGGAAAATTTTGGAGAGACCACTACCGAATCGGTTACTATTTCTATCTCTCTTTTATGAGTTGCAAAAGCAAAGCGACCTCGTGCCTGCACCGGGGGGCGAATTGCCTGCACAGAAAATTTCGATGATTCAGAGGAGATTGTACTCATCAAGCCGGGTACTTAACATAAAATGGGTGAAAGATAAAACTCTTTTGAAACTGAAAACCCATTCATTCAACTTTTAAAATAATTCCTTGATAAACCTTGAACATATTGGGGCCTGGAGGCAAGACCTCGGTGCGCCAGCCGCAGGGTTTCGGGTTCGAGACCCGATGCCACCGAAGATCCGTCGTGCAAGGGGAACTGTTACACTTTTAAATCCGTCAGATCCGAACGTCCTCCTGCTACTGTGGTATGGTATGGAGAGGGAGGTGCCAACTTAGGTGTCGTCCTTGTCATCTGACCGCGGTTCAAAATTGCGAGGCCCGTATATTATATTTTTAATTAATTCAATCATATCTACTTTTAACACATTTACGTAGCATGTAAAAATGACGATATGTTCGTCACTCTAGTTTTTCCAAAACTAGAATAATATTAAATGCATTCGAGTCAAATGTTATTTTATTTGTGCGTCTTCGAAAGCTATCAAAAGAGATATCATAACAGAAGCGAATCTCTGCATGCTATTGCATTTCAAAATTGCAAGGCCAATCTCAAGAACAAGGCGTATGTTTACCTACATTTTCGATAGCCATTTTATCTTCTTCAATTGACCGTACTTTAATAGATTTTATGCTAGTATCGAATTATTGGAATTAGGTAAATTCTGCTCCGTTGTTCTCTTTTAAATGCAACTTAAAGTGTCACTATTCGAGGCGAAAACAACACTATACTTTGCTCTAGAGTTACGTAGAAAATCCCATTTCCTTTCGAAAACAACTGCGGATATCGATATTAATCGATTGAGGGGTAAACACGAAAGCAGGAGGAAACGACCCGTTATGAAATAAAGGAACAGAGGGTGATCCCATAACCAAGAGAGATCTGAAATTTTACCCATTTTGCGTCTCGTTTACAGAACGCAACAATCTTAAGTCAGATGCATTCTGCATTCCACAAGACGTTTTCTCCCTTTGCGAATGCAAAATGATTATAACTTCGTAATGAAAAGACGGAGCGCACCTCGCAAACTATATTAATTGCATTTTTCTACACGCTGAAATTTCTAAGCTAAAAAAGGAAAAGCGCAGCTTGATTCATTTAAAAAGGAAAAGCTTTGTAAATATTTTAAAAAAAACCTTTCTAGTATTTTTTATCGAAGGTTCAGAAGATTATTTCTTTCCAGAAAAATCGACATTCAATTTCAATTATTTTAATTGATGCTAATGCCCAATTCTGAAGGGTTGTTTTATAATAAAATCTTTCCAAGAAGACATTCGATCTATGTCTATAAAAAAATCGATTTATTTCATTATTGCCAAATACAAAAAATTAATATCCATCTTCAAATGTGAATATTAGTTCTTAAAGTTTCCTTAATAAAGAGTTTTAATCTTTTAATTAATTTAATTAGATTTTTTAATTATTATTTTGTCAAAAAAATTAAAGCTTCTGTAATGAAAAAAATATATCTTCATTGCTCGATATTTTTTACAGCAATGCCTTTTTCTAATAATTAACAATTAATATACCAATTTAAAATCCCAAATAGTTGGCCAATAGATTTCAAACCAAAACAATACTATGTGCCCAAATATAGAAGTTCTTTTCCCCCATGAATATATCAGTTACCCGAAATTCGTAATGATTTATTTCATCCGTGTTTTTTTTTTTTTGGAGGGGGGGAGGGCTTAAATTTTCCTTTTTTTTATTTATTAAAACTGAAAAGGTAAGTATGCGTAATCAGAGGTATTCTAAGTAATGTTAATTATAGAGTAATTATAAATATCGATTAAGTACATTAATCCGTTTCCTTATCTATCAGGCACATTTTTTTAAAATTTGGACTATCATTTCACTCCGAGAATGTTAAATCTTTTAAACAAAAGAAACATACTTTGTTAAGGATTAAAATTAGAAGAAGAAAAAATGAAAATTATATAATATTGTTATAAATTAGCTTCCTTGTTATAATAATTCAACTGCCTTATTATTGGCAGTGTCAAATCATATAGAGATCTCATAATTTTCGATAAAATCCTCTCGGGGCATTCTAAAAGGGTTTCCGTGTGCATTTCAAATTAATAATACACATAAAATATTTATTGAATTGTGTCTAATAAAAATATATTTCCATATCACTTGAGCATCTTGAAAGGGCGTGCGTTAAATTTTCATCAACCAACTATTTGATTTTGCATTGCGGATCCAAAATGGCCACTGCTGATGTGACCTGCAGGAGACTTTTACTGCAGCAGCAAATCACACCACTCCGGAAAAAGGGTAGACGCCGGATAAGGCAGGTCGCGTGTCCGTCAGTGTCTCTGACCGGCCAGCGGTCAGCAGTCCACAGAGACCCGGCATAATGGACCTTAGAATCCGCGGGAGAGAGGGGTTGATTTGTGGATGACCATTGGTCAGCTTCGCTCTGCATGAGCTAGCGCTCGCTTTCCCATTACTATAATTACGGAGACACTTCTATGGGAAAACAGCTCTGAGAACTGGACATCGGTTACTACTTTGGCCATGACTCACCCACCTATATAAACAGTTGTTAGATCTTGGAGGGGGGGGGGAATGCAGTAATGGACCAGAGGTGTAGTTCAAGCGGATGGTGTAAAATTGAGTCGTTTGGGTTTATTGATTCTGACCCTGGTGTTCACCCTTTAGGAACTTTTTCCAGTTCCGGCTGATTCAGGCGCCGTTTGAATCATGCTGGTCACATTAAAAGGTCATTACAAATGCGCTTGCTATGGAAATGAGTCGCCTAATGCTTGTCCAGTTTTATTAAGCATACTGATTAGTACAAAATCGCACAAGGAAAAAATGTATCAGACAGAAAATTACTAATTTAACATCATCAGTATTTATTATTTTTGTAATTGCTGGAATTCATTTTTATATTTTTTTATATAAAATGTTATATAAAAATATATAAATGAATTATTATTTTTTATATAAAAAATAACACGATTGTTGTCAGTTCTGTATTATGGAAATTAATCGGAAAAACTGTTAATTACCCCTCGGCGAGGATTTCCAAACACTCACTATTGTCCTTAGGAGCAGTCACGTGAAGCTTATAAACATGCAGCCGTATGGTTGCACAATGCATTGTAAGGTTAAATTTTGACAACGGATTTAATAATACACCGGTTTCTACGACAGTATGGAAATGCCACCGTTGCGGCGGCACCAATCACAAAACGTTAAATGTTGTAGATAGATTGATATTTGTAAACTAGAAATCATGGATAAAGCCAGTTGCCGCTGTTTGTTATTGCTGTTCTCTATGAGCGAATATGCTTTCAATTATACATAATACAGTATGAATTATAAGATTGTTTTATACATGATAGTTATACCTAATCTCTACACGTTAAAACAGTGTTTTAAAACACAAACATGGGCTTCGATGTATATTTTTTTATCAAACATTTAATTATTTTTAGATTAAAAATTTGTATTTTACAGATTAAGTTGTGACTTAGATATTGTGCGAGCAGATAAAAATTGTATGGAGTGAGTATAACTTTTTTTTTCTAATAACTTTCGTATTTGGAGGGGTCTGAGTGCAATAAAGCCAAATAGATTTTTGATATAGGAATTCTCCAATAAGTGACAAAAGTAACCGATAAGAAAGATTTTGTCGCTCTCAAAACGTAATGGATAAGGTAACATTGCGTTTGCATTCGAGTGATTATTAAATGACCTATACGTAAATGAATTAAGCAGAATACAAAACTACTGAAAATAATATTTTTAAAAATTGACATTAGCGTCCCCTGGGCCACTTCAACTTTTCCTGTGTGTAAGTTATTTAATATATGTACATTTTGGAGGGGGGCGGGTGAGGATTAATCTCTCTACAATTCCCAAGCATTTTTGTGGGGCCGACTCATTCCTCTCGTTAGTTTTAACTAAAGACGCCTTCAAACAGGAAAAGTTATTTTAGGGTTTCATCGTAACTAATTAAAAAAAAATGTTTGTAAACCTTTTTCAATAGTCTGATTAATATGGCTTAGTATGAAAAAAGAAGAAACTCTATAATATTTGGCATTATGAAATCTGTTTGGAAGAAACATACGTTGTACCTGGGTTCCAGAACTAAATTTAGGTTGTATTTTTTTTCGGTAAACATGAAAAATATATATATTTATTTGTAGGTTGCAACTAATAATTAAAGTTTTTTAAAATTAAAATTTGCATACAACCAATTAACTTTTTTCCGCGTACAATTTGATGTAATCATTTCTTATTGATGAAAATTATACTTTTTCGGTGATGGGGGGGGAGGCATCCGAGTGCTGTATTATTATTCGATATTTTCTGCAGTTTCTCAGCCAAGAGGATCGAAATAGCCTACATAAGAGCACCGCAGAACCGTCAAGATCATTCCAGTGTCTACAACTGTCCACTTCTACTATTTCACAGGTGGGCTGCTGCGAGCTGATCCTTCACTCGTCCGCACTCCATCCCCGGCTACACCTGGATTTTCGGGAGGTTGTTTCGCAGCTGGTTTGTTTTGATTCGAACACGCGGACCACAAGATCTCTCCTCGCTGCGGCTTTCACGTGGCATACTTCGAAAGACAGGGTTTCCCGCTCGCCGCAAGTTGTCCAAGGTAAGTGCAGAGAAATTTTTATTCTTCGTCTGCTATCATTAATTTAGAAATTAAAGTTAAGAGGGCCTTTACAAGTATTCAATCGAAAAGTGAATATTATTCATTTTTTATGCTTATTGTTCTGTAGAATTTACTTTCAAACGAGACTTTTTTCGAAAAATCTAAGCATTAGTAAATTTCTGTTCCTTGAATCTGTTGAATTTCAAGCATTTATTTTACACCTACTCTATGACATTTTTTTGAAAACATATATTCCTATTTCACTTCACTCGAATAATCACATGGAATCATATGATCCGTTCGTAGTTTATTAAAACTTTGTAACTTTTGCAACTTTTTGTGAATAGGTTGCTCTATCCACTGAATAAAGGCAAAAGGTCGTTTGTTGCCAAGACAGTGAATGATTTTTTTTTCTCTTCCACTATCGAAAATTATTTTTATCTCAATTTTTCGTGCTTCGGTGAGACACTACTCGGAAGTGGATCGGACCCCGTTAGGATCCCTCGGAAGCATCGACAAAGTTCTCACCAATCTCGATTATAATCGCTTTTGATAACGCAGTGGTTATGCCGCACATGGTATTCAGATTTATTCAAGATACATTTATACAATGGCTTTCTTTCTGGAGATAATTTTCTTTTAATTGAAAACTGTATACAGACAAAATAATTGACTTTTTTTGTAAATTATTTATTTATGTAATATTGAAAGCGAAATTAAAATACTGGAAAATATTTCGAGGTAATTTAAATGAACTTTTTAGCGATAAATGCACAAATTAGAGTTTAAGTATAAGTTTTTCTCTCTAAAATATCATTTTTAATTCCTTTTCACCATTATTTAATAATAGATTAATTGGAAAATCCAACGAACATTGCATTTTACCGAGCATTTTTTAATCGATATATAAATGTAAAAACAAATTTTGAGAGAGATATTGTGTTTTCTTTAATTCAATTAGAGGTAAGCTTGGATCTAATTAAATACAATTTGTTTTTATTAAAAATAAAGAAAGAAAAGTTTACGATTTAAAAAATATTGAAAGTTCATGCATTTTAACATGATTACAGTCGTTTTATAATTAAAATTATAATCTTTAATCTTCTAACTTAATCTCGTGATTTCTGAATTTAATATTTTAGCTCCTTATTTTAGGACAATATCGCATCAGCGTCCCGAGAGTTTCCGAATCAATCGGTTGACGAAATTAAGTGTTAAGAAAATCTATAAGTAAATTTATAAAAGTTAGCCTGCATTTAAATAATCTTCAGGATTCAATTCGAGTTTATATATATATATATACTTAATCACAAAAGTGAGTATGTAGAGTATATGCGATGATGTCCGGTAAAAAAAACAGACCTACAATATTAGAGTTTTCAAATTAACGATTTATTTCGGTTACAGCAAAATCGAGCTTAATTACAAAATGAAAAATGTTTAAAAAATGTAAATATTTAATTAGAAACATAAGCTTAACTTAAAATAGGATTTAATTTACATCATAAAAGTAAGTATGCAAGCAAAAACAAAGACATTAATATTGCAAATTTTACAATTTTTCAAAAATTTTAGTAATTTGGTGGATAGCCTTTGGCCTTTATAACAGCTCTCAATCTATATGGCACTGATTTTACTAAATTTTGAGTGACAGAAGATGGTATTTTCTGTCACTCCTCCAAAAGGGCTTTTTTTAAGATAATTTTTAGTTTTGATCTCTTGCTTTCTAATTTGGCGATCGAGATAATCCCACAAGTGTTCAATGGGATTAAGATCAGGTGACTGCGATGAGGTTTTTGTCTGTTTTCGCATATTATATAGCAGTCATTCCCGAACAACCCGAGCAGTATGTTTGGGATCATTATCTTGTCGGAAAGGGAAGGATCCAACAGGTTCCAATTTAGAAGCACTTTGGCTTAGATTATTATGTAAAATATTCAAATAGCTATATTGATTCCTTATTCCGTCGATTATAACTAAATTTCCAACTCCAGGTGCTGCCATGCAATCCCAAACCATAGTCGAACCACCACCGTGTTTAACAGTTCCCCTCGTGTTCTTTGGTTCTGGAGCTGTATTTGCTTTCTTCCAAATTTTTTGGTGTCCATCTGACCCGTGGATATTAAATTTACTCTCATCCGAAAAAATCGCGGAATTCCAAAAATTTCTGTCCTGCTTTTCATTTTCTTTTGCAAAATCTATTCTCTTTTTGCGATTCCCTTTGCTAACAAATGGTTTTCTTCGCATATTTCGAACATGGTATCCTGCCTTCCGTAAGACACGGCGAATTGTTTTAGGATTGCATGACTTCGCAAAATTGTTTTTCGCATCAGTTGTCAATTTTGGTGCGCTAATATTCGGATTTCTTTTTTTCAATTTTCCAACAATAATACGCTTTTCTCAATCCATGAAAATTGGCGGTCGTCCTGTTCTTGGCTTGTTTAGAGTATTTCCCTCAGCCCGGAACTTTTCAGTGATTTTTTGCACTGTTGCAGTTTTGTCTATCATTTTAGCGATTTGTCGTTGGGACTTGCTTTCCTTACAGAGCTTTATTATGGCATCCTTTAGATCTTTTGATAATTATTTTCCACGTGGAGGCATAGGTGAATTTTTGATAAACGTAAAGCTCAAACGTACAAGCTTTGTAGCAGAACTTCTAAACTTATCACTGAAATATGAAAAATTACTCGAAGTTTCCTTCAGACTATTTAAAAGTCAAAAATTCAGAGTGCATATATAATTTTATGATTTAAATTTCTACTGGTAGTTAACAAAATTACTCTTAAAGTTTTTAAAAATATAAGGATTTGGTTTATTTTTCATTACTTTATGATTCGAATCAGAAGCTATAAACAACACTCTCCAAAATAATATTTTTCTTATATTTATTTGAGAACTAGAGTTTTTTCACTTAAGCTATGAGTTGCATACTGATCAAGTGTGTGTATTTATATATATTGCTTTAGTATTAATTTTTAAAGAAAGCTCATGGTAGATTAGCTATTTTTGGCTTCCCCAAGATACTTTACTAAAAAGGATTCTGAAATAAAATTAGGAAAGAATAAAATGGCATTTGAATCTTTGTGTTGGAATTTTCTCATGTTTGTTTATCTAATAGGAAGTAAAAGGCTATCTCAGATTACATGAAGTTTCGTCAGTTTCATATAATTAATCTTTTCTCATATACTGACGAGTGACTCGTGCATCGAATTATTGAATTTTAAATTTTAAATCTGAAAATAAATGAAAGTGCTAAATTATTTAAAACGCGAAAAGCATTTTAAAACACGTGAGTCTCTCAAATGCCGTGGTATTATTATAGGAATTAAAATATCAATAATTGTCGCAAATAGGATGCGTCATCTAATTAAGAAATTTAGAAAATTCGCATGTCGACGAGTTAATTAAATATTCATTTTAGCCACTTTGAGAGAAATTTCATTGCGAAATATATAATTTTAAAAACTGTTTTATAAAATAAAATAAAAACATTAAAATTTTCGAATTATATTAATATTGATGTTTCATTAATTAAGATGTGGCATTCCGATCTGCATTATTATACATCTGTCTGTTTAATTTGGAATGAAATTGGTTGTAATCAAAACGATAGAATTTCACATTTGATAGGAAAGTTAATAAGTTGTTTTTATAAACGTTCCGATATTCGGTGACTGGAAAAATATTTAATACAATAAAAATAGTTTATCAAAACTATGAAATATATTTTCTTTTACAGCAGCATGTCTACAACGTTTTTTCGCCTCCATCAATATTTACTTTTCTAAGCGAAAAAATAAAATTTTAATTTCTGTAAAATCTATTATTCCTAAGATAAGGTCTATCATATCGGGAACCACGAATAACAAATCGGTTAGTGCAAATATTTAATTCATGGAAACGTCGAGTTTGCCATATAGTACTGAAACTCTTTAAAGATTAAATGGGGTAATACAAGTGTTATTCTAAAATACCCTGAACATCCAAAGTTGCATTCTGCTTCTGAAACAGGGGCGGGCATCGTGTCAATCGCGATCGACCGATGGATCACCAAGACATTTGGGGTGACCGCCTTTATTAAGACCCAAGATGCGCACACTAAAACAAACATATCTGTGGATAATTGCATTCTCTTTATCTCTCGAAGTTTTTCTCCTTCAGAGTGACGTAATTTTAAAAGCACGTTGTACAGAACCTAAGAATCGTTTTTGGAACCTAATGGACGCATCTTAATCTAAAAAAGTTTCGCATCATTTAGCGAGGTTCTACTTACCAGCACAAAATCTACATTTCAATGATGGATGCGATGAAGATGACACATCGTTCCCGTCTCCGAGACAATCGCTTAGAATCCGACGCAAGATGAGCGGTCAGCAATTGTATTTCCGGGCGGACAGTATGAAGCTGAAGTCTTCTACTAACTGTAACTACGAGAATTGACTTTGGATGAAAATGATTTATTTTTTCATGCATTTTGAATGTTTTAATATAGAATGCATCATTTGGTACTATAATATTTGTGGCAATTATTATGATGCTTGTAGTTATGTAGCCAAAGTACATATTCCTTATTGATCGTTAAGTTAGAATAAATATTGTACTCCTACGAAACTGGGTGAACTGCAATACCTTGAAAAAATTAGTAGTAGCCCGTACCTGGTCAAGTGTGCCCACCTCTGCTCTACGAAATCCTCAATAGCTAGCATTATTTCTGATTGTCTTTTTCTTTTCATTCTCTGAATAATGTTTTAATTTTTTCAAAGGCTGATTTCAACTTACATCAACTTATTTCATCGGTTGATTTCAACTTATTATCAACTTCAAAGGCTGATTTCAACTTGGAAGGAATACAAATAACCCCATGAATATTAAAAAACAACATTTCAAATGCCTTTCGTTACTCACAACATTAACATCAACTGACGGTTCTTTTCATGGACACGAATCTCGTCCGCCTTGCAGAAAGGGCGTCACAAAAGATTACGTGGAAAGGCGAACGAAGCGCTTTGCTTTTGTTACCCCCCAAAAAGAGTCACCTCGAAGACTGCCTTTGAATTGCGCCGACCTTTGACCGAGACCTTTGCTCCGTTTTTGGTATCAGCATTAGAAGCAAATAGCCCTTTTTAAGACTGGAACCTGCACCTTTGCACCGGAAGTTCGCCCCTTCCCGTACTTTTTAAAGGAAGTGGGAAATTGGACGTCATGCAATATCTCTTTGTATGATCCCTTCCCCTCCCCTCTGGAATATAATGGTAAAAAACGAACTTTGGAGTTTGTTTTGAAAGTTTTGGACACTACAAGAGTTCATTGACACTCTTGAGAATCGTTCACTTTTTTTAAAAAACAGAGATAAATGACCAGGTCTCTTCCTGTTGTGGCTGGCACAGCGTCCCTCCGAATGAAAGACTGGGAGCACGTACTGGTAATGCGGAAGAAAAAACAATTCTGGAATATTTTTATTGAACCTATATATATATATATATATATATATATATATATATATATATATATATATATATATATATATATATATAT